>BLAL01000300.1:602500-1187580 GCA_015698045.1 Rhizophagus clarus
CCGTTTTCTTGAAGGATTTATTTTTAAAATTATTTTACTTAACGGGTTACTAATATAAATTACGTGTTTGTTTGAATTATTATTTAATGGTGATAAATGATGATATTATAAAAAAACTTTGCATATTTTGCTCGTACCTTCGAATGTCGTTTATATCAAGCTCATATTCTTTTGTTACATTTTCTATAAATGAGTTAAATAATAATAAATAAATGATATCAACATTATTATTTGATTATTCAATTACATGCCTTGTTTTGGTGAATTAGATGAATTAGTAGATGAAGATTCAGATATAGGAGTTAATGGTTTACTTTTATAAATTGCTTTTAAATGAGGTTTTTTACTAAATTCTGGTCCAAGCAACCCAAGCCGCATTAGTTCTAATCGTATTTCTTCAGCTTGATTAAATTGATTAACATCTTTTTCCGTATTTGACCAAAGGTTAAATTTATCGCAAATTTGTTTTGCTGATGGCCTTTCTTTAGGATCAGAACTCCAACATTTTTTCATTAAATTAGCAAAGTCTTCTGGAGTATCATCTGTAATTATAGGCCTTTTTCCATCGAGAATTTTATAAATAAGATTAATATCATGTTCAACATTATCAAAAGGCTTACAGCTGGTCGTCAATTCCCACATAATCATACCCATACTATAAATGTCAGACGCTTTTGAAAATGCAATTCCTTTAAATATTTCTGGAGCTATATACGGCATTACTCCATATATTTCATTACTTGATAGAGTATTATACTCAGGGTGCGATAATCCTAAATCTCCGATCAAATATTGGTCAATTTTACCAATTATTTCAACTAATATATTTCCACTATGAAAATCTCGATGTATAACATTTTTTTCATGAATAGCTTGAAGCCTGAAATAAATAAAGTAGATAAATTAATTTATAATATAATATATACTATAATTTAAAAACATTAAAATTGTAATACCCATCAGAAATTCTCCATAAAATGTATAATTTTTTCTTCCATGTAATTTTTGTAAAATTTTTTTGTAGATAATTATGTAAATCCCCTCCATTTGCGTACTTCATTATAAACACAAATTCATTTGTCTCAGGATTTTTCGCAATACCATGACATTTAATTATATATTCGAATTTATCATCATAACATCGATGAAGTGATTTTATCTACATTAAATAGTAATGAATATATAGTAATTTTTTTTTTCCTTTAAATATTTAGTTTAAAATTAAAATTACCTCATCTAAAAAATGTTTACTAGAATTTAAGAATTCTTTTATAGCAACAATATTCCCATTAATTAATGCTTTATAGATTTTACCGTATCCTCCTTCCGCTATTTCCTCTAATATTGTAATTTGTGAATATGGGATCCACTCTATTCTTAGTTCTGAAGCAAAATTATTTTTATATATATCTAATGGATTAAAATTTTTGTTAATATTATTAACATATTCAATAATGTTGAGTTTTGTAAAGAAAAGAAATCCATCAATATTATAACTTCCGCTGTTGTCGATAGTATTGATAGAAATTATTCTATTAATTCTCTTGCATTTTTTACATTGAGATTGATCAATAAATCCAAAAATAATATTTGTCGTTAAACAATATCTACAACCAGTATAAATTATATAGCAATTTGAACACCATTTCTGACAATCCGATTTTGATTTTAAGAGTTGGTCACAAATTATACACTCGTAACAAGCATCCCACCATGATAAATGAAGAATTAGAACAGAAGTTGATTCTATAAACTCAAAAGTAATTAAATAACAATCTGAACACAATTTGAACTTAATAATATCACTTTGTTTGTGAATTGATTTTCCGCATATTCTACAGTAATTTTCGTAAATATGATCAATATTACTAAAATCAACTTTCTTATTTGTGATTATTTGCTTGAAGTATAAAATTTCAGAACAATTTACGCACCATCCATGAATGCAAGAATCCGAATTTCTTGGTTCATGTTTATTACAATTATTATTCGTTATGTTCATATACACATCCAAGTTACCAATTACGGTCCCAATATCCGTATTACTAGTTGCATATTCTATATACCAATATAAGCAATTCTTGCAATATTTTTGTTTGAATAAAGGTGTTTCTGAATATTTCATTCTACAACAATAACAATAATATTCGTTATTATTGAAAGGAATAAACATTATTGGTATAGTTAAGTTTAAAATATCATCATTATTTTCTACTAAACTCGCAATGTGAAAATATAAAATATTTAAGGGAATGTAATTAAGGTTCTTCGTAAAACTATATATATCTAATAAATTAGAATGATTATTAATGCTCTTTATATGATTAGAAATTTGATTAAAGTAATGAATGTTGAATTTTAGAAAGAATTCTATAATATTTGACATGTCAGGCATACTAAGATCAATCAATGACGTTCTTTCACATTTTATACATTGAGACTGTTCTGTAAACCCAAAAATTATATTTGTTGTCAAACAATATCTACATCCAGTATATATTATAAGACAATTTGGACACCATTTTTGACGATTTGATTTAAATTCTAGTTTTATATCACAATTTATACATTTATAACGAGTATCCCACCATGGTAGATGAAGAATCGGAACAGTGGAAGTTGATTTTATCCAAGTAAAAGAAATTTGATAGCAATCTGAACAAATAACACCAAAATGCTTGTAACCACATAACTCACAGGTTTTATATGATTTATCATGAATAAGTGAATGATTATTGACTATTTGTTTGAAATATAGACTCTCAGGCAAATTATTTGCAATATTATTTACATGCAAATGTTCCCCACTATGAATATCTAAATGTATACTAAAATTGTGTACTTTCTCAATATATTTATATAAGCAATTTTTGCAGTATTTTTGTGATAAACTTGCATCAGAGTATTTATTTCCACAATCACATCTAATCTTATACATACTAAAAGGAACAAACAAAATTTCAGTAGGACTAGATTTTAGTCTTGGTGTTGGTTCAAAAGAATTTTCATTATTCATAAGTTCCATGATGAATGTATTTTAAAAAAGTTTAAGAAAGTTTTTTAAAAAAAATTGTTTTATTCGTTTGAAAGAATTAATTTCTAATTAATTTGTAAAGTTTGAATTTCAGAATTCTATGGAAAAGTGTAACTGCAGATCAACTATGCAATTTGCTGCAAGCACCTAGATAAGTCGGCAGGTAGGTGTTACAAACTCTGATTGAATCCACATCGTCTAAATCACGTGACTTATTTTAATTTATCAAAAATCGTTCATTACTCCATTTTTTACTTCTCAAGGTATTTATCCTGGGGACAAATTTTTAAAATTTATTTGTTACACTCTTAATTGTCACGCAATTAATAGTAATTACTACGTGCATATACAGTTAAAATGTTCCTTTACGGTTTTTTTAACTGCTAATTATTCAATTGAGAAATGTTTCTTAACATATTTTGATATTTGTTATTAGTGATTTCCCAAAACTAAACGATTATAGAAAATAGGCATATAACGATTACTATAGAAATGTTTGTTTCATACGTTTCATTATACTGTAGTTACATGATTATTCTCATCGGGTAAACAACAAATTTTGTTTTCAATTATTTTTTTTATATATATTCAAATTTCCATTTCACATTACAATTCTATTTAAATATTTGAATCAAAAATTTCCTGATAAAGGACATTAAATAACTGAAAAATAATATATAACAGCTAAAACGTGATTTTTGCTAGTTGACGTATCCCTGCATTATTATTAATTAGAAATTCTGATGGATGATTAGATAATTATGTCAATCCTAGCCAAGCCACCTGCGAAGTTTGCCGCCGTCAAAGTTCAACGTTTTTGGCTTATTACGGAAGAGCGCGGCATTTTGTCATAAATTTAATAGGTTTATCCGTTAAATAAATGGTTCGATCTGTATTTATCTTTTATTAATTTTATTTAGTTTATGAACTTTATTTAGTTTTTATTTGTTAATAATTTTCTTGTTCTAAATAAAAGAAATATAATTATCTTCCATTTATTACGTATAATTAGGAATCTTAATATGATTTTATTATTATAATCGTTTATTTTTTTGTACTGTAGGGTTCGTTTTTTCGGACTTAAGTGCTTTTGAATTCTGGATTTCTCTTAGAAAAGTATGTGAAAGTACTTTTTCTAGTGAGAGTATTAATATTTTTTATTTAATATTTTTTTTTTTTTTTTTTTTGTAGTTACGTTCCCATACGTTGAATTTTTGGACTACTTTAGGAAAAATCCGTATATGAGCAATCTATAGATATTTTTTTAAGATTGTTAGTAAAACTTTCTGTTACTAACATTCTTTTTTTTTGTAGATTTTCAGTCTTGAGTACCTTAGAACCCTGATATTTTTTGATAGGTTTAATCTTTTTCTTTATAAATTATGTAGTTTATTAAAATTATATAGTTTTCACCCATTATTATGTATATACAGGCTTTGTAAATATTCCCCTTGACTATGAGAACTATTTTATACTGTTTTTTTTGTCTATTGAAGAAAATTTATAATAAAGAACACGGCATTCCAAAAAACGAAAGCCCGTAAAATTAATTATACGTTGCCGATCATTTTCTCCCGTTGAGTAATTAAATTTAAAGATGAAAATCCATGCGGCTGGGTTCAAAAAGTCAGATTGTGATATGATTTGTTTAAAGAGAAAAAATTCCCATTTTACTTATAATTGTTCTAAAATGAGTATTGTGTAAACAAGAAGATAAAAAATCCCTTTTTGATTTTTCGAAGTGAAAATTAGTACTATTTAATTTCCTTAAAAAAACAATTTTTATTTGTTCATACATACTTGTAAGATGATACAAAAAAAAAATGTTCAACGAACACATTGAAATGGATATTAATCAAAAAATATTATTTGGAAAATTTTCATAATTTAAAACCATAAAGCACTTTCTCGGAAGCCAAAAACATATCGGTACTATATTTTGAAGTCTCTTTAACATCGTATTGATTCTCATCTGAATCATTTAAAGTAGAATCTGCTGGTGAGGCTAATGAACTTAAATCATCAAAATATTTATCATCGTCGGTTGAAGGATTCTCTACATGATGAACAGGGAGAGGTAAAACGGTACTGGGTTTTGATGTTTTTTTGATCTCAAGTTCTCCATACTCATAATGTTGATCCTTACAAGAATCACCTGAAGTTGACGGTGAAGAAACTGCAGATGATCTTAATTCTTCATATTGTTCATCATCATTGAATAAAGCGCGATGAACGGGAGGAAGTAAGTTGTAACGTTTATACATAGGCTCAGTCCTTATTTTTCTAACAGGTTTATACTTGTAATTTGGGTGCAATCTTTTGTGTTCATCGCTAACTTCTACTGCCAAATCTTCAAAAAACTTCTTGTGAGTTGGTGATAATTTTTCCCATAATGACTTAGATACTTTCTTACTTATTGGTACTAAATATTGTTTATTTATATTATGTTCTTCACAAAAATTTCTAATAATATTTAATAAGCCACCCTTTCCAAGATGATTCGTATAAATTATGTGGGAGTTTGGAGGACGTTTGATTTTATTTCCAGAGTCTTGATCTCGCACTATTTCATTGGCTTTTGGCATTTCGCCATTATCAATTTTATTTTGGAATGAAATTATAAGATTATTAAATTCTTCTTTTTTCTCTACAAGGACTTTTGAGACCCAATCTTTCAACGTATTCATTTTTTTATTTGCTTATATCGTGATCTATTTGATCTTCAATTGAGGTCAATATGTTAATATTCAAAAATTCAGATTACACTGGTGTATTTGTAAGAAATTAAATAATGAATGATGAGAAGCACAGAAAATAAATAATACAAAAATTACAGCTGATTTGAAATTAAAGGTTGCAGTCATCCGATACTCAATCAGTTGTGTAGCACGGCTCCAATTAGGATCGAGACCCGTTCCTAAATAAAAGTAAATCGATATCAAAAGAAAAAAAAAGTCCCTCCGAAGTTTCTAATATAAAATATTTTTCTTCAATTTACGAATAATAGGATTATCCTAAAAGAAATGAGGAGAATATCATAAAATTAGTTACTAAAAAAAAAAAAGAAAGAAAACTCATAATATTTAACGAAAAGAAAAATTAAAAAAAAAAAGAAATAATTAAGATAAAATTAAAGTGAATCTTATTCAGCATTTTATAATTTATTCGTCCAATCAATTAAAAACTCAAATAAATATTATTTAATAGCTTTAAATGTAATTTTATTGAGTATTTCTATTGGATATTTCTGTTATTTCTGTTATTTCTTTCAAATTGTTTAAAGTAAAACTTTCAAAGGATATAAATGCTTGTATTTAGGTTAATTATTAATTTATCATATGGTAAAGCAAAGTACAAATAATAAAGCCTGGCGCATTATCCGTCATGCTTTTTAGCTTAAGTCAAAAAAAAAAAAAAAAAAAAAAAATTACATCGTAAAAAAACTAACTATTTGTACGAAATAGTTTTATCCGATATCTTTTTATTTGTGTGGAAAGTTTGATTATAAATAATCATTATATATGCTTTCAATAATTCTAACTTACCTAACTTAAAGTAAAAACTGATGAGCAAGCTCCGGAAGTTTATAAAAAAAAAAATGTTTTTTGTTATTTAAGTTCTTTGATGTACACATCATATGATTTGTGAAACATAATTACCACTGCCGTCAGCGATCAACGGAACAGTCCTTCTACCGTAATGATCTTCGAGCTGCATAAGTCACCTGACTCTAAGGAAAATGATCTACTCTCTCAACCAATAACAACGAAAGGGACATGAGGACGGAGCGGGTTCTTTAGTTAGAATTGGTTATAGTTAGTTATGGATTCTTTATTGTATTTCTTTTTTTTATTTGATTTATAATATTTTTTCTGTACTAATCATCTGTCCAAGATTTAAAAAAAAAACGAAAGGGACATGATGACTTACGATATGCCTGTCAACTGGACGTCCACGAAACTAGTTAATGAGTGGCAAGCGTAGGGCACGTCTATTGCTTTGTCGATAAAACACAAAAAGAAATATTAAGCCGTTGGTGTCAAAATTGCTTTATCTTCTTTTACGGTGGCTGTCCTCGATCTGGGCTCGATCTGGTAATACGAGATAGGCAGTTCTCTTATCCGTTGGTATCTTGGCTGCTGGACGCTCCCATAACAGAGAGAGATGTTCCAAGCGGTAGTTCATGACGTTTCTGCTTCCATACGACCAACCGCTACTGCGTCAAAAAAATGATGCCTAACAAAGCAATAAATTAAAAATTTACAAGTTGATTCCCTGTATTGATAAATATTATCTGAACATAACAGGTGAATATGTTTCCCAAAAAAAAATTTTCTTTTTTCCTTCATAAAATAATTTTTTTAATTCATAGTGATAAAAAATAAACTTTTTTTTTCTTTTAATTCTTAAATGGATTTTTATCAGAAATTCCTAAAATAAAAACAACCTTAAAAAAAAAATTTCAGGATATAACTTTGTTAATGTTAATTAATATCCACACTGTCAATGTATAGAATGTTAAAAAAATGAATTATAGCAAAATTGTATTAATAAAATTGTTCACAAAGGGAGATTTAATAGTAAATTTAGTAAAATTACTTATACTACAGAATGTAGAATTGAAGTGCTGTTTTTTTTTACCTTCTAGGATGTTTGTCTTGATATTTGTATACACTGCGTATTTTGTCCATATCCGGCATGTTATGTCATTTATTGCTGGATATCATTTATTGTCGGATTTCATGCGTATTACAGTTGCAATTAAAGCATTATTGGATTAATTCAAAATTTGCTTTAACATATGATGTCTAATTTTATCATGATCATGTGCGGCTAACACAGGGTTATTGAAAAATATTGCAAAGATTGCTTACATGAGTATGTTAAGAAATCACATTAATTTAGTGTGTTTAGATATTAATAGTGGAGAAAATTTGTATATTCCAAATATAACTAATAATTTGCTTGAGAATTTATATTTTAACAAATAATCTCATATTCATTCTGTATTAATAATATACAAAAAATTGTAAATTATGTGACCACAAACAGAATAATGTTATTCGTTCATATTGTTATTTAATCTCCTTTACACGGGCAGAGTCAACTCTTACCACTCCAATTATTTATTTACCATGGTGGGATACTTTTGATCAATGCATAACTTGTGATTCAAAATTAGAATTTAAATGAAACTGTAAAAAATGGTATTCAAATTTTATACTGGATGTAGATATTGTTTAACAACAAATATTATCCTTGGAATTACAAAACAATCTCAATGTATGAAATGTAAAAGAATAAAAATAAACCGACATCAAATCAATATGTCCATGAAGAGAATAATTGGTGCGAAAGTATACCATGTTCCAAAATACCAGATAGCAACACCCAACAGGCCCATTATTATAAGATTTTCGAACATTATTGGTGCTTTTAATTCAACATTACATCTGGTTAAACGAACTACAGAAAAGAAATTATATGAGGAAATCAAAATAATTCTTCAAAAGTTGAAATAAATTAGTTTTAAAGGACTCTATACTTGAAAAACTTGGAGTAATTATCCACTCGGACTATTCAGAAATTTTTTCAAAATAATAGAAGAAACAGTCACCGAAAAAGATAATGAAACATCCGAAGAGCTAGGTTTCTCTTTTTCATGAGACATGCATTACTTGACTTTGCTGCAATGTTCAAGTATCTGACACCAAAGGTCCTAGATAGGATACGAAAGAAAGATCCTACATTGTTGAATGTCTTTCACCAATTCTTCGTGTTTTTCGAAATGGTGGATTGAAAGAGACGTTAAATCGATTAAAAAAGTTAATGAAATATTTATGAGCGATATTAAATGTCGCAAAACAAACTTACTTATTTTAAGATTATCAGATGCGAGTGAACTGTTCAAGATTGGGACCACCTTATAAATCTACTGAAAGACATGCACCGGTAGTTGGTGATGCAAAAAATTACTTATGATGACTTTTTGTAGTCTGTGTAGGATATCTGCTGATAATTTAGGTTACTCAATTAAAGATTCCAAGAAAGCAAGAACATATAGCATTCCATCTGTTGGTGATTGGATTATATTATTTGCTATTTCACCTGCTGGAAAAAAGAAGTATTTAGCCGTTGAACTTAGCTTCATGTATAATTCCTTTTTCCTTTGAAGCCATTACATACTATTTAAAAATTTTTAATTATTTGCAGTCATCCGAGATGAGTTTGTTTTGAATAGGAAAAGGTGCAGGAAAAATTCGTTCGTATATTCCTTCTGCTGATGATAATACTAAGGATTTACGAGAGTGGATACATTTACCCGATGATGATTTAACTCCTGTGACAGATGAAGATATAGATGAGTTCACTTTGTGATGTATTATTGTATTTTATGTTATAGAAATCACGTTGATTATATTCTTAATTTAATACGTTCCTAGAATTAATCATAATTATCGTGGTATTGGTAAAGGGTTTGATGAATAGATTCATGATTAGCGATATTCAAATCAAATTGCATTCAACAATTTTTAAGTTCATAATAATAGTATTTCTTTTTTCTTTTGCTAAGAATTGAATACTTATTGATAGACTATAAAATAAATAATTTGTTGGATATTGTAAATTATATATCCAACGAAGAATTTAGTTATTAATTTCATCATTTATAAGAATATATCTTAAATTTAATTTTATAAAATAATTTTAAATACATTCATGCGATTTTAATATAAAAAAAAAATTAACTATATTATACAACATATCGTGCGATTTATATACAGTAAATTTAGAATTAATGACCTACTGTACTTGTATAAATTGCTTTGAATGAGTTTATTCATCAAATTTAGTCCGAGCAACCCAGATAATTAATTGTAATTGTATTTTTTCAGCCTGATTAAATTGATTAACAAACGTTAAGACAATTGCTTTTTTTTTAGGATCCAAATTCCAACATTTTTTCATTAAATTAGCAAAATTTTCAAAAAGGATTGAAAAACAAAATAATATGGATGATACTCCTAAAGTCTTTCATGATTTTCTTCTATTATGAAATTTTCGATTCAAATGAGCAAATTTACTAAATTTTTTTTGTTGGATAATCAGACACTTGGTCCATAAATTTACATAAGATTTATAGTTAATAATTAAAAATATTTATATATTAGTATATATCTTGATTTTAGTTCTTTTTTAAATCTTAATAATTGATCATAAATATTAAAAGTTATTAAAGAATTTGCCCTGCTTTTCTTTCCTTACAATCCTATTGGTCCTCCTAAATATTCATTCTATATATCTGTTAATAAACAGATTAACGAATTAAATAACACGAATATTTTAACTTTGTGCTCCCGTAAATTTATCTACTAATAAAACTACATCTATTCAATATTTAACTAATAAATCAATTATAAGATTCCAAATGAATCTTACCCTTATACTAATAGGGCTAATAGGATAATCTGGATAAATTCTAGATTTTATCTGTTCAAGCTGATCCAGCTTGTTACTAGTTTCTTCATATGTTTCCTGTATATAAATATTATCAGTCAGATTCCCATATGCCAAAATTCAAATACAATGACAAATATAATAAACACAACTTACTAGTATATTTAAATATTTTTACAATTGGCCTTAACTTGAGAATTTGAGATAATTTTGTTGGCAGTTCAAATGATGGTCCAGGAAAAAACAATAAAATCCTTTCACTAAATCATATTTGTCCATATGTTCCAGAATGCCTTACTTGCAATGGCAATGAAGTGGGTATTGTCACCTAATTGAAATGTGGATGAAATTTTAACAAAATAAAATTTCAAACCTTGCAAAATCTGCAAAGGTAAAGGAAAAGCTCAATGCAGTTAAAAGGGCAACTATGAGATACTCAGTTTCTAAAATCATTGACCTTTCCGCTCACATGCAATATTGATTTACTTTTGACAAGCTTGAATTTATGAAAAAGGGTTATGAAAAATTCTTATGATTCCTGAAATAAAAGAAAAAGTTAACAACATATTCATCATGAAAGTTGAAAACATAATTAATATATGTGGATATATGTATGACTTACACTTTTTAGATAGTTCGAAATGACCTAAACATTTAAGAAGTTCATGATCCTTTTTCATAAATACAAGCTCAACAAAAGTAAATTCCAATCTCAAATGTGAGTGAAAGGTCGATGATTTAGAAACAGAGTATCTCAATGCTGCCTTTACAACCTTGTCATGCTTTTCCTTTTTTTTATGGATTTGCAAGTTTAAATATTATTTTATTAAAATTTCATCCACATTTTTGCCAGATGGAATACCACTTCATTCCATTGCAGTAAAACATTATTTAGTGGTGGAATTTCCTCTTCATCATTCGCAAATGGTGGTAGCTCATTTTTATCAATGGTAGTGGTTTTAATAGGATTGATCTATTAGGAAGAATATTAGCTGTGTGCATCTTCATCAATATAAAAAATTAGAAAATCCTTCTTAGATGAAGGTACTTACAAGCTTTTTTTTCTTATTCCTAGAATTGTCATCAAAATTAGCGGAACAAGGAGAGGCATCACTCACAAAATCCTTATTTATTGCCTTTTCCAAATAGTTTACAATAGTTGGAATTTCTCACTTGACACTGCTTATGTTTAGTGGCAAACAAAATATTCTCTTCATTGTTACATTTCAAAGGAATTGCTTGTTGCAACTCTGGTAGTAGTTGTCTTATTTGTTAGGTCACTTTATTGGTTGTTGTTGTGTGCCCCATCTTTTTCATGTGTAAAGTTGTTGGTTGTTTCTCTGTACTTAAGGAACTTAAAAAATAGCAACCAATTATTATTTTGATTAAAAAAATTCTTGATAATTACATGCAATTTTAGATATGTTATTTTAATAGTTTTGAAAAACTGCACAGAAGAGATATTATTTATCAATGCAAGAGAAAAAAAAGCCCGAAGGAGTCTTATATAGAAAAAAATTGTAGAGACTATTTTATTTATCAACATTGCTATCAATTATAAGACTCAGATTTATCAATATCAATAACACGTATTAATGTATAAAAGTTGTGACTCAGATTTATCAATATTACTATAGAAGAGTCGACAACAGTAATAAAGTCTCTTCATCGTTTCAGATGATGCCATTTTTTCACAAGTAATATTACCATATCAGACTGATAATCTTTGTTTATTTTGTCAAATATAGAAGAAATCACTCAATACGTAACTAAGTTTACATTAAGACTTTTGATCAGAATGGCGGCTAATTAGTCATAATGATCATTTTGAATTTTGAATATATCAAATATATATCAAACCGTATATACTGTGAATCACATGACTCAAAAAAAGTCAAAAATGAAACGTGTCATTTAATCTTTTATTGGTGTACATAGCAAGCGTATAATTTTTTAATAAAAAGAAATGTTTTTTTTTTAATAATTATAATATCGTAATAGCTTATAATATAGATTAATAAGAGAATTTTTTTGGCTAATGATGAATTATTAATAAAAGTATAAGTTTAATAACAGAGATATGAATTGAAGTTTATGTAATAGTACTATTGATTATAAATATCCAGGATCCGTTACATTTTAAAAGACTCTATAAAAATTCTCACAAATGGTTATTAAAATTTGGAAAGAGGCAGAAATTAATTTTTTTTTTTTTGTTTTTAAAACGTCACATTTCTTTATTAACGAGTAAATTGAACGAAATTTTCTTCAATAATACTTCAATAATAAAACACGTGGTGCAATTAGAGGTGTATTTTTTTTTTTCTTTTTTTTTTTTTTTTTTTAATTGGTAAATGCATACCTTATTGACATTTTGTAAATAAAATAACAATTGCAATATTATATACATTAGAAAGTAATACAACTTCACTATATACCAATATTTAAATCGAGGTTCGTATCGCTACAAAATTTAAAGATTGATAACATTGTATTAGTAATTATTATTCTAACATTCTATCTACTGTATTTATCAAAATTTTATGTTTATCTATATCTGTTTTTATTAGTTTGTTTTTTGTGTTCTTTTTGTAGTTTTTATTTTTATTATTTCTATTAACCATAAACGTTTCGAATTAAAAGACAAATTTTTTTATTCACTTTTTTCCTCTTGATCTTTAGAATACTTTTTATATAATATTTTCATTCATTAATTTATTCTTCATTAAAATAAGTAAATTTAATAATTAGTGATTTATTAAAACTTGTAAACGAAAAAAGTAATGGCTCTTTCATGATCAAAAAGAATAACTCATTTTATCAACTTGACATGCTTGGAGTATGTTCTAATTTAAAATATCTGTCGACTTAAAAAAAACTTTTCTGGTAATATTTTTATCTATCTTATAAACACATGTGAACTATTTTTATAAAAGAAAAAATTATACGTCATGAATTATTGTCCGAAGCAGCAGAACGGAGGACATTTTACGTTCAATACTGACCCGCACGTATAGTAGACTTTATCCTATGCAATGTTCGTCTGTCTGTACATATGATCAATTATTAGTTGGCATGAAACACACTGGTAATAGGAAATTATGCCTCGTTTAGATAAGATAGGAAGGCGATAATAATGTACTTCTTTTTGTTATTTTTTTATAGGAATAGTTTGAGGTTTCTTTGATAGTGAGTATTGGCAAGGTGATGCTTTTTTGCTTTAAGAATGATTTCTAACGTTCTTTTTCATCTTTTTTGATTTTAGGACACGGATCATGTGATTATGGATATTACGATACAGAAATTAATTGCGATTTTCTTTAATTTCTTTAAGAACAGTAGCTCGGAATTGCTCTTTGTAAGTTATTATGGATGGCTTTCATCTTTTCTTTTGCATTTTTCTTTTTTTCTAATTATATTTACACCAATTTTCATTTGAGTTACAAATACTTGAGTTTCACGCACAATTTCAATATTTGTATATAGTTTAACAGTATACTTATTATAAAAAAAAAAATAATAATAACTAATATAAAAAATTCAAATAAGATTAGCCTAATTGTAAATTTAATTTAATTTTATTATTTTTATTATTTTCTGTACAAGATTAATAAATAAGTGCATATTATTTAATGTATCTGAATTTTTTTCGGTGAAAAGTTTTTAAAAAACTCATTTTAAAAAAAAAAAAGATTAAAAAATAATAAATAATAAATAGTTTATATTAATAAAAATAATTCAAATAATACATATGAAAAATTTTATTTATGGCCCTTTAATTAATGACTTTTTTTTTTACGTTTAATAATTATATACAGTACCTTCAAATACCTTTACTGGGTTTTGGCATAGATGGTCGTAAACAATATTCATCTTTTTTATCTGGATCAACAACGTGTTCACGAATTTGTTCATATAAATACCATTGGCGCTCTGCAGATAATCCCTTGGGTAATAATACATTAGAAAAATCTGTTGAATTAAAAATTTTATTTTTTCTTTAAGAATAGATATTTCTACTTTTCTCCATCAAGTTTTGTTTGAACATTCACCTTCCTGAGTTTTTCGTTTGATATCTCAAAGTGATGTTGGAGAATCTGTGTCACCCTACAAAATGATTTACTGTCCATTTATAAAAATGAAGTAATGAACTTGCAGAACATTATTTTGAATCATATACTGTTTGAACAGTATTAAATCCGCCAACAGTAGAATTAAGAACAACTTGAACGAGATCTGAAAGATTCTGGACTTCCGAATGTCACATTATTAAAAAACTCATCAGGAGAATATTTCATATGTCCAGCTACCATAAAGCAGTATTTTATTATGAAATCCGTTCATTACTCGCCATATTAGACATTGGATCATCACATTATTCTTGTTTTTCACTTTCTTGTATTAAATAGTTTTTCTATAATTAAAATACATTAATTTTTATTTTTATTAAACAGATATTAGCAAGTGAACATACAAATTTATAACCATATCAAAATTGAAACATGAAAATAAAAGAGAAACTAAACTAATAGAAGAGAACGAAATCTACTTCAACGGTGGAGTATTTAAAAGCGAAACTATCTAAGAAATAACCAACTACTTCTAGAACCATTTCTATAAATAACCCACTACTTCTCTTACTCGACGATAAGTTGAAGCCCGCTCTGCAGAAGAAAAAGAAAATAACTTAAAATAAAATTATTATAAGTTAACTTTTAAATCTACTTCAGCGCTACGAAGAATAATTAGTATAATATTCTATAATATTTTTTCCAAAATAAATATAATTTTTTATACTATCCAAAGCATCAAAAGAGTATTCTATATTATTTCTACTATTATTATTGTTAACTAAAGAACGATAGTTTTTAAAGGTTAATTTTTTCTTTTTTGTTAATCCTAAGGAAAATTCAAATTCTTTTAAATGTGTACATCTGGGAATCCAAATTTCAACAAAGACTTGTTCAAAGATAAACTGACGAAGTTGTGATAATATCTTTAGAGTGTCATTTTTTGACATCCACGAATTAATTTTTTGATATAGTGTTAAAGGAACAATTCCTTTAATAAGGTCAATTAATGTAAATTTATCAGGATTGTAATCTAAGTCCCATATATCCAGAGTACTAATAGTAATGACGTCTGGTATATCATTTTTGTGAATCCATGGTCCAAAAAACCAGTAATTCAAGAGCACGTTTCTGTATACTAATTAATTTATCCTGATATTCAACGCATAACCACACATGAGTAAATGTTTCATCTTCTAGCCTACAACTTGGACATAGCCATCCATCATATATTTCAAGAAAGGATTTTTTCATCTGCTCGATCGTAGGAATTTCTTCTAGTAATAAATGGACTTTGTGTGATTTAATTTTAGAGGATGATAATGAAGTCTCGTTGTTTTTGATATCATTTGATAAACAATAAAATGTAGAAGTCCAATCAACTTCAAGCTTCTGGTATTTCATATTTCTATGTAAATTAATAAATGATTCCATTCCTTTATATCTACTAATTGAACGTATAAATTTTCGTAAATGATTTTCTATCATGATATTATTCCATAAAGGAAGGACATTTGAACGTAATAAATTTATCATCGTTGGAATGAGCTGATTTTGCTAGAATATCTACATAATTATTAAACATATCATTACTATGTGCTGAGACTTTGAATAGTTCCACATTAAGATTGAGAGATCTTATAACTCTACATAAAATATTCCATAAATAATTGTTGTTTAACTTGAAATAATCTCGAGCTGAAAGATCAAAATTCGAATTTTTGATTTTTTCAAATTGCGTAATGACATTTAAAGAATCAATGTTAATTCAGACTTTACTGTGATGTGGAACTACGATTAAAGCTAAAACTACAGCTAATAATTTACCTCTATATGCTGAAGGCCATTTATCTATAGTTGTAGAGAATTCAACATTTGGTATATCAAATTCATCGTTAAGATGTGCAAATGCACAACTAACACTACATTGTTCACTTCCAATGTCAATAAGAGAACCGTCAGTGTAAAATTCAAATATATATTGATTTGGATTGTTATAACTAGACAAAGAACGTTGTATTATTAATAAATCATTTCTCGAGTTGGAAGGTTCCAAGATTTGTAATATTATGTTATTTGACAACGTCACGTGATTTTTCATTTACAATACCCGTTGAGATGAATAAAATTTCTGTTTTGCTATATCAAATAAATTAAAAATATTATAGTTAATAAGTTTTGTCTGTTTAACTTTTTGTGTTAAAAATTGTTTAGTAGTTAATATAGGAAATAGATGTTCTACTGTTGCTTGAAAGGTACATAGTGTACCAGAAGTGGATGTATTAGCTGTGCAAAGGGTGTTGTCGCAAGAGGTAATATAAGTTTGAACAGGTGACAATAAATTCAAATCTACGTTATAATGTTTAATAGTAGCTAAATTATTATTAACATCAATTTTGTGTATTTTTCCAATCATAATCGTGTTATGTAAATGATTATAAGTAACGATAAGGGGTTTTTTTCAAACATCAATATCAGGTACATATTTTCTCCAAACCCTTAATGTCTAGCGGCTAATACTACGTTCTGAATCTACTTCTAAACTTGAATCATAAAGCCAATATAGACCTGTATAGCTATCACTAACTGGAAGAAATATTATAGCTATTGTATCATCATGAAAACTATAACATAAAAGATTACATTAAAAAAAAAAATAAATACCCTATTTATTAAATAAATAAATTATTGATTGTAATCATACCTGGAAATAGCAACCCATGAATATTTCAATAATTGATAATAAAGGTAATAATATTTGAAATAGTTATAATGATAATGCATGATTACTTTTTCTTCTCTTATTTCCATAAATTATTGGTTTAAAACTGTTAGTTTAATAATGAGCTTAAATGCTTTTCCATTTTTTTGTATCTAGCGAATGAATATGATAAAGAAAAGTTGTTTCACAAATATCTGCTTCATCAAATGTATATTTTACAACAAAATTTTTTTCAGTTTTACTATGAGAAGTTACATTTATAAGTTTCATAGCATGAAGTAGTCCTAAGAAAAACATATTGGAATTATTTTTGAAAGTAATTTCATATTTTGAAAAAACTAAAGTGCAATTTCATAGTTCATTTTAATTAAACATTGCTCATTACAACAGGATTTTGTTAAAGAGAAAATTTGAATGCTTTTTCATCTTGTTCATTTAAAAATTTTTCCATTTTAGGTTGCTCCACATCTTCATTCTCTTCTATTGTATTATTAAAAACCATTCAAATTTTTCAATTTGAGCTAACATGTTCCTTAGTCAAATTTATATATGTTTATGTTAAAAAGTAAATTTTCGATCAAACATCAATTTGGTCCCTTTTCCCAGCTATATATTTCTAAAATAGTAAAACAATAGATCAGGACAAATATTATATACTCAGAAGTATATAGATAATCAACTTTATAGACTTATTGATACATAAACTTATACTAAAAAATAACCCTACGAAAAAAATGCATTCAGAATTCATGCTGAAATTGTCTGGGAAAATAAGCAGACAATTTCCGGACATTTGGTAAATCCAGAAAATGTTCCAAAATGGAATATGTCTGGGTTCAAATTAGTCTGGAATTTGTCCAGAATTCTGAACAATCTAATTTTATCCCGGATGATCAGTAGGAGTTTACCACTTCCTACACAATTAATCAAAATTTGAATTAACATCATAAATAGCATTTTTGGCTGTTCTTCATTTTTACTTATTATGTCAGGGGGTGGTTCTAAATATCAGTTTTGTGCTTTTTGCATTTTTTTAAAATTTAAAATTTTACATTCTTAGAAACATTGTCTAGAATTTGTCCAGAATTTTATTGTCCAGAATTTGTTGGTTTTATTTGTCCAGAATTTGTCTGGAATTTAAAATGTCTGGAATTTGTTCATGTCTGGAATTTGTTTGGTTTATTTTGTCCAGAATATGTCCGAAATATTTTATGTCCAGAATTTGTTTGGTTTATTTTGTCCAGAATATGTCTGGAATATTTTATGTCTGGAATTTGTTTGGTTTATTTGTCTGGAATATGTCTGGAATATTTTATGTCTGGAATTTGTTGGGTTTATTTGTCTGGAATTTGTCCAGAAAATTTCATTTATAAAAAAAACTGGGTATGCAAAAAATTCTGGATGGACATTTTCATGACAATTTTAAAGCGCCTGGACAATTTCCGGACATTTTTGTAGACATTTTCCGGACATTCTTTTTTCATAGGGTAAGTATAATACTGGTGCATAATACTTGCATACCATGTTATATTTTATAATTAGTCTCCAATAGCTTTATACAAGTGATATGTCTCTTTTATGCCAGATTATAGATCAGTATGAAGTAATATGAGATAATTTAGTATTGATAAATTTAAATTAACATTTCTCATCCCTTTTGTAGGACTTCAACTCTTTTTCTTCCAAACTTGGGATGTATTAATCACTAGCATTGGATGCATTCACTAATTAGTTCTTGCAGGTCTTTCTTGCACTTGTTTGCTAGGACGTGTTTGTGTGTCCATAGACTTGGAAAAAAAATTAAGATAGAAAACCTTTTTTTTTTTTTTTAATTAGTAACGCGTTTATTTATTATTTAAATCAATATTGATTATTACATAAACATAAACACCTATAGATCAGATCTATATAACTAATTTACCTAAACTATTTATCTATATATTTTTAATCTAGTTATATTGTCTACAAATGTTGTTTATTTATACTAATCTAATTTAATCGTCGTATACCATGTTTTATCTATTGATCCTTCTAACGTAACCATTCTAAACAATTTATCATGTGTTACTATTTTTATTGTGTTTTCTTGTGTTATTTTTTTATTTTTGTCATTATTATTTTTTGTTTTTTTTTTTTTTTGTATTTTCTTTCCTGTATCGACATCAATTGGTCTTTTTCTTTATTTAATGTTGAGATTCTTTGTCTTTTCGATCTCAATCACTACGTTATATCTTTTCCTCTATAATGTAGTTTTAATGTAATCATCATAAATTTTTAATTATCACTTGTTCTTCCTTCTTTTTCGTAATGAGGTTATATATAAAATTATATATACCTCTTAACATTTCCCATTCTCTCATCTTTTTTATTGAAATTACAGAACTTCCATAAAGAATTTCAGTAAAAGAGCATAATATATCTTGAACTATTTGATTTCCTCTTTCTTTTCTTTTTTTTTTTAATTTCTCTATTTCTATTTTTATTGTTTCTTCTATTGTATTTCTCAAAGAAATTTCATTTTCTTCGCATACCCATATATATTCCCAATCCTCTCCTTCTTGGGCATATACTAGGATTTATTTCATTTGTATTTCTTTCGTTCAAGATCTTGTATGTAGGTAATTCTTTTAACAAATTTTTAATTTTATATGCTCTTTCTTGTATATTTGTTTTGCCATATTGTGTTTTATTAAATTTATTTTTGTTACTTAAAAATTGTAACGTATATTGCCAATCGAATTCATTTTTAAAATTTAAAACTAGAAAAATAGCTACTTTCATCCAATGATTGAACATCTAATTTTAAAAGTAATTTTAATAAAAGTGCTTTTAAATTGATAAATTTATCAAATTTAAATAGCACAATCTTCTTCAAAATAATGATTTCATAAATTTGTAAAAGTGTTCTTGTTAATAGATTGTTTTCAGGAATTTCTAAAGGATTTTTTTATTGCAAAAGTTTGTGTTTGTGTTTAGTTTAACTATCTTGAATACAAAGAATTGATCTCCAGATTTTAATTATCCGTTTACAAACTCGTGATCTTATTTATTGCAAGGGACATGTTCGGCTGTTTCATTTTAATTGTTTGTTTTAATGTCCGTTAAGCAAAATTTGTAAATTGTATCACTATCGTATCACATAAAATTTATTGTCATGGTTTTCAGTTTTTTTTATCTTTCAGGTAATATAAAAGATATATAGTAAATACGAATATTAACCTGATATCCTATAACTCCTAATTGATATTCGTCATATACAGGTTGGAATATCCTCGAATTTCATGGGCAACTAATTTTCCGCAACATTAGTAATGATAAATAGATTTGAAAGATTGTGAAATGTACCTTTTAGAATTATTACCCATCTTGTACATATTATAATTATTGAGTCATCAAAGAAGAATCTAGCTGTTTCCATATAAGTCATAATAAAATGAATGTCTTATTTTCCTTTAATCATAAAAAGTCAGAGTTATATGATATGTTATAAATATTATAATTGTGATATTTCGTATCATAGTAATTGACATAATATTACAGTTAATTTGTGATATATTGTATTTGGCATATGTTATTACAGTAAGTGTCACTATGTTACAATATTACATTTTAAGTTTCATAATTACTGTCAAATATATAGTAATCATTATTATAGATACATATACTTTATGAGTCATTGCAAATTTGAATATTTTTTTGTATTATTGAACTCAATATTCGTAAAAAAAGTTTGAATCTAAGTCATAGTTTCAAATTAGAGTCATAGTTTCAGATCATGCATCATTTCATAATTTTTGAGTCATATATTTTTCATAAAGTATATAAGTTCTCTATTTTTGGTTTTTTTTTCAAAAAATTTATCAACTTTTTTATCAAAAAAAAAAAAAAAATAAATTTTTTGAAAAAAAAACCCAAAAAAATATAATAAAATAATATAAAAATCAAGACTGATACACAATTGTTGATTCAAAGAATTAAAGATAAAATATGATATAGAGAACTTTGGTAAGTTTCAGGTGTTTTTATAGCTGATCTTACTTAGTATGCCTTTCCATGTTTGGTCTTAGATCTGTATAAATACCCCATCCCCTGCGAATCGAAATTCTGAGGACAGGGGTAGCATAGCGCCCAGAGATTACTACTAGTAGGAGGGGGGGTTCCTTAACCTTTGTTCGAATGATAAGTACGACCACTATGATTTCTGGCCAGGATTATAGGATCGGCAGAGTACATCATTTGATATGGAAATATCTACTAACACTTTTTTATGTATTCTATTTTTTAGATATATATACATATGGATGCGGATTGATCAAACTGCGCCTCATTCTCTAAAATTTCAGACGTGCCTTAAAGAAAAAATACGATATAGAGAACTTTGGTAAGTTTCAGGTGTTTTTATAGCTGATCTTACTTAGTATGCCTTTCCATGTTTGGTCTTAGATCTGTATAAATACCCCATCCCCTGCGAATCGAAATTCTGAGGACAGGGGTAGCATAGCGCCCAGAGATTACTACTAGTAGGAGGGGGGGTTCCTTAACCTTGTTCGAATGATAAGTACGACCACTATGATTTCTGGCCAGGATTATAGGATCGGCAGAGTACATCATTTGATATGGAAATATCTACTAACACTTTTTTATGTTCTGTTTTTTAGATAACCAGCTATAAAAACGGATGCGGATTGATCTAACTGTGCCTCATTCTCTAAAACGTCAGACGTGCCTTTCTACTAAAAACAAAGTCAAGCCTAAAGATTTTTTGAGTTAGGACCTTAAATTTATATAATTTTTAAAAACTGTAATTTATACTGATATACATACATATATTACATATATAATACAATAGTTTACATTATTTTTATAATTTTTAAAATTTAATAATACATAAAGATAAATCACTTAACTGTTAATAAAATTTATATTATATTTATAATTTTAAACCTGTGAATTATTATTTGTTAATGTTTTTTAAATTTATAACTGATACACATAAAGCACTTATAATTTTTATATTTACTTACTCTAAATTTTATGTGAAGATTAAAACCATTTAAATAAAATATCATGCATTTTATAATTTTTTTTTTAAATTTATAACAGATACACATAAAACACTAATAATTTATAAATTTTACTTAGTTTAAATTATATATGAAGATTAATATATTACTTAATAAAATTTATAATTAAATAATTTTTTAAATATCTATGTTTTGGTATTGATACATTAAAGGTAAGCAAAATAAAAAAAAAAGCGAAAATAAAGTAAAATGAAAATAAAATAAAAGTGAGAGAAATATATTTATTATTAAATAAATAAATAAAACCATCAAATTAAAGAAAATTGGCCGAATAATTGTCAAATATTAACGTAATGTTTTTATTAGAGGTTTACAGTAAACAAGCATATATAATAAAATTTGAAAATTTTGGGAAATTTAGGAAAATTTTAATATGGGCCATCACTTCTACATTTTGCATAAAATTATGCATATTTAATTTAGCCAATTTATTACTCATAATTCCTAAAATTCATACAAGAATTTAAATTTACTAAGTCCTAAAATATTTTTCTTGCCACGCCAAATCATCCTCAGCAATCACTATACCCAATGTTGTTATGCATAAATAATGGAGATTTCTGAGTTGGATGTGTAATATTATTTCCATTCTTATGTAAAATCTCTACTAATTCTTTAAGAAGGTGCGCTCCTCTAGTGCATTTGGAAAAACATTTGTAAATTTTTTAGCCGAGTTCAAAGATTCGCCGAGTTTTTCCTCAATGTCAACTTCTTGTTGATTTTTTATATAATGCTAAAAATACTTTATATTCATTTATATATAATCAATTATCTTGAACACTTGACGAAACATTTTATTTATTTCTAATGTCTTGGTATAATACTGTGTGTTTCCTCAAGAATTTTACTACAAAATATTAATAACTATAATAATGTTTGTTAAATAACAGATAATTGTTAATCATTTTATAACAAACAGAGAAAGCATTATATTACCTTTATATTACCTTCAAGAAATCATTTTTTATTAGACATGATTGAGATAAACTTTCGTATCAATAAAAATAAAATTTGGAATATTAAATCCAACAAGTAACAACTAAAATTATAGGAAAATACAATGCAAAATAGAAGGCATCTAAACATAGCTCGAAATTTAGTTATTTGTTAATAATAAATTGTCTTAAATGTGTTTCAAATATATATATCATTTTATTTTTATTATCATAAAGAAAAGAACAAAATAACTTATTCTCATTCCCTTTATTTTTAATTACTAACTTTAAAGTATTAAGTCATGTTTCTTGCTTCTTCTATATTACTAAATGTAGTGTTAAATTCGATGATTTGTCGATCAAGAAAAAATCGAAATAAATATTTGTGATACTTATTACCTTTTATATATGTCAACTAGAATATGCGCTTTTTTAGGGGACTTCGTCCCCTATGATATATAAGCATACATGCTGCAACGGTATTAATATCTTGTTAATAATCGTTTTTAAGTAAAAAAAGTGATATTAATATTTTTTGCTAGTCATTTTAGTAAAAAATGATATCTGATATTGATACTTTTTTTATTGATCGTTTTGATAAAAACATTTTGACATTTTTTTAACAATTATTTTTACTTAAAATCCCATCCGATAAATGAGTATCATTTTTATCAAAATGATAAATTTTATTTTGTTAAAAATGATTTTAACAAATGCCTTTTAGCTTTTTTTTTATTAAAATAACTTAATAAAAAGGTGGAGATTGTTTTTTTTTTATTAAAAAATTACAAAAAATGCCAATGAAGGAATTTTTTTGCTACATTATTAATAAAAACATTTTTTTTAATTATCAAAGTAAATAATTAAAAAAAAAATTAATTTATCTTTTTTTAACATTTGTTTATTAAACCGGATAATAAAAAAATCAATTTAATTTTTTTTTAATGGCCTATTAAATCTCAAATCGGATAACCAAGAAAAATTGTTGTCTTTTATGTCTTTTAAACTAACTAATGCTTAATCAAAAAATATTTTAATGGTTTATTATCAAATAATTGAAAAATTTTATTTATTTATTTTTTTTTAATGATTATTAATAATTTATTTTTTGTTTTTTAATCGAATAATTAAAAAAAAAAATAATTTAACAATTTATTTATTAAACCAGATAGTCAAAAAAAAAAAGATTTTTAACGATTTTTTAAACCTATTAACGAAAATGTGTATTTATAAATAAGTCAATAAGCCTGTAATAAATAATTCTATGGTGGAAAAAAAGTTTAACGAATGAAATTCATCTTTTTTGGACGAGTGAATTTTTTGCAACATATACTTTACAGTAACTATATAATTAGATATAGGGTTCCTTTCTATTTTAAAAATTACCATAATAAAGATTGGATCGAATTCACCTTTGATACAAAATGTCTAAAAGCATATTAGGATTATGTATATGTAACCTTCCATTATTTTACCCATTGAATGATTTAAATTGAAACAGAAAAATTCGCCATAATGCTTTTTTCATTTTCTAATTCTAAATTACAAAACAGAAAAAATTATTTAAAGAAAATGAGAGAATGAAATTATTGAAAATTATTTAGAGAAACAAAATTATTTGAAAAAATTATATATGTTGAATCTTGATCTTATTTGTATAAATCAAAGAGTTTTAATCCGATTAAAGTTAATTCCAGCAGATCATATTTAAGATAAAAGTATATGCAAACAGTAAGAATAATATAAAAAAATTACAGTATGTTATGTCTGTAGACAAATCAGATGAAGATTATTATGAAAAATGCATTTTCTCAGTATAATACAATTAAATGCTTTAAAAAAATTTTGTTTGTTTTGAAGAAGAATTGTATGGTTTGCAACAATTTGAGCAATAACAAACACCTAAATTTTTAAAATGAAAAATTTTTTTTTTTGGTGATAAAAGTTATATATATAAGAAATGGTCAATTACATTGAGAAAAAAAAAGTTAAATGATTGATTCTTGCCGATTAATGTTGTTGCACGTTGAAGAATGGTAATTTAACGTGATCTATGTTGCAAGATATGCACAACATATACACACTATACAAACTATCTAATTGGATGGATTATAGGTGATTTATTTGTATAATAATTGTAATTTATGAATAATCTGACTAGTACTTGGAAGAAAGAATCACATTCCATGAAAAGTCAAGTTCTTCCATTATTATTAAACAGTTTTGGTTTGGGAATAAGAACTTAATTTTCAAAGATGTATTTAATAATTTAAATAACTAATTTTCTGAATCCAGATCAAAAAAGTATCAATTCTAATGTGAGGATGAGAGGCAACAGTTTTCTCCATGGACCTCCGTCTTTTATTTTCATCAATATCTTATCCATATAATTTACACATTACAATATCTATAAATTATAGTGTAGTAATGGTAAAATTACTTATGCTTATATTGTAATTATTAATAAATCTACAAATTCCATAGGAGCTTTTTCATATTGCAATTTAAAAGTCCATAATGATTTGAATAATTGAAAAAAAATGAAGGATAAACTCTCTTGGATGTAAAAGGTATTCAGCAAGTATAATAACTCTGATTTAAAATATCATATATCATTTTATGCTTAACAATAAGTATCACAACACATATAGTATAGTTAATTATAAATATCAAAAATTAAGTCATTTGGTTTTATTGAAAAAATCCAAATACGTAAAAATGCAAATAGATCGCATAAGTATTTGTGTACTTTTCATAATTATTATCGAAACTGTATGTGATGTGAACAAAAAAGCGATATATGTGAATAAAAGTTCCATCGTATTTTTTTAACTCAGTTTCTTGAAAGTAATAATTTAAATCGGAGTTTCCAATAATGTAATAGGTCTTGTATTTGTGAGTTCACAATTCCAATTGTTGGTTTTGGAATCAGACATATATGTATTCATCATCATTTTTATAATTATAATCATCATTAGCTTTCTTATTTTGAAACTAAAAAGATTTCCATAAATCATGTATTGTTGTAAGGTATTATTCCCTAGGAATTCCTTTATCATTATATATTTCTATAGTTGCTCTTTATAAACTTAGAAATTTCATGTATTTTAATTCAATTACTGTATAAGTGTCGTAGTTTAGCATATTTCTTTATAAAGTGTAATTTTATTTGTATGAGTCATATTTTTATAATTACTTATCCTAAGGAAAATGTAGAAATATTATAGGATCCAACCATTAGTTGTAGTCGAATTCAGAAGAAATTTTTAAAAGAAGTGATTCAACAGCCACTTGCTCGTTTAATAAAGAACACTGGCTTTACATAATTTTGAGCTTTTTGTTAATGGAATTCGTTTGTTTCTTTTCGAATATTTGTAATTTCAATTAACCCGTTATTCTGATTTTCTAGCGTTGTAACTTTATTTTGCGTTTCTATCATATTTTTACAGTGTTCAGAATTGACAATTGTGGCAGCCCATCTTTTGTTTTTCTGAATTAAAATGATGAAAGAAGGTTTTCCTTCAATTAAATACTGATTTCTGATTATATTTTAAATTTAGAATTGACTGCATATTATGTATATATCATAAGTAGATATAGTATTTCTTATTAAAGATTATATTACATAAAATAAAAGGCAGATTGTACACTTGATAAGAGTTCCCCCATATCACTTTGTTCCTCATTTGTGTAAATGTTAGCATTCATAAAAGTATTAAAGAATTTACGATATTTACTTCCACTTCTTAAAGGAATTATTATTAGGTTTTTTTTCATGTTATCCACGAACATAACTTTTGAGATCTTTTGTCACTGATAAAATCTTTTTAATACAGAAATTATATTAGCCTGTAAATTTTGTTGCATATTAATGAGTTTATAATATTATTAATTTGTAAATTAAAACAGCAAGTTTGTCTCTTGTGACTGGTCAAAATTGATGAGGATAGTTTGATATGGATGATTATTAGCAAGACAATTTTAACTCCGTCATAGGATTTATTTTTGATTATTATTTTCCTCTATAATTTGCTCTATTATATTTAAAATCATTTAATATTATGATACAAAAATATAAGTAAATTACTTAATAATTTTATATATGCAATAATATTTGTTGCTACTACTAGTAATGGCTCTGAAAGAATATTGATTAAATGAATGATGATATTATAGATTCAAATTGATCAGGTCCATTATTTTTTTAATACATTTGTTATTATTATATGTATGAATAAAGTTGAAGATTATGTATAAAGTGTAAGCCTTAAGTTAAAAAAAACTTGGTGGATAAGTTGTATTGGAAATGATTTGTTATAAATTATTATTTTTATATTATTATTTTTTAGATCTGCATAAAAAATTGTTATAAAAAAGATGCAAAGTATGTAGATAGTAAGAAAACATTATATTTTAAAATATTATTTATTATTAAAAATTATGAACTGCGATATGCTGGATTTGAAAGTAATGTTGAATTTGTGCATAAATTAGAGTTCTATTTTAAAGGGATAATTCACAAAAAAAAAAAAAGATTTGAAGAATATTTAAATAAATAAATTAATATAAAATAGAAATAATTTGGAAGGATACAGTATAATGTTTTAGGAAATAGGAGTATTTAAAATGAAAATCTAAAGTGAGGCTTTTTATTTGATTGTGGCTGTGACTGACTGGCTAAAGACTTAATTAACAAACATTAATTATTAGAAATTGATTATCAGATATTGATTATTAAACATTTCAGTAACATTATTTTAAGCCTTATTTTTCTAAAGTTTCACTCTAATAATATGTTTGTGTACAACATGGAATATCATTAATATATATGACGTAGCATAAAGAGGAAAAATTGAGTTATAATAATCATAACTCTGTATGGCAAAATTTCATGACAAGAAATTTCTGGATTTATTGGGTGTTGCTGAAAAATCTTAAATAAATATAATGGCATGACTTAATATCGTTGAATACAATTACTGTTCAGATACGATTGTAAAAACTATAAATATAGGAAAAATATATCTTCTGATATCACAACACAAAGTCATGATCCGGAGAATAACAGGAAATTGATCAAAGGACAAGACAAGGAGGAAGAGAAAGAACTAAAGATACAGAAATTGATGAAATGGATACAGAAGAAGTGATGATGGATCAGACCAATACGACTTATTTCTTCTCCTGACAAATATCCAAACAAGAAGAAGATGAGTTTATTAGAATCAAAAATACAATAAATATGTAGAATAGGTAAAGGATTAAATAAGAAATTTAAGGAACGAATGATAGCAATATCATTTTCCCCAAAAATTAACGAGAATGATAAAAAGGAGATACCAAATTTCACCTTTTCCAAAAAAAGAGCACGAAGGATAAGAAAAAGAAAAGAAAACAATAATTTGTTTGTGTTAGATAGGATATTTGTTTTATTAATATATTTTAAAATATATTCGTATGTTAAACGTCGCTAACGTCAGATTAGGTAATCGCGTCCAGGACATGTGGCGCAGTTTTCTCATGAAAATTCGCAGTCATGTGATTTTTGCCTGCATTACGGCGTTATGCATTAACGCGAAGGTGGCCGCTGACAAATATTATGTGACAAATAAGTTTCGCCTACTCAAAACGTGGGGATGTGACATTTGTGATGAATTGGAAAATTTTGTCGAGCTAGTTGTGCCGGCATTAAAACTTAAAATTTTATTTTCAAAAATATTGGCTATGGTTTGTAAGATAAGCAGCCACATAATAAATACTATCAATAATTTAATATTGTAACTTTTTTATTAACTTTCACTATAATTCGGAATTTTACATAAGATATGATTCGGTTTAATCATCATTTTACGCTAGCTTAATGAGAATACATAATCAAGTGTACTGTGACAGCAGTCGCGAAAACTTTTTATAAGATTCGAGAAGATCGTTTGAATGAAACATTCAGATAAGCAAATGTTTTTTGTGTAATTTATATGATTTTATAGATGTTACATAATAAAACGATTTTTTAGGTTTTCCAAAATCCTGGAGTTTGTAATTGAAAATAATCTGCTATAAGAAAAGCTTCAACTCGCTCGTATTTACTAATTTTATAGACACCTGTTTTTACCAAAATAGAATTTACCGACTTCGCTTTACCGACTTATCATTTAACCGACATACCATTTCAATGAATTCCCATTTTGCCGATGGCTACCTTGCCAATATATTCGACATATAATTGATATGATCGTGAAATTTTGCATTGAAAACATTTACCTGTTTTTAATTTAACTATATATAATTAAAAAAAAAAAATTATTTTTGTACTATAATTTTCTAGTTTTGTCAAATAAGTAATTTATTGGTGAAATCAGGTAATTTTTTTTTTTAAAAAACATTTTTGAAATAGTTTCAGAGTAAATATGACAGATTTTTCCTTATTAGGGGGAATCGTTACTTAATATAAGAGAATAGTCAGGAATGAAAAATTCCTGGATTGACGGAAGCTCCGTAAATATCTTACAATATCTTTGTATTGTCATTATTTTTTTCAAAATTAATGCATTTCCTACCCAAAATCTTTTTTTTGGGTAATTTTCATGTCGGTAAAATGGCATTTCGGTAAAATTAAGTTAGGTAATCTTTCATGTCGGTAAAAGAATGGTCGACGAAATGGTGTCGGTTAATTTTGTGTCAGTAAAATAGGTGTCTGTGAATCGTACCATAATCCTTCAACTGTATTATCTCTTGTCAAAGATTAGTTCTTTTTTAATAACCTGTATAAATATATTCTAATATAATTTCTATTCCAGAAGGATAAATTTTTGGGGAAGAAATTTGTTTTTTATAACTTTCAATCATAACCACATTATAAGACTTTGCCGCTAAAATTACTCTGACATCACTACACGCTTGTTTATCTTTACAAATCTATGTCGATTCTATCACCATCACATAAAATTTAGGAAATGACGTTCCATAGATCGGAAATTAGACCATATTTATAGCCAATTGCTGTGCCCATCGCTATTACCCTCGGCTTGATTTCGATAAATGGCTTACTTAATATATTTCTAATATGTTATATTAAAAAGAAAAATACTTATTATTCAAAACCATATAAGACAAATTAGTCTAAATTGTTAGAATCCGTAAAATAATATCTTAAATTAGGTTCGTACTATTACGAATTATAATGAAATACTATATTTGTGAAAAAGTTTCTAACTAAATTTGATTTTAAAGGCACATAATTTGTTTGTGTCGACGTTTGCATATAAATTTAGAATGGAATAAAATGAGAATTATAAATTAAATGTTTGTGACACTCACGCGTATCTTTATAAAACTTCAAACTTTCCGGTACATCTTTTTAATTGATTTGCATATAGCTGGGTGAAGAATAATGGACATTATAAAATCTTAATAAAAATGTTCAAAAGAATGTCCAAAAAAAAAATTCCTGTTAAATTATTGGTTCGACCAAACTTCAGATCTGAAGGCTCATCATAAATATAAATATGGTATTATGGACTGATTTAAAAAAAAAAGAAGAAAAAAAAAAATAATTCAAATATTTTTAACAACATTTTACAATGAAGTATCTATTCTGGTTTATCGCTCTTGTTTTTACCGTTCATGTCTTAACAGTTCACGCATCGCCTGTCTATGAAGGTAAAAAAATTAGTAATTATTTATAATTTTTTTCTACATTTAATAACATTTTTATTAATAGTTGAATATAGTATCCTCATGAAACGCTGTAATGAAGGTGGCGCTGGTTGTGGCTCTGGCGATGGTTGCAGCTGCGATCAAGATTGAATTAGCAATTAGTGCTTGATTTAGTTTTACTAATTTAATTTATTGTTTCTTAATTCTATTATTTTTCTGCTAATTTTCATAAATATTTCATAATGTTTGTATCATAGTATTGCATTTATTATTTGCTCTGAATAATTCATTAATATTCTTATTGATTATTTGTTATCTACCAAACTAATTCAAAAATCAAAACTTCTTTACGTTTTTTTTTGTCTTTTTGAGTTTGCTCATAACTTGTTTACAACATTTCTATTTATTGAAATTTAAAAGAATAAAATACACTTCATTTTGTTTGATAATATTACATTTTGAATATAATGTTCATTTACATTGGGATGAATAATAATTGATCTACGGATTCGGTTCCATATTCGTAAAAAGTATAATAACTATTTCGCACACAATTATATTTGGATTGTAAGGGAAATGAGATCAAGTGATTTCCTCTTCATTTAAAATTGAGAATTTTTTTGTAAGAATAACGATTAAATTTGCCTTTCGCAGAAGTCGTGATCTTATATTCTAGATTCAGATTTATTTTCGTAAATACTCCTAAAGGTATCAAATTTTGCGTTACGCGATTTTCAAAGTTGTAAAAAATTTCGATTTCAATTTACGACAAAAAATTGTGAAACGAAAGACTAAATAATTTTTTTTTTATTTAATAAGAAAGAAAGAAAATATATTATAAAATGAAATAAATTATGAATAGATTCATTAATATGTAACATATTTTTTTGAAAACCAAATGCACTGGCATTAGTAAAAGAACCAGCAGCCAGATCAAGTAAGGTGTAATTGGTGTACCGGCTTAACTAGATCCTGATCAGGTAACGTCGCGTTTCTTCTTAATGTTGAAATTAGGAACGTTTAATTTACTGTAAGGACTAATATTACATTTGAATGACTAATTATCCACCAGTCAGAATCAGCAGAATCATTTTCATTCGTAGCTGAAATACCGAGTTTGTTTAAATTTGCTTTTTCTTTTGCAGCATTTAATGATTGTTAATTTGTATTAACGTTAAAAATTGCCTTTATCCATAATTAAAGGAAAGAGAACGGCGAGGAGAAGAAAAAAATAAACTCGCTTGAAAGAACAGGGTTACAGTACGATTTCCCGAATGCCATTTTCCCGAATGTACTTTTTCCCGAAGTCAATTTCCCGAATTGGACAATTTCCTGAAACATACAATATCCCGAATCACAATATCCCGAATTCCAATATCCCGAATTGGACCATTTCCCGAAACACACAATATCCCGAATTCCAATATCCCGAATCTTTTAAACGTTATATTGAAAATATGCAACTTAGTTAATGTAGTTAATATGATTAATTATTTAATATAACATATTAATTAAATATAATGTATATGTGAAATAAAATGTTTTATATGTGATATGTTCATTTAGTAAAGATAATAATATTAATAACGATTAACTATTGGTTATTTTACGGATTAATTTACAATTTTTAGATCTTAGATTAGTTTAGTTTATGTTTTTTATCATTTTGATAATTGTTGGATTCTTTTTTTTTTATTTTATTTTCATTTTCATTTCATTTTATTTTAATATTTCTAATTATTGTATTAGATAGGTTTCACTTGAAAAATAGTGATTTATATGTATAGATATATACGTTTATGTCTAAGTTGATGATGTTACTAAATGGTCATTGTTTTGTCTTTGGCGTTCATAATAAAAAATTAAAAAAAAAAGATATGTTCAAGATATTAGGGATTCGGGATATTAGGGATTCGGGATATCGGAATTCGGGATATTGGGATTCGGGATATTAGCATTCGGGATATTGGCATTTGGGATATTGTATGTTTCGGGAAATGGTCCAATTCGGGAAATTGGGATTCGGGAAATGGTCCAGTTCGGGAAATCGGCATTCGGGAAATTGACTTCGGGAAAAGGTACATTCGGGAAAATGGCATTCGGGAAATTGTCCGACATCGGTATAGTACCCACCCATATCCCGGGTACTATACAGAACAACACTTAGAATACCTTGGACAAAAATGTCATCTAAGGCTGACAAAACTCACAAAAGAAAGTGGTTGACAAAAGATCAGCACCGGATTGACAAAAAAAAATTAATTTTTTAACCGGTCTTTATCTTTATTTTTTTCTTGGATAAAGAATTCATTGAAGAATTTTTTAATAGATGAGAATAGAATTTTGCTAGATAATTTTTTTTCTAACGGGAAAGAATTTTTATATTTTTTTTAATAGGATTAATACTATAGTTATTAAAAATAGTCCTGAATTATCTGCCATTAATAAGCTGTGCTCTTACTGATGAATTGAATCACTTTAATGAAATTTAATTTTATTATTATGATAACTTTAAATAAAAAATTATAGTTGTTTTAAATAATAATACTATCATGAAAGTTACAAACTCTTCAAATCCGAAAATTATTAGCTAAGCGATACTATACATATCTGCAGATTTGCTTCCTATATTTTTGTTACACAGTATTAGTGTATTACATAAGACGCAGTATAATTCGGGACGAACATTATTTAGCTTTAGCCTTTACTATACAATAAATACTTTCTTTGGACCAAAATATAATAAAATTATTCTTAGCAATATTGATAATATCTAGTATTATAGAATCTCATTTTATACGATAACTTAATTTTTTTTGTAAAATTTGAAAGTATATTTACATGAAAAATAAAATTTTACAAAATTTATCATAGATACAGTATTATAAAAAAAATTATTGATAATATTTAGCGAATCTTAATACTTTTATGATGATATTCATAGCGATTGTGAATATATAAAATTTTATTCTCATTAAAGCATGCAAATATTTTTTTAATTATTAAATTACATATAGTAAATGGCCGATTATATAAAATGTTAAAAGACGTATCATGGTCAATTTTTAAATGATTAAGTAACTTCAAAATAATAAAATAATAATAATATTATTATTATATCCTTCAATATACAAAGTCGAGTTGTCAAGTTAAAATAAGTTTATGGCAAGCTGCCATGGTCAAAGGTATGTGTTATTATGCAGCATGTGCATGCTATATTACATAGCGTATATGCATTACTTTTTACGGCGGGTCGAGTTACCCTCAAATTAATAGATTAACCAATAAGAATATGAGAATTCGCCATAATAAGTAGCGTATACACGTTATATTTTATATCGTAGTATGCGTTATATGTTATGACAGGTACCCAGCAGCGGGTATCAATTGTATAAAACAGCGGGTATCGGTTATGAAACAACGGGTACTACCCGTTGCATAAAACGACGGGTATCTGTTACAAATTAAATTATATTAACTAATGTTTTTATCACTCAGTTTTATGTATTACGCAATGACATTAAAAAGTACAATAAAAAAATAAAGTCTCTATTTAAAAACTATCTAAACCTAATATTTAAAAGTAAACATATTGTTCATTGAGTACCATAATGATTTATGATTCTAATAATAATCCTACCCGTTCATTAATTACTTGCATCATTACTTGTATTATTAATTTGTCAATAACCGCTATATAAAATGGCGGGTTTCTGTTATATAAAGCAGTGGGTACTTATTATGTGAAACGACGGGTATCCATGATGGTACCTGTTGCAAAAACGATCCCAAAACTAAGGAATCGATAAAATACACAGTGCGTATACACTACTCTTTACGGCGGGTTCTCCCGTTCTTACCATGGTATGACAAACGCAGTGCATCGTCATGTTCCGATTGTTACTGCACATGCGTCACGTACCACCATACTCAACATGTTTGTTACTATATTGTCATCGCCAATCCAACTATTGAACCAAAAAATTGTATAATTATAATTATAATCGTTTCTTTGAAAATTCTTCTTTTTTCATTAAATAGCTTTTAAATACAGTTGATTTATTAAATGAGCATGTCAAGATAAGGCTATTTGCCAAATAAAAGAGTGATAGAATTTATAGAAGCTTAATATTTATACTGTAACAATTATAATAGCCGTTGTTTGTGCTGTGTGAATATTAATTATGCTGTATAAATAAAGCTTTATCTTATACGATGTGTGTAATACCGGCAATTTTGATTGTTGAAATAAAAAATACAGGAGATTTTGTTTTCTTTGTAAAGAAATTTGTTTCAAATTTATTTTTTTAGATTATTAGACGTTGATATTTACGATCATGTGGCACAGCATTAACATTTTTCCGATTGAAAAGCGCTCGAATAATCTAAAAAAAAGTATATATTTAAAAAAAGTATTTACGTTATTATTCCATATAATTTAATTATAATAATACGGTAATCTAACACACAGATGAGAATTATTGTTAACCTTTATCTTAATTTAATATACTGTATAGTATAAGACAATTATATTAATTATGAGTGCATCTGATTGAAAAAATGTGTACATTTTGTTTGGATTTTGGATTTGTCTTTATATTATTTTTTATTACAGAGTGAATCTAATTGAGTAATGAATAATTGGCTGGAAGTGAGAACATAATATTCTTAATATTTATTTATTTAATATAATTTTTAATTTTAACATTTTATAAAAAAGGAAATAAATCATTTGTTATTATAGTAATTAAAAAAACGTAACATGCATAATTTGATTAAAATAACTTATAATGATAAAGAATTTTCAAAAAAAAAGCGCCACGCTTTTTGTAACCCAAACCAAAGTCAATCTTGTGTGACAAATTTAGTGTAGGTACATCAGCACATCACATGTACTACTATACTTAATATGCGTGCAACTCTAGTGTTGTCGCCACTGTATTAATTTTATAAGTTTACAAATAATGCACGAACGTCATAGTGTACCGCAAATTTTACGGAAGTTCAAATTACATGACCAATAAAGCGACAACATTGGTGTAATTGTAATCATTTCTTTGAAATTTATCTTTAAACCAATTACTTCTAAATATAAGCATCATATGTCCAGTTGCACCTACCACAAAAGTGTTGTTTGTGCTTTACTTTGCAATATTAAATCGTATAAATATACTATTAGTCTTATTTAATATTACCGTTCATTAACTTGAGGACGAGTCTAATAATCCACGAAACTTTGAACGAAGAGTAATAATGATGTTAAGAAAGAATTTACTAATATATATTAAGTTATGGTTTTTATTTCAATTATTAATCGAAATAAATTGCCAAATGACACCCTATGTACCGGAAAAACGAGATGCACATACTGCAACGCTTATTGATAATAAGTTATATATTTTGGGAGGATATGCTGGAAAATATGCTAAAACCGATGCTGGAAAAGATTTTTTTTATCTTGATGTTTCTGTTCCATTTAATACCCAACATTTATTGTGGAAAGATTTATCAAGCATTAATACAGTCCCTTCACATGAAAGCGCTGCATCTGTGAATGGTGGTGAGAACAACAATACATTATTCTTATACGGAGGAACCAGTACCACTGAAATGGATCTTGTTTATACCTTTAATCCGCAAAGTAACTCGTGGAGTGCTCCAGTAATAACCGGTAGTACTCCTATAAAAAAGAGTGGTTTGACGGGTATTGTAGACCAAAATGGAAAAATGTATTTATGGAGCGGAGGATATGCAAAAGTTTATATAAATGATTTGCTTATTTTGGATACAAAAACACTTATTTGGGGACAAGGAAGTACAATTGGCGGTCCAATTGCAAGAATGTATTATGGTGCCACTTTACTATCTGATAGTAGTACGATAATTTATATGGGTGAGCAAATTATTTTGTAATTCCTAAGATTTTATTATCTCTTATTAATATATATTTTTAATTATTCAGGTGGTTATAATGGAATAGAATTAGCAGTGAGTCAGGTAAATGATCTAGCTAATTTTGCATGTTGTATATAAAACTCATAACAATTTTATTTTTATACATAGGTCTATTTATATGATACGATTAACAATAATTGGAGTGTAAAAGTACGTCTATATAGATTATTAGCAAAATAAGAAATAAATTCACAAACTAACATCTTTATCAAATATAGGCGACCGCAGGAACAATACCTTCCGTTAGGGATGGATTTTCTGTCGTTCTTGGTATGTAATGTATTTAAATAAAGATAATAATAACAATTGAAACGTTTCATATTAATTATAACGACATCTTATTTTATTATATAGGATTGGATGGTCAAAGAGCAATAATTTTTGGAGGTACTGCAACTATTAATGATGATAATCTTACACCCGAAGATTCACTTTATGAATTAAATGTAATTAACTTTGAATGGCGTATACCAAAAATTTCTGGAAATATTCCAAAAAGTCGAATGTATCATAAAGCAAATTTAATTGGAAAATACATGGTTATATCATTTGGTAAAATTATTTTTTAGACTATTACTTGAATTAACGTATATTTAAACAGAATATAATATTTTCAATAGGTGTCGGTTATGACCGATTAATTGAAAGCGATATTTTATTACTTGATATTAGTAATGTTGATGAATATATATGGACGAATGATTTTTATCCTCCGTCTCCTCCAACTCCTCCAACTCCTCCACTTCCTCCAACATCAAGTAGCAAAGTATCATCACAATCAGCAACCTCGTCATCAGATATACAATCAGCAACACCAAATACAACTCCTATGGTTGGCGCAGTTTTAGGATCTTTGTTTAGTGGTGTTGTATTATCTTCTATGGTTTTCTTTTTGTATAGATGGAATAAAAACAGACATATAGGTGATGATAATCTTCAAGCTGAAAGAAATATTTATAATCACGGACAAGAAATAGTACAACCACTTGAAAATGAAGATATAACTAATCATGTATCAATGAGTACTCCAGCTCCGATAGTTAAACAAAATGATGATAGGCTAACATTACATGAACTTAAACAAGAAATTCAAGATTTAAGACAAATTATTGTACAAAATAATGGACAATCCACGAGTTCTATGAGAAATTAATATCATTTTAATAATTACAATAGTTTGAATTATGAAAAATTAATTAGTATTTTCAATAACTATGTGCTTTAACAATTAGTGTTTTAAAGTCAACTTTTAAGATAATGTTATTCTTTAAGATCTTCATCAATATATATTTTAAAAAACTTAATTTTTTCAAAGTCTTTTATCAAACTTTTTAATAAAACAAAGACCTTTGATCGTTAACATTAGTAAGTAGCGATGAATTTGTCGAATGTAACTTTTCGTTTTTATTTTAATAAATATTTCTTTGTTTTAACCTGTAATTTTGGAATAAGTTAAAAAAAATAATACTTTTAAATTATTTAAATAATGTAGTTATGACGGGTTATTGTAACTTTTTTTTTAATTACCAGTTTTTAGTTACGATTGCATGACGCAATTGGCACATTATTATTCTCTTAAAACGGAAAGGGAAAAATAAAACGAAAACAGCACAAATTTTGATGCATTACCTGTTGATTCGGATCAATCAGATGAAACTAATAATAACTGTTAAATATATGATAAGCATCTACTAAATAATAAGCAACCTTAGAAAATTTCCTTTCCATTTTACTTGATCATCATCTGACTTGACGTGCTGCACTACATAAATGATGTGATAATATTTGTCATTCATGATTTATCACAGATGAACATTAAACAGAGGTTTTAACTTTTATTATAACTGATTCGACAACAAAAAAAAAAAAAAATAAAAAAAATGTTACATCAACATGCACAATGTTAAAGAATCACTCGTATTGTGCAATTAATCATTTTACAGTAATGATTAATTTCTTGTTAATTCAAACTATTATTTAACTCAATATAACTATTAATAATATCCAATATAACTGGCTTATTACTTTGTTACAATTATTTGTCTCAAATCTTGAATCTCTTAAGTTCATTTATATGTTGTAATGATATCCTTTCGTCATTAATAATTCCTGTTTATGATTATAACCCTTACTAACTACTGGAGCTGAAGGATTTATTATATTATTATTTTTATATCTACAGGGAAGGATTTATTATATCATAAATTGAAAAGATTAATAGATCTAATCATCTAAAACTCGAAATCACGTGATTAAACTGCCATCCCTAATGTGGCAAATATGTGACTTTTCCATGGGTCTGCCCCCTTGCAATGGTTTGGGTCGTACGTTACCATCCTTATTCGGTGAAATGTTGATCAAATGATCCGGTATTTATATGGTCTTTCGGACTTAAAATGAAATTTCTATTTAGAAAATTAAAGTTCTTACAAACCTAATAATTTTTCTACTAGCTAGTCTAAATTCATTATAATTTAAAAAAGTCTTAATGGATAAAGAAAAACTTAATATTTCATCACATATTAATGAAAAATTAAGTATGATGTGCAAGAAATGCAATTGTTTATGTTATGCAAAACATTTTGAGCAAGATTTTAAAAATTGGACTAGCAATAATAATGATATTGATAAGTTTATTCAAGATACTCAGTTATCAAATTGTTTTGCAAACAATGCATTAGAATGGATACCTTATGATAGACTTTATGACATTAAATGTATTACAATAAGTAAGTTTGATAAAATATATAGAGCAAAGTGGATTGATGGATTTATTTATGAATGGAATAATGTAAATCAAAATTGGTTGAGGAATGAACGAAATATGTTCGTAGTTTTGAAAATTTTAAACAATCCAACAAATATGACATTAGAATTTATAAATGAGGTAAAATGATTTTTTTTTTTTATTAAATGAAATTTTAAATCTTTAATTTTTTTTTAAGATTTTAATGTACTCATTATATTTGTAGATTATCACAGTACCTCATAAAGTTTATGGAATAACTCAAAATCCAGAAACAAAGAATTATATGATAGTTTGGAATGAGATATGTGAAAAATGCAATTATATATGTAATGCAAAACGTTTTGAACAAGATTTCAAAAATTGGGCTAGCAATAATAATGATATTAATAAATTTATTCGAGATATACAGCTATCAGAACATGATATTTATAAGGTATCAAAAGCATTAGAATGGATATCTTATGATAGATTTTATGATATTAAATGTGTTACAATAAGCAAGTTTGATAAAGTATATAGAGCAAAATGGATTGATAAGTTTATACGGGGATGGAATGGTGTATGTCAAAACTGGAGTGAACAAAATATATCCGTAGTTCTGAAAATTTTAGATACATCAAAATCTATAGATGAGGTAAAATGATTTTTTATTGAATGAAATTTTGAATAATTTTTTTATTTAATGCACTCATTATATTTATAGATTATCACAGTACCTCATAAAGTATATGGAATAACTCAAAATCCGGAAACCAAAAATTATATGATAGTTTGGAATGAAATATGTGAAAAATGCAATTATATATGTAATGCAAAACGTTTTGAACAAGATTTTAAAAATTGGACTAGCAATAACGATGATATTGATAAATTTATTCAAAATACACAGTTATCAGAACATGATAATTATGAGGTATCAGAAGCATCAGAATGGATACCTTATGATAGGTTTTATGATATTAAATGTATTACAATAAGTAAGTTTAATAAAATGTATAGAGCAAAGTGGATTGATGGATATATTTATGGATGGTGTAGTGAAAATCAAAATTGGTGGAGAGATGAACGAAGTACGTCCGTAGTTCTGAAAATTTTAAACAATCCAGCAAATGTGACATTAGAATTTATAAATGAGGTAAAATGATTTTTTTTTTTTATTAAATGAAATTTTAAATCTTAAATTTTTTCAAGATTTAATGTACTCATTATTATTTATAGATTATCACAGTACCTCATAAAATTTATGGAATAACTCAAAATCCAGAAACCAAGAATTATATGATAGTTTGGAATGAAATATGTGAAAAATGCGATTGTATATGTAATGCAAAACGGTTTGAACAAGATTTTGAAAATTGGACTAGCAATAACAATGATATTGATAAATTTATTCAAAATACACAGCTATCAGAACATGATAATTATAAGATATCAAAAGCATTAGAATGGATACCTTATGATAGGTTTTATAATATTAAATATATTACAATAAGCAAGTTTGGTAAAATATATAGAGCAAAATGGACTGATGGATATATTTATGAATGGGATAATAAATACCAAAATTGGAGAAGAGATGAACGAAATATGTCTGTAGTCATAATAACTTTGGATCCGGCAAATGCTACTACAGAATTTATAGATGAGGTATAGTAGATTTATTGTTGAATGACATTTTTGAATCTTAAATTTTTTGGAATAATGTGTTTATTATATTTGTAGATTATTGAAGTACCTCATAAAATTTATGGAATAACTCGTAATCCGGAAACAAAGAATTATATAGTGGTTTGGAATGAAATATGTGAAGAATGCAACTATATATGCAATACAGAACATTTTAAACAAAATTTTGAAAATTGGACTAGTGGTAACAGTGATATTGATAAATTTATTCAAAATTCTCAGCTGTCAACGCATAGTATTAACTATGAAGTGTTTAAAAAAGCTTTAGAATGGGTGCCTTACAATAGGATCTATGATATTGAATATATTGCAAAAAGTGGATTTGATAAGATGTATAGAGCAATATGGATTGACGGATATATAGATAAATGGGATAGCCATAATCACAAATGGGAAAGAAGGCGTAAAAATATGTTTATAATACTTAAAATTTTAAAAAATCCATCTAATATTCTAAAGGTATGCATTTAAATGTTAATAAAATTTTGAAATATGAATATGTATTAATTCGTTTATTATATTATAGACCAAATTATATCTTGAGGTTTATGGAATAACTCAGGATCCAAAAACAAAAAATTATATGATGGTTTTGAATGATAAATGCGAAAAATGTAATCGTATATGTAAAGCAAAATATTTTCAGCAAAACTTCAAAAATTGGAGTAGTGGTAATAATAATATTGACAAGTTTATTCAAGATACTCAATTATCAAATTGTTTTGCAAACAATGCATTAGAGTGGATACCTTTTGATAGATTTTATGATATTAAGTATATTGCAAAAGGTGGGTTTGGTAAAGTATATAGAGCAAATTGGATCGATGGATGTATTGATAAATTGGATGACTATGATGAAGAATGGATAAGATACAATCAAAAGATGTTTGTAGCTCTTAAAAGTTTAAATAATTCAAAAAACGTTACATTGGAATTTATGAATGAGGTATAATAAATTTATTATATAATAAAGTTTTAAGACCTTACAATTACTGATATTTATTTTACTTATAGATTACGTTACATTATAAGGTAAATCTATATAAATGTATTATTAAACTTTATGGAATAACTCAAGATCCAGAATCAAAAGACTATATCATGGTGTTGGATTATGCAGAAAATGGAAATTTACGAAATTATTTAGATGCACATTACAGTATATTAAGTATAAATGATAAAATTAATTACCTACATAGCATTGCACATGGACTTCAAGATATTCATAAGATAGAATTAATTCATCGAGATTTACATATTGGTAATATACTAAGACTCAAGAACATTACCTGTATAACGGATATGGGATTATGTAAACCTGCAGATTATGATGAATCAAAAAATACAAAAAATGGTATATATGGCGTTTTACCGTATATGGCACCTGAAATTTTACAAGGCCAAAATCATACCAAAGCAGCTGATATTTATAGTTTTGGTATAATTATGTATGAAATAATTTCTGGACTACCTCCATACCATAATTTAATCCATGATAACAATTTAGCAATAAAGATTTGTCAAGGATTTAGACCAAGGTTTAATATTAAAGTACCTCAAATGATCGTGCATTTAATTAAAAGATGTTTGGATGCGAATCAATTAAATCGACCAAAAGCACAAGAAGTTAAACAACTTTTAAGTCAATGGTTTAAGGAGTCATCCAATATGAAAAATCTTAATATTCACACAGAGTTACAAAAGCAAATTAAAGAAATAGAAAAAATCGAAGGTAATTTACAAATTAGTGATGCAATTTCAGCCAACTTAGGAACGACATATGAAACACATTCAGAAGCTATTTATGTCAGTAGATTACTTAATTTAAACAATCTTCCCAAGCCAGTAAATTCATATGATTATTATGAAGAAAAAGATAATATAATTAGTTTGAAATCTTCAGGTATGGATTAATAAAATTAACTCTATATTAATTATAAAAAGTATACTCATAAACTTTAATTAAATAGTATCTTTATCTTTGCAAGTCGACGTTTCTCAATTAACGTTAATGAAATGGTAAACTTTAATAATTGTCTGTTTTTTACTCGCTTAATATACCCATTATTTATTTGTTCATTTTTTTTTTAGATCAGAAGCAAATCTAAAAGTAAGGAAAAATATAGAACTAAAAACGTATGGTGTATCAGCCAGTACTGGAGGTGTAATTAATAGTTATTCAGCACGAAGTGCTGGATAACTGTTATATTGGGCAAATCAAATGTGTAATAAGTTACCTTTAGGTAGCGTAGTTATTCGGTTATTTGTGCCGAATGGGTAATTTATCTGGTGTAACTATCAATCTTTTAAACCATTTCTTAACTTCCTTTAATCATAATTTCTTTTTTTTTTTTTTTTGACTTTTTTATCTCGCTCTTCACCTTTTATTCAAAAACATTCAACTAATAATAAGATGTAGGTTTAAAATTTTTTACAATTTATATTAAACATGGTATAATATATTATAAATTATCAATAAATAAACTATAACCCAATACACATAATATTTTGGTCATCAATTAAGAAATACCGGATAATTAATGATGCAGTCAGTACATGACAATCTATCTTATAAATAATGAAAAAATGAAACTTTATCTCCAGTTCTAACCCTTATAACATTCATTATTTCAACAAATTTTATTAGTTGATAGGCCTATTGAACGTGAACACATTTACTTATGATCATTTATGTATATATCTGTACTTGGGATTGGATAATTTTAGAATAATTGTTTCTGGTAGTCTAAATAATAACATATGTATTGGATACTACGAATTTTAATTAGTGTGAACCAAACTAAATATTATAGGGAAAATTTCAACATAAATACTTATCATAGTACAATAAATATGATTGGAATATATATAGTTATAGCATTTGATAAATGATAAATTTAAATTAAATAAAATATTTTTCTACATGTTTCTTAATTACAATAGGTTCTGGACTTGTTTTAAATTTTAGTTCTAGAAGTAATGGTGAATGTGATGTATTTTACTTTACATTAGTAATTCTTCAAATTACGCTCGGACAAATTGTTTGACCATATCATTATCATTTAAATATAATATTCCTTAAAATTTCGTGGTATAACGTGACATGAAACCGGTTAATATATTAACCGGCCGATTTATCTTAATTTTGGCCAGAATTATGTATTGATTCAGATCAGATTTAATGCCGGTCAGAATTGAATTTGTGAAAATATCTATAAAAATTTTTATTAATTCTAAAGACTGATATCAAACACAAGCGAAAACTTAGGTGTAAATCTATAGTTTAATATAGTGAAGTATTATTTGTCGTTGCATTTCTGACTAAATATATTTCTTATAAATAAGTGATTATAAAAAAAAAAACAAAAAGACTGTTTAATCTTTTGTTTAATAAAATTGGATTGGCTGGAAGTCTAATTACTCTAATGTGATTTGATTTACAAATATAAAAGAAATTGGTGAAGGTGGATTTGCCAAAGTGTATTCTGCAACTTGGATCGATAGTAAATGGGAAGTTATGAATTATAAAAGAAAAAATATGGCCATGAAGGATAAGAAATTAAAGCGGCATTTAAAAAGCTGACATAGAAATATCAAACATCTCAACTTCATATGTAAAGAATTCCAATGCTATATATACCAATAGAGTGTACAGCTTCAGTAATATGTCATCAAAACGGTTAATTCACTTATTATTACATTATTACATCATATATTAATAAAAAAGTGAAGGTATTTTTTCTTTATTTCTAAATTTTAAATTTCGTTAAAAATTTTAATAATAGAAAAAATAATCTTGATGTTTAAATAACTCCTGATTCTCAATTAGTTAACTTAGAAATTTTTATTGTAATAAATTGAAAGATACTGTACTATATATACTATTAACTATAATTTGTTGTTTGAATTATATATTTTAACGTTATATACTGATGTGCTTACATTATATTGTTTAATACTTTGGAAAGGCAATGTATATGAGTAGATATACCACGTTGCCTCGTCCGTGATTTCTTTGGATAAGCTAAAAGTCTATCGATAGTTAAAATTGCATACGGAACGTCGGATCATCTTCGATCTCATTATCATCACGTCTCAGCTGTGATGATTAATGATATCTACGGCTTCACATGAAATAATTATTACACATTTTTCATTACTTTTTTTATATTTTGTCGTGAAATTTGTTATTTGAAGGATATTTATAAGCGTGATTATTCTTTATTTAATCTCTTATGATCTCATTATTTGTTTTTTTTTTTGCACCTCTGTATTGTGTGCGTGGTTTTTGGTAAGGTGAAGTTTCATACAAATTAACAAATAGAGGTCAGGCCGTTCAAAAAAAAACAGGTCGCTGAGATAATATAAACTGCGCGTTAACGTTAAATAATTCAATGATTTGTGAAAATATGATTATGCTTTTATATACATATTAGAATTCTAATTTGAGAATAACCTAAACATGGCCGAGTTTTTGTTAAGAAATTATGGCAGCACATACATAAAGTTAGCACCATTAAATTTTATATCATTGTTAAAATTGTAAACTTTTGTGATAGATAATATTTTCAAAAATTTGCTGTTAAAATAATCTATTAAATTTACTTTTTAACTGTAAAATCAACTATAGGAAATTTTTATAATTAAGTATTTTATGTTGCATATCTTTTTTTGTTATTCTTTTATTTCTTTTATTACCAAAAAATATTTTTATTATGATTACGATTAATTAGATATAAAAACAAGTTATAGGTCGTTATTTTGTTATTTTGTCTTTGTTATTATATAGTTCATAACAAGATCATAATTTTTACGTATTATAAATTCATATCACGCGAAATATTTTGCCATTTGGAAATTGTGAAGCTATTTTATTCCCGCAAAGACCATAATAAATATAATGAATTTTAATGGACTAGTTTAATGATGATTAATTATGTTTCAATTTGATGAAAAATCGAATAATTTGAAAAGGTCTTTGGAATGGACAAGTTTTAGAAAATTTGAATTCTTTGATAATAATATTCGAATGGTATTTTAATTATTGAGAATAATGACACCAAAAGTTTGTATAAAAATGCATTTTTAATAAAAATATTATTCTAGTTTAGTCTATAGAAAGATCATCTTAAAATGTAATGAAGGATAAAATTACAACATAAAAGAATATCTCGAAAAAATGTATTCAAGGTGTAAAACCATTATTATCTAATTTTAAACAAGCAGTTAAATCAAAATTAAAACTAGAAGAGTTAAAAATAGAATTAGGAATCCAGTACAAATCAAACGTTGTAATCTAAATTTAATTATGTAAAATAACGATAAGTGAGAGGATTGATAATCTAAGCGTAAAATAGATGTGAATCCGGTATGTATACAAATTTACATAGCTACACGCTATTTATTTCATATTCCGTACATTCCATTTATTATAGGTATCATTATCTAAAAACAAAACCAAGTCCTGAAAACTATGGACCGATTTACAGAATCGGCCAAAAGTTTCACAACACTCTATTTCAATTGTGTTACATGATCATCATATGCAGACCGATTAACGTTCACAATAGATGTCAATTCACATATTAAATATTATTCTTTTGTTTTCACAAAGATAGTAAAGTCGTGAGTTGTAAATGCTTAGAATTTCAGAGAAAACTGGGTATGATTTTTTTGTATTACAATATATTTTAGTAAAGAAATTTAGAAATTTTTAAAATCTTGAGCGAGAAAATTTTTTGTGATTTTTAACTCCTTATTATAAAAATATTTATTTTAGTATCATTAGAATCACCTTAATTAAATCTTTTAATTTGATATAATTTCAACTAATTTTAAACAAATTACAAAAATTTTTTTGAAAAATAAATGTTATGCCATAAAATTAAATAATTTAACTAATTTTAAACATAATTTTATAAAAATACTATTATTAGATTATAACTTGAATAGAAGCCATAATTAAAACAATAGGATGAAATTTATTATGCTAATATTTTATACTCGTGATAGTATCCATTTTCGTAATAGTTTACATTGTTAAATAGCGGACGATTGTACGATTTTAAGACGAATTTCCGTAGATCGACGGACATGCTTACCGATCATCCTCCGTTAGATTTTCAGTTAATGATCTGCCGTTTCATAATAATTAAAAATATATTGGCTTGGCATTTACTATAAATATAATATTTTTGATGGTTTTTTAGAAAAAAAAAAAAAAAAAACTATTTTGACTGCGGTTAATTAACCGATTGGCCGTAACGAAATTAAACTACCGATTAACCGTATTATAAATTAGCCGATTATTAACCGGTTAAGGATTTTTGTACCAGTTCCACCTCCATATCATTACCAAACAGTAGATATTGCTGGTGTCTTAATTGGTGTTGTAGGTATTTACTTGTATCATATCATTAAGTATTTTCTATCACGTAAAGAAAGACATAAAAGTACAAGTGAAAATACAATATTTAATCATCTGAAAGAAATTTAGTGAAATAATAATGAAAATAAAATTATTATTAAATTGGATAGCAAGGGAATAGGGAAATAAACCCTTATTTTTTCTGTATCATTAATCTTAATGTTTCTGTCAAAACCGGAATTACTCTATTTATTTAGTTAAAGTTATATACATACAACATACCATACATAGTATTTTTTTATTTTAAATGGAAAAAAAAAATTATCTTTTGTTAATTTACCATCTTAAAAAAAATCATCATTTACACAAAAAAAAATCGATTGTTTTTTTTTCAATTATTATATTAGGTAACCTTCTTAATATGTTAACCTATCAAAGATGATAAATAATAAATCCACCATTGAAATGAAAGAGATAGCATAAGATTAACAAATAAAATTAAATAAATATTATAATAATAAATAAATAAATAAACTCCTTGTAATCATTTTTAAGGGTACACACTAAAAATGCAAATTAAAACTTTAAATGAATTTAGCCGGTTTTTTGTTAATGAATCCTTTTTTAGGATGTTCATTCATTTTCAACACTTTACCTTTGAGTCATGAATTTTTTAGGATTATGAAATCATGTACAATATTTTAAGGCACTTTGTTTAAAGATTATGAAGATAAATATGATAATCCTGAAATTCGAAATTCGAAAATTTGATCTTTAAAATATTTTTTGATCATCAATTTTTCTTTTCCGATGCTTACGTGCGTTTCTTTGCTTATTTCCTTGCTTATATAATTTTGAAATCACCTATCAGGTTAGTTGATCATCAATTATCATTAGTAATTTTTACCACACACATAATACTAATTAGTATAATACCAAGCCCAAGTGTCGATCTTTACTTTATATCGTTCGCTAATTCGTTTAATTTTGAATGTTTTAGTGTCAATATTTGTGATATTAATTCCAAGATTAATTCCAAGTTATAATCGAATTATTCATAGAAAAAGTATACGTGTTTTTCGACCTTTATATCGTGTAATATAAGCATTGTTAGGTGTTGCTAACTAGCACTTGACGAATCAAAGAAATACTGGTAATTTAGATATAATGAATTTAGTTCGCCAAGTGTCAAACTTATCGTCATAAAATAGATCATTATTTTGAGTAATGTCAAATGATGGCGTGGAAATCAATATACCTACATGCCATCCATACATAGAAAACAACGTGAGAATGAAAATTTATAGTCAATTACATCAGTAATTTTTCGCCAAATTTTTTGCAGCCATATAAACCGGTAAAATATATTTATACACACGCAGTAGATGAAATTTTCAATTTTTTCTTCAAAGAACCGAAAATATGAATGAGACAAAAGAAATTTCTCCGTTTGCTTTTGACGAAGCTATTAAAGTAGAATACAAACAAAGGAAACGTAAATGTTATTAACTTATATAATGGATACTTCAGTTTAACGTGGAGGTATGTGGCGTAGTAATAATTCATTAGGATATTTCGTTTTGATGATTTCAAATGCATTCACGCGTCATTTTAGAAACTTCCATCTTCATATTTCAGCGCATTTTTTGAATAGAAGTACCAGGACCTTGTGTAATTGAAATTGACGACATTAAATCAAGGAAAAATCGTTCGATTGCGTATTAAACAATACAACCGGTGAAGTTTTATGAAAAAATAAAATTTCTAAAAATTTTCATATTACTTTTTATTTTACAAAAGAATGATAAATGTGGGAAAGCCATATTGAAAAGATTCACGCTACACTCGCTACAGCAATATTCGGTTATTTAAATAAAGAAAGAGGAATTTCATCACCTTTGTTCGAAGACCTTTTCTTGGACTTGTAGTTATTTACTCATCCATGTACAGTAACTTTAATGACATACAAATCAAATTGCGAATTTCTTGTTCCTCTTAAAATTACTACTATGGGCAAATATTATTAGATATATCGATCAAAAATCCAAAGAAAAGAAAGTCGAAATTAGATATTAATTTCGTTGGGGGTATTAAATTCATTATTCATTATCTGTTATAGGATTTTTTGAAAAAAAAAAAATACAATTTTTTTAATAGTTTATTCAACGATTTATTTTTTTCTGGAACCCCCCAAGTTAAATTATTAAAGGAGTATGCTATTTTAGCAAGATTTGTAACGAATGGTAAATGGAGGAATTGTGGAATGAAAACAAATAATTTATTTTGCATAATTAGACATATGGGCTTAACGGTCCCATTGAAACAAAATATTAGAAGTAATTACTTTGTTCCCTTTTTTTTTTTCTTGTCAATTTAACCAATTTAACCGCGCAATCAATAAAAAAAAGATCTTGCTTAGAAATCAAATTTTCGTTGACGATCGGTCCAAAAATGGAAATGATAATTAAAAATTTGAATGAAAAATTCCCGATCGGATAAATTAATTTGAAAATCAACCGAAAAAATTCGAAAAAAACCGATTAATAATCAATTTAGAACGGTTTGTTATTATTCGTTGAAGATAAAGTTTAAACTAAAAAGATTTAAAAAAAAAAAAAAAAAAATCGCGAAAACATGACAAAATGTTGTTATACGTAATACGTTAGTTATCAGATGTAAATAATAAATAAATAAAAAAAAAAAGAAAAAAGGAAAAAAAGAAAGGATTTTATTTAATTCGTAAAAAACATCACGCAAATTGTAACTTTAGATTGAACGAGCATAATAAATATATACAATATAATTGGGGACCTGCACAGCAAAACAAGGGGTTAAGCCTCAAAAAAAAAAAAATTTTTATGATAATTATATACCAATTTTACTAAAAATTACAGATATAATAAAATTTTTAAAAAAAAATTTTGGACCCTAACCCCTTGTTTTGCTGTGCGGGTCCCCATATATTTATATATATACGTAAATACGTATCATGTATATATTCGCTCCTTTAACTTATCAATTAAAAGGATTAATAACAAATATGCAAGTTGTAATTTCAATCATGTCGGCATAGAACGATTAGAACGTGTATGGACGAATACAAAAAGTTTATCAAGAATGTTTAGATTCATTATACTGCGCAAAAACTTAGAATCTACACATGAATGATTTTGAATGATTTCGTCATTTTCAGTTGTTTTGATTTAATTTTTTTTTTTTTTTCGTCGTAAAAATTTCGACATTTAGTAAAAGTTTATATTTTCCGGCTTCAATTTAGCCGAATATTTCTTGGAAAAAGGTTTATCCAGATTTGATTTACCATTTAGAGGTATGGCGTATGTACTGCGGGACTGGCATTTTTTTTGAAAAACAATTTATCCGAATTTGATTTGCGTCATAATTTCTATTTAGAGAGATGGTGTGAAAAATGGTCATGTTTTATTTACTACGCCCATCATTCTATATATTTGTAAATCATTTTATTCAAATTTAGAACCATTGTGAAAACAATTTCTTTTCTCACTCTATTTTAAACATGTGTCATATTTTATCAAAAAAAAAACAAATATGTTATGGCTTTAATGTATGATCGATTAATAAATTTCCATATTCTGAAATATATCTAGATAAAAAAAAAAAAAAAATTTTTTTTTTTATATTCGGATATAATATTTTTCGGTGATTTTATATTAAAAATTATTCTAAATTGTTGTACAGTTTAAATTTTTTAAAACTTTAACACCGGAAAATTATATTTGCATCTTACTTCAAAAAAAATAAACTTATTGAAAATTCCCGAATTCTTTAATTCTTTTTAGCAGTTTTTTTTTTTTATATTATATTATTGTAAAAAAAAAAAAAAAAAACTTAACCAAATATGTGGTATGGCCCCCATGAAGAATTTTTTCCCATGTGTTACTTTTTATTTTTCTAAAAAAAAAATGAATTGTTTATAGATTTAAATTAAAAAAAAAAAAAATTATATAAAGAGGTGAAATTTCCTTCGGACATTTTTTCATTTCAGTTTCATTTTTTATTTCACAAAAAAAAAAAAAAAAGGAAAAAGAAAATCTTCCCTATAATTAAAAAAAAAAATTAAATAAAATAAAATTCTTTTATGGAGCAAATTGAAAACGATCAAATTATTACAATTAGCACGACTGAAGTTGATTCCAGTTCAAGTTCTACGTCAACGGTCATGAATGAAAAATCATTGGTATTTATTATTAAAAAAAAAAAAATTGTAAATAAAAAAAATTATTATTCATCCTTTCTTTTCTTCATTTAAAGGCAAGTAATGAAGTTAACGATCTGTCGACTCAATTTGAAAGATCAGCAAAACGAACGGAATTAATACAGAGTACTGAAAAGGGATCATCATCCGCGAAAAATCCTGTTTACGTAGAATGGCATGGAGTAAATTATTCTATATCCACTGAGCATAAAAAATCCTGGCTTGATAAACTTGGAAATTCAGATTCTAAATTAGAATCTGGCAAATATGTACGAAAGATAATAGAAAATATTCATGGTTGTGCCAATCCAGGTAATTATTATATGAATATCGTGTAAATATATATTTTTTTTTTAAAAAAAAAAAAAAATTAATAATCTTATGTAATTAATCATTTCAATTTAAAAGGTGAAATTCTCGCTATTATGGGGCCCTCTGGCTGCGGAAAAACTACTTTATTAAATCTTCTTGGCGAACGCGTTGGAAGTAAAGGCGTTCAGGGAACGTTAACTTTAAATGGTCATAAACCAACAAAAAGTTCAAAGAGATTTATTGCTTATTGTACTCAAGATGATATCTTTTTCCCTCATTTAACCGTAAAGGAGACCCTTAGTTACACTGTGAGTAACGAACGACACAGGCTAAATGCTGCGCCATCGCCCCTTGTGTGTTATGTTACATTTTAATTAAATTTTTTCCCACAAATTTAATAGGCTCGATTACGTCTTCCACGTGAAATGTCACGACGTGATAAATTAAAACAGGTTGAAAACACTATGTCGCTATTGAATTTGACGAAATGTGCCAATACGATAATAGGAGACCAAAGAACTCGTGGTGTATCTGGAGGAGAAAGAAAACGAGCCAATATTGCATCTGAACTATTAACAGATCCAAGTGTCATTTTACTAGACGAGCCAACATCTGGTTTGGGTGAGTAATCCAGAGATATTGTAACTTTGAAATATTCACTTTATTTTCTTTTTCCTAACCCCTTACTATAATTTCAATATTAGATTCTTCATTGGCTCTTGAGCTTACAAAAATTCTTAAAGAATTTGCAGTTAAGCAAAAGAAAACCATTATTATGGTTATTCATCAACCTTCATCTCAAGTATTTGAATGTTTCGATAAATTAATGTTAATGGCTGATGGCCATATGGTATATTTTGGTGAAGGAGCAAATGTGGTGGATTACCTTGCCGATCAAGGATATAAATGTCATCCTAATTTCAATCCTGCTGATTATATATGTACGTATTATTTTTTTATTATAAACACTTATATGTTTTAATTTCAATATTAATTTAAGTATATATGTATTTTTTTTTATTATAGTGGAACTTTTGAACGATAATACAATCAAGCAAAAATTAATAAACACATACGCGCATAAAGTTCGTGATGATCCAACCGGAAAACAAGTAGTCGAAAAGTATTCTCGTAGATCTCGTACTGATAATCAATTAGAAAATACCGTATTAAATGCTCCAGTTACAAGTGAACGTCGTTGGGAGGCTACGTTCCTCCAGCAAGTCTCGATTCTTACTGAAAGAACCTTTAAACAAAGTAAAAAAGTTATTTTATCAGGAGTAAATCTAGGTCAAACTATTGCTTTGGCTATAATTTGTCTCATAATTTGGCTTCGAATTCCTTTCGCTGAAAATAACATACACGATCGTGTTGGAAGTGTGAGTATAGACAATATAATATTCTTTTTTATTTCTTGATTTTTTTTTTATTCCATTTATTCTAAATTCTTTGTGACTTTTATTATAGATTTTCTTCTGTGGTGTATTTTGGGCATTTCATCCAATGATTGGAGCCGTATCAACTTTCCCATTGGATTTAGTCATGTTATCAAAAGAACGTCAATCACGATCTTATCGTTTACTATCATATTTCCTATCAAAACAAATTGCCGAATTACCTTTGGTCATATTAAGTCCTTTTATATTTACTGTTCCAGTATACTGGGCATCAAATTTATTACCAGATTTTGGTAGATTTGTAGCTTATTTAATAGTAGTTTTACTTGGTACAGTAACTGCTCAAAGTATCGGATATTTCTTTGGTGCTACTTTATTGAACGTACAAAAAAGTATATGTAAGTATTATTTCAAGCAAATATTTTTACAATTTTAAATTGTAATATACATGTCTAATTAATCTAAATTTTCTTTTTTTTTGTCGAATATAGCTATTAGTATGGTATTTATGCTTGGATCTATGTTATTAGGTGGATTTTACATAAAACATTTACCAGCTGGCTTATTTTGGATAAAATATCTTGTAAGTAGTCGACGATAAATCATATTAATCAATATTATTAAATAAAATTTTTCAAGCCAACAATATTAACGGTCCCTCTATCTTTATTAATAGTCATTCGTAAAATACTTGTATGGTTTGCTTATGCAAATTCAATTTGATACGCCGAAAGCTCAATTTAGGTGCGCTAAACCAGGAGAATTACCTGAAGGGGAAATAAGTATGTGTGATATAGGAAGTGGTGCTCCAATGACAAGTATTCCTGGTATTTCTATACTAGATAGTGAAGGAGTAAACGATTTGCCTTGGTACGTTAACCTAATAGTATTATTAGGTTTCTGTATTGCAGCGCGTGTTCTTGCTTATTATTCATTACGTAAAAATAGTAGAAGAAACAAAGAATAATAATAATATTATTATTATCTCACTATTACTTTATATATTTGTATAATTGAATCATATAATTTATATATCTATAGAATTTTATATTTAACTCTTTATTTTTTTTTTCTTTCTTTTCCTTTCTTCTTTTTTTCTGAGAGGAAATGAGAATTATTCTTTAAAAATAGCAATCATATTTCGCATTGTATATAATTTTATAATCATAGAGAAATTAATATATAATAAAATAATTACTGTATTTTTAAATTGCAAAAAGATTTTTTCTTTTTTACGATTAAAATTATAGGTTACAGCTACCATTATAATTATTTATTACCATTTCGTCTTAAAAAAAAAAAAAAAAAAAAAAAAAAAATTACGTGCAACAAACCCCTGAACCAGGGACGATGATTTTTTGTTGTGATATAACATAAAATTTGTTTGTGATAAAGGTATAATTTGTTTTTTGTTGTAAAAAGCAAACTTTACTAATTTTGTACAATTTTGTTATGTGATTTAATAAAATATGTGAAATTTTGTGAGCCAAAAACAAAAAATCATCAGCCCTGCCCTGAACAAATATAGAATAGATCAGTTTCCTTTTATACTAGTTCAAAATCTGCAAGATGCGGTTAAGGCTGCGGCAACAGCCATTATTAATATCAAACACGTGATACACGTGATACACGTGTTACAAAATTCGTTTTTATTGAAAAAAAAAAAAATTATTTATTTTATATGTTTATATAAAAAATTAAACCAATTAAACCATTCAGTGAAATAGAATTTTCAAATGATTAATTTATCCATTTTTTCTTTAATTTTGATGAATTTATTTATTAAGAAGCCATAAAAAAACGTGCAATGTACAGTACATTTCATAGGCGTGAAATTGTTTATTACTTTAAAAAGTTGAAGTTGAGAACTATCCCCCTTGAAGATAAAAAAAAGGCAGCTTATTACATTACATTTTCGCAATTTTTCAGGAATATTTAAAGCAGTACTAATAACAAAATTTAAGGTTCGATGTTTACGCACACTGTTTTTATTGACATATTTGAAACTATCTTTACTAATTTTGCGGAAAACTCGCACCCCACGATATTGAAGCCTGTGTATGCTGAATATCAATTAAGAGTTAAGGGACATTGATGTTAAAAGCTTGGAGTTCATGCGCAATACGCTTCACTGTATGAAATAATAGACTATTGGTGAGTAGCCGATTATGTAATATCCGAAGTAGTAAATAACGTCTTTGCTCCCACGTTGACTTACAACTAGCCATGAATTTGTAAATGGGCGGATAGAGAGGCAGCGGGGCAACACGAAACATTACTTTAGGTGACTTCTCGATATACTGCTAGACTACAACCCGTCGTGCCATCAAGATTAAATCAAGTATTTAGTTATAAATTGTCGTAAAGGGAGACAGGAGAGAGGGTATGCTTTCGTTGTAGATGATTGACTTGGTCAAAGGCTAAACCTAGCATTAAGACTTACTTTTTGCTCTTTTTTTTTGTTGACGTGGCGCTAATAGTGTGTTAATGACCCTCGGCACAGATATTTCTCTACGCTAGATAGTTATTTTTCTACACATGAAGGTTTAGAGATCACATATCCTGTATTATCACCCACAACTTCATCCCTCATCACTATTTTGTATGTTCACCAATCGTAAATCAACACGTATCACATTATTAGTCATGTAAAAATTTCTTTAGTCGACTTTTCAACGCTATTTATTAAGCATTATCGTTTATGGATTGGGAGAATTAAAACCTTCAAACTATTTGAACGGTTCCTACATTAAAGAAGAAATCATCTTAAATAAAAAAGGGAAGAAATAAAAATATAGTACTAAAAACTCAAATGCAAACATATAACGATAACACTTCTACTGTTGCTTAATTTAGAACCATCCTTTATTCCAGCACTGTATATATATTTATTGGTTGTCCAATAATTTTCATATCGGATCATAGCATCTATGTAGAAATATTAATCTTTTTGATTTATCTGAATGAAATAAAAAAATATTATTTATATAATGAATATTTTTCGTCATTAATATCTATTGGTCAATATGTAATAATAAAGAAGTATTCATAAATAATATAATTGAGGTCTGAATTGGTAAGTTACAACTTTGTTTTAATTCAGTTTGTGACAATCATTTTAATCATTTAAATTTATTAGTGTATTATGGAAAATAATGAAAGGAATTAATTTCCGATGTGTATTAGACATCCATTTAGCTAGAACTAAACTTTGGGTAAATTTACTTAAATCGGTGGCAATGGAAAGGTTTCAGGTGGCAAAATAGAAAAAATTTGCATATAAAATTATCACGTTTTCAAATGATGTACGCAATGTTGTTCATTTTTTTTTTTCGTTATTTCATTAATCTTTATTATTATGTAATCAATGATAAAAATCAAAGAAAAACAAAAAATACAATACAAGAAAAATAAATTGCTTCGGAGAATCTCGCGAACAGTAAAACTGAACCAGACTTCGAACCTAACTAAGACGATACAAATCATCCATTTGGTGCCTACTGAAAGTTATAAGCTTGAAAGCAAACCACTGGCATAGATAACAAAATTAAAAACAAAAGTATCATCCTTCTTTTATATGTTTCCTATTGATTCTTCTTGTTCTAACTTCTCTTGTTTATATGAAGGTTTAGAAAAATCCATAGAGATTGGGGGGAATGGTTATTCATTTTTTTCAAATGACAGTTAACTTAGCGATATTACTTATCCATTCGATGCCAGCATGTATTTCATCCAATACCATCCGATCACGCCTAGGTAACCAAGTAGAACAATTTACACTATTATAAATATTATTAATAAAAATAGATAAAATAGAATGAGTAATACCATTATTATTATCATGAACATTAATAACATGAAATAAAAAAAAATTGGTACTATGCCTTTTATAAGATCAATAAACGTAAAATTATGATCTTTAAAATCACGTTTCCAAAGAGTAACATGCGCTAAATCTCCTATAAAAAATGAGGAGAATTTCCAAATTGTCAAACAAGTCGAATTATTTTACTCTTTTCATTGCATATAATTTGTGAAATAAAAAGTTGATGATTTTTACAAGTATAAATGTTTCTTTTCATCTTAACACATTGGACAATTCCATCTATCGTAAAAATCAGGATAGTGCAATTTAATGTGTTCTACAGTAGCGAGTTCTTCTAACATATATTTTGATATGGTACGATTTCTTTTGAGATGCATAAAGGATGTTTCAGAAGGAGATTCTTCATTATTAAGAATGAAAAGCGTAGTAGCCCAATTCACATTCAGGATGGTATATATTAAGATATAAAAATTGTTCAAAATCCGAGTGATGAGATAAATTAGCATTTAGTAATAAAGGATCTTAAAGGATCTTAAGCAGGGTTCGATGGGAATAGTCTTCCATAAAAGATAAAATGGAAATTTAAAGGTAGAGCGGAATAATCATGTAAATTATGTGTTAAGAAATCCATTATGTTATTATTAGGATTGTCTGAGTGAGCTGGGACTTTAAGTTGAACATGAAGAAAAGTAATTCAATAGTTTTGAAAAGCAATGTCCAAAAAAAATTATTGTTCGACCTTTAAAAAGATTATGAAGAGAATAATGAATTGAATTAAAGGAAATCAAAATGATCAATAGTCACTTTACTATCTGTAATATAATAATTTGTGAAGAAGGAAGAGAAATCAAAATGGTATACAAAATAGTAGCTAGTTCAGCATTGTAAGAAGAGGGCCATCTGTCAAATAGAAGTGAATTGTATAAATGGAGCGGAAGAGTTTAAAAATTAATAAGTTAAAATTTTATTCAAAAAAATTTTCATTAATAAATTTTCATTAAGTGGCAAGCAAAATGAGAAATTTTTCTTGCACGAAATTACTTAAATATACCTACTACTTCTGTATCAACAGAACAACTTTTTTCTGTCGCTGGAAACCATATTATAGTCAAAATAAAATTCATTGGACATTTGAACCTTTAAATTGAAAAAAGTGACCATATAAGAATTTTTATCTGAATATGTATCGAAAGAACAACAAATAAATAATATTTTTTTTTCTTTATATTATTTGCTCCTACTTGTTAGTGAATTTTCAAAATTATTTACAATTTTTAAACTATAGTTTTTAAATAAATAAATTTAGTAGAGATTTAAATTTTATATAAAATCTAATGCATAAATAATTTTTATAACTAATATAAAGTTTGTAAAGGTTCACACATATAAATTAAGGCGTTAAAAAAATATATATATCTGATATAATCAAAATTTCATCCGGATTCCGGATATTTTTCATCCGGTTTGTAAACCAGATCAAAACCGCAAAATCCGGATATCCAAAGCACTGTATGACACGCTCACTATGATGCAATAAAAAATCATAATAGAGAGAACAATTACTAAAAGTAGTTAAACAGGCGTAAGGCGTAACTTTGGCCGAAGCAGTTTTGAATATTTACCAAAAGTAACAATTATGAAAATCGTGATGTTGAAAATTTTGAAATTATGATTAAATTTACAACTTTTTCTTATAGTATAGATCAACGTTATGCCAATTTCCAAATCAGGATTTTGTACCACTACATTTTCTCATTTTCTTATAGTTGTGCATATGGCACGCTAGAAGCCTAGAACAGACCAACAAAATCACGTTTACTTATACGCTTGTTTAAACACTTAAGATATGACTTTTTCTGCCTATTTTCACATTATTAGTTTAGATTTCCATAATATATTATATACGTATACTAAACGTATATTAAACGCATATTTTAATTTTACATATTTTTAAATTTGTGCTACAAATAAACAGCCAAATTTGTCTAAAAAATTTGTTTTTAGAAATTCTAAATTTATTTATAAACGTTTAAAGTGTAAAATATACGTAAAAATTAGTGGTTAATAAACATTTAATGTGTAAAATAAACGCGATTTTGTCTGTCCTGACGTGCTATAATATGTGCAATACAGATCTATTTCATAAAAGGAATCGCTACTTTGAAAGGAAATTTCAAAAATTTTGACTTTTACAGCAATTTCAAAAACTTAGAAATTTCTTTTGGAAATTTCAAATTTTGAAAAATTAAAATTTCAGAATAAAATTCGAACATTTAATGTATATGACTTGACAACTGAAAAAAAGTCTATTTTAAATATGGAATAATTATTTAAATTGAGTAAATTTATGTATAGCTTAATTTACATTACCTTAGTTTCTCTTATTATAAAAAAAAAAAAATATCCAAAGCTTATTTAATTTATATTCTGAATTTATTAAAACTGCTGGGGATAGGTTCTAACCTAAATTTATAAAAATATCACTTAATGTTGTTTTTGTCATTAAAAATAAAATTTAGACTTTTTTAATAAACTGTATTTATATTTTTTACTTAAAAAAAAAAGAATATGAGTTTTTTTAGTATAAAAAATGCATTTTTTCATTTTTCGTACATTCAATATGCGAACCGGCATAAGCTGTAAGATGATCATGTAAAATAAATGATTGAAAACAACTGTCGCGTTTTTAATTTTAGCCGATTCTGTAGATCGGCCTATATGTACCAGAATCTCGCGCAGAGAATGCCGCTATACGGGAAGTATGCAGCAAATTCGTCCGTGATCTAGTAAAACATATTTGTTTATATAATTATATAAAAGGTTGGATAGGTTGGATATCGGGTTAATCGTGTATTTTTTCTTTATAAAAGTAAGCAAGAATTTCATTGCTTTCTTATATATTATCTGCACGTCATAATTTTGACATAATGGCCGATCAACATGTATAGCAACTAATCATTATTTTACACACCGTATTATCATTTCACTCTTGTGATCATGAAGACAATTTTTTTCAAGACTCAGAAAACTCTTTAAAAAACTTTGAAAATGATGCTTACAAACATTTTTACTTTGGTTTGGAGGAACTCCAAGCAAACAAACTCTAATGAAGAATTATAATAAAGGACCTAGTTCGGAAGTTGCAAGTTGAAACATATTTACTTCACTACTTAACGTTCAAGTGCATGTCAAGACTTTGGAGCTATGAACCCTGATGACCAAGCGGCATTCTTAAAAAGCCAGGGTACTAGCAACAAACTCAGACATGAACCAAACGTCTCTCAAGACAAAGTTATCAGTGAACTTCATAAGGTTGATACAACGAGCGGCCTGCGTAGGTTGTGTTAGAGCGATGGCAGACAGGACAGGCACAGTCAGCATCACGTGTAGAGTCAAAAGAGGTATCTGTCACAACGATACAGAACAGGCCGACATTTCTAATTCGAGCGGATAATCGGAAGAAAAACTATACATACGTGACATAATATTATATGATAAATCCAGCAGCTGGTGAATCAACTCTGGGGAAAACCGTTATCGTTTTCGACGATAGTACAAGAAAATTAACCCTTAAAGTACGTATGATAATATTTGGCGCAGCAAAGCGTCCTTTGATACAGGATCATGGATGCACGCTTTAGGAAACATCCCGTTTGCTGGTGCACTGCACAATGGAGATTAAAAGAACGTAAAACTTGCAAAAAATTCCAATTAACAACTTATGAGGAAACAATACATTTACCCTTAATGGTAAGAACTTTGATAACCTATTGATAAATAAGCCCATAATGTCAAAAGTTACAAAAGGGTGTTAACGCCGAATGTACAGAGGATCTTACTTCGATAAGTATGCTGATATTCATTATGCACTGAAGACGATCATTAAAATCAACAATGACGAAAGTCGTAACGTATCAAGTCCGTCCATCTCACGCAAAAAGAAACTAACGGATCAAGTTAAGTCCTGTAATAGAGGGGATTCTAAGAAGGACTCAGTTGGATCGTCAAAAATGAAGAGTAAAAAGAGCTCTGAACGGATTACAATGAAATACGGGAAGAAGTTGTCAACTAGGAACTTAGTAAAATTAAAGAATTATTATATAATTATTGGTTCCTATCGGAGGTTGGTATTAACACTAAAATAAGCATTTGGGAGGGAACACATTTTTTTTTTTTTTTTTTAGCTTAGAGCATCCTCCTAATTTGGGTGACTTTTGTTGTATAGCCAACATGTATGTTTGTGCTTTAAAGAGTCGGTAAAGGTCGATCTGATTTCTGACTTTTGAGCGTCCAATAAAGAAATACTTAAAAAAATTTCAAATGTATTGACAATAAATTGTATGTTCTTGGATACAACATATTTATATACTCAAATGTCAAATTAAGCAAAGAAACAATCAGAAAAGATGAAAACTTCTTTTGTATTACATTCGCAATTGAATACGTGATATTAACTTATAAATGAGCAGAAATATAGATAAGAGGTTATTAAATAAATTACATGAACACTTCATACAGTATATTATATGACGTTAATAATTGTATTTAATTCTTTTCCAAATTTGTATAATTTTTTAAAAAAATTTAGACTACTTTATATTCGTACTGTATTATTTAACAAACAACCATGCATGAATTTAATTATCTATGAACTAAATAATTGATTTATATTGGATTGTGACTTTTATATGCAGTGATTGTACCACACTTACGTCACAATAAAATCATGTGAGATGGTAAGTATTGGCCTTATTAAAATAAATAAATTCTTTATTGAATTCAAATCCAAAAATAAATATTTCATTGTTTATTTCTTTTTTCGGAAAGTGTTGCTAATTAGTATAATCTGAACTAATCGACTATTAATTCCAAAATATTTCCTTACATTAAAATTTTTTTTTTTTTGAAACAATTTTGAAACAATTTTAATTACATTAACTGTGACACAGCAGATTGTAAATCTATCGCATAATCCGTTCCCTATTTTGATAAAATAATAAATTGATACTAGTGCAATTAAGCGAAACTAATATTACACAAACTGTAGCATCTTGACCGTTACTAACTTTTTTAATCCAAATTAATTAAAATTAACGAAATTATCGTGGTAACAAAAAAAAAAAAAATTATTTAACAAAGAATTGAAAGTACATGATAGTAAATGAATCTATGAATTTTAAAAAATGGGAATGTAATACAAATTGGAATAAATATAAACGTTCAATTTCCAATAACTTTTTTTTTTTCTTTGGAATTTATCATTAATTATTTCTTCTTGTGAATAATGATAATGTTACAAAAATATTTAATTTATATCACATTCTGGTTTTTATTTCAATTAATAATTGGAATAAACTCCCAAACATCACTATATAAGCTAAAGAAGCGAATGGGCCATACTGCAACGCTTATTGATAATAAATTATATATTTTGGGAGGGTCCTCAGGTGAAGATGACGTTGGAAAAGATTTTTTTTACATCGATTTTTCTGTCCCAGTTAATACTAAAAATATACAATTAAACGATCTATCAAGCATTAATACTGTTCCTTCTCATTTTGGTGCTGGGTCTGGAAGGGGCGGTGCAAATAATAACACGTTATTCATAGGTGGACCAGTAGGAAATCTCACTGTTGATAAAATTGAATTGGTTTACGCTTTTGATCTGCAAAGTAATTCATGGAGTGTTCCAAAGATAACTGGTGAACCTCCCTTTGATCTTTTTGCTGCAGATTCTGCAGTTATTGACTCAAATGGAATGATGTATTTCTGGGATGGAATTGTTCAGAATGTTAATATTATAGATACTGTAAATTTAATTTGGAAAAAAGGAAGTGCAGTTGGTGCATCAAAAGGTGGATTGGGTAGTGCTTCCACTTTATTGCCCGATAATAAGATAATTTATATGGGTAAGAAAGTAAATTCAGTGACTCTTCATGATTATAATACTATTTACTATTATCTCATTTGTCGTCTTTCTTTATTATTAGGTGGTGGCGACAATTCAGTACTAATGAATCAGGTAAATTATTCAATATCATTTAAATAAATTGTGCACGAGTATTTTGACTAATTAAAATAATTTTTATACAGGTTTATATATATGATACAGTAAATAATAATTGGAGCGCAAAAGTAAGTAAATATAAATTATCAATTAATTATAAAAGATTTATTATTAACATTTACGTTATTAATATATATATAGACAACTTCAGGAAACGCTCCTTTTAATAGACAAGATTTTTCTGCTGTTCTTGGTACGTATTCAAATGATGATATAATTAATTCAGTCATTCAATAACGGCTTAAAATTAAGATATAATTTTATTTAATAGGATTAGATGGCCAAAGGGTAATCATTTTTGGAGGCATTGATATCGGTGGTACTATTGATACACCTAAAAATCCACTTTATGAATTAAATTTAATAAATTTTGAATGGAATATTCCGAATACTTCTGGGACAACACCATCGTCCCGAAATCAACATAGAGCGAATGTAATTGGAAATTATATGGTGATATCATTTGGTAAATATACTTTTTTAAATAAATATTTTCTATTGTATTTATCTAAATATAATTTATATAACTTTCAATAGGTTCATTTTTTTCTATTTCCGGTGATGAAAGTGATATTTTATTACTCGATATTAGCAATGTTAATGAATATGTATGGACGAATGATTTTAAACCTTCACCGTCAAGTTTAGTAACAACATCAGGATCAGTACCCATGAAACCACCACCAAGTTTATCGCCTATATCAGGTGCTCAACAACAACCTGAAAATATTTCTAATATCACTGGCGGAGTTATAGGATTTTTGGTTGGTGGAGCTTCGTTATCTCTTATTGGCATCTTTTTATATAAATGGAATAAAAATAGAAATAAAAATGAAACTATTAGTTATAATAATAATCAGGCTAATAACATTCAAACTGGAAGGAAAGATTATTATCCCGGACAAGAATTACCACCTCCAGTAATTAATAAGAATATAAATGAAAGTAATTATTATAATAATCAAGTTAATAATAATCAAGCTGGAAGAGATGGCTATCACCCCGGACAAGAAATCGTACAACCACCCACCTCAGTTTCAGTAATTGATAAACGTCCAATTGCTAATAATGATGAAATACAAGAACTTAAACAAGAAATTCAGAATTTAAAAGAAATAATTATACAAAATAATAAACAAGCCACTAATTCTATGAGTAATAATTAAATACAATAATAATAAGTAAGTAGTTTGAATATCGAATAATTAATTACTTTTTTTAAAAGAAAATTTATGTCATACTATTATGAAATTCTATAGATTAATTTGATTTAATATACAAATACAGTACATATAAATATAAATTAATGTAATTAAATTTGCCATGTCTTATTCTGAAATGTAGGCTAATTTTTTTTTTATTTAAATTTATGGAAATGATTTAACCAATAGTCCAATTATCCGGTTAATGATCGATAATTTATCCGATTAATTTATCCGGTTAAATAACAAAAAAAAAATTTTTTTATACTTAATTTATGCATAGTAATTCTGCATTGATTCAGGTTTTAATAAAAATTTTTTATTTATAATTTAAAGTCAATCCTGGACTTAATATTTAAAGATTCGTGCATTTAGGGAACGGGTTTGGTCTATCCATGCTGGGTCAACTGCAAGGAATAAGCAAAAAAGAGAATCCGACGTTGTATCAACTAAAAGTAAAAACTAAGATTTAAGGATGGAAGAGTATCACACTGAAATCACATTTCGGATCATAATCAATGAAAATTTAATTATTTATATTTCTGCAGTAACGCAGCAAATTACATTCCTATTCTGTAGAGCTGCGGCCTGTCAGAATCAATTTAAAATAAATGTTACTCGACTCCAAAATAGGTATTACCCGTTTTTACCCGTTTGTTGTCTCATAACACGGATACTCGTTCTTAAAACTCGAGCATACTTGGATTGTATCCTGGATAAACGGGTAACAGGTCGCAGCTCTACTATTCTGACCAAATAATAATCTGTATTACACAAACTATATGCAAGATTACAGTGCGTTCAAAATTTGATGTAACGCAAATTGGAATAAATGTAAACTTTTCAATTCGCCGATAACTTTTTTTCGTATATAAATTTTTTAATTATATAGATTATATTTACACTTCTATTGCTATAATAAGAGAAACAATGAAACAAGTTAATAATAGTACTATAAATTTATAGATTGTAAGAAACTTCTTTCGTTTGCTGTAAAGATTTCTAGGTAAAAGAGCTCAAACAAAATTACGTTAAAAAAAAAATTATTTTAGAAAGTTGAATTAAATCGTTGAATGCAATTCTTGAAACAATTGCACAAAATAATGAAGCAATCTTGAAACAATTTTTCAATGAAAGAATTTCTTTTACGTCGTGTATGATTTCTGCAGTAAATCCTAATGTACATTGTCACATGTACTGTACGTTCCTATTCCGATCAGACAATGGTGGTAATCAGTACACACCCGTAGGACAAAAAATTTCTACAAAGTATAACAATAAAAATGAATTTTTATACACAAATCCAATAGAATGTAATTTAATTTTTTTTTTTTTTGTTTGAAGATTATTTTGATTCTTTTAAAAAACGATCAAATGATACGAAAATATATCACATTATTGTTTTTATTTCAATTATTAATTGAAATAAATTGTCAAACGTCACCATATAAACATAAGCAACGACAGAGATATACCGCAACACTTATCGAATTGTACATTTTGGGTGGTGATGATGTTGAAAAAGATTTTTTTTTATATAGATTTTTTTGCCTCATTTGAAACTCAAAATTTATCAATAAAAAATTTACCAAGTATTAACGTCATTCCAGAATGGTCTAATGTTGTGTCTGCGAAGGGTGGTGCGAATAATAATACATTGTTTATATGCGGAGGCGGAGAAGGGGGGATAGTTTACACCTTGAATCCACAAAATAATTTATGGACCATTCCAAAAATATCTGGCCAAGTTCCTCCTCAACCTTTTCTTTTTAATATGAGGGGAACTATGGACAATAATGGAATAATGTATTTCTGGGACGGAATTGGTTCAAATATGCTTATTTTAGACACAATAAAATTAATTTGGAAAAAAGGAAGTTCACTTGGTGCACCAAATTATGGACATGATTGTGCTGCCACTCTATTGCCTGATAATAAAATAAAGCAAGTACAGTATTCAATGATTCTTTACGATTCTATTTCTAATATATTTATTATTTTCATATTTTTTAATTCACTTTATTTTTAGGTGGAACATTTGACAAATCAACACTAATGAATCAGGTAAATTGCTTTTTGTCTCTGCTTTGGAGTTAGTAAATTCATAATTTTCTTCACTCTGAAGTGTTGAGAATCTCTTTTCAGATAAAAACTTTTTAGATTATCATCTATTGCTTGAATCTTTATTTAACTTACGATAATCTGTGTAATTCTTTGGTTTAATCTAACTTATTTAAATAATTTATATAGGTTTATATATATGATACAGTAAATGATAATTGGAGTACGAAAGTAAGTTGATATAGATTACTGATAATAACAAAAGATTCACTACTTAACATTTTATTATTAAAATATAGATGACTTCAGGAACAGTTCCTCCCACTAGACATGGATTATCTGCTGTTCTTGGTATGTATTCGAAAAAGAATATTACCCAATCATTCAATTTTTTAAGATTAAAAGATTAAAATATAATTTTATTTAATAGGGTTAGATGGTCAGAGAGTCATCGTTTTTGGAGGTTTTGAAAATATAATTACTAGTAATCTGTCTTCACAAAACCAACTTTATGAATCAAATCTAATAAAATTTGAATGGCTTATTCCGAAAATCTCTGGGCAAACTCCATCATACCGAGCTTTCCACAGTGCAAATATAATTGAAAATTATATGTGATAACATTTGGTAAACAGTGTATTTTTATAACGCTTGTTTTATTAGTACTGTGTAACTTTTGACTAAGATATAATAATAATTTCAATAGGAACTTTTTCTTCAACTGAAAATGATGTTTTATTAGTAATTATAATGAATATGTATGGACGAATGAATTTAATCTTTCATCAAATATTGTAGTACCATCAATACCGTCAACTTCACTAATACCATTAGATTTAACAATTCCCTCTTCTTCAGAACAATCAAATAGCGATATAAAAATTTTTGGCATTTTATTTGGATCTTTGACTGGTTTTGTTTTATTTTTCTTTCTTTTATATATTATATTGGTTAAAAGTAGAAAAGGAAATGATAATGATAATAATCAGGTTAAAAGAAATGCTTGCAATCACAATCTATTAATATTAAAATCACCCAATAGTAAAACTATTTACGATTATGAACGAGGAATGATTGAATCACCTAGCCATGAAAATATTTATAATCACGGACGAGAAATAGTGGAATCACCCAGTAACGAAAATATTTATAATCACGGACGAGAAACAGTAGAATCACCAAGAAATGATCATATTTTTAATCATGGACAAGAAATAATAAAATCACTCATGAGCAAGAAATTGTACAACCGTCCATTCCAGATCCAGTCAATAATAATTACAATCATGGACAGGAATCAATTCAAAACGCTAATAATACAAAGGTTTCGCTACAATATGTACAAGAACTTGAAAAAGAGATCCAGGATTTGAAACGAATAATTTTACAAAATAATAAGCAGTAAGTAGTCAGCTAGTTTTAAATGAATAATAAATATAAAATACTGAATAATTAATTATTTAAAAAATTATGCGTTCTTCCATTATTGAAGGCGATTATTCGAAATTTGAATTGCAAACTTTCAATGATTTTTAATTTATAATAATCCTATATTTTAAAATAACTTCTTTTTGAGTTTATGAAAATGATTCCATCTGATCTGGCCAAAAGTACAAAACAATTTATCTGGCTAACAACAATAATTTAACTGGTTAGTTATCGTTAAAAGATGAATTATGATTTTGACATAATATTTTACGTACAGTCATAGCTCAATACAACGATTTGGGATAAACCGGTTTTGGCTCTTAACAAACTTTTTCTTAAGCACAAAACCGCCTGTAATCAATTTATCATAATTATATTATAATTTTCGCAACATTACACATAATGAAGTTTAGTTTTAAACCTATAAGCCGATCGATACCATCCCAGTTCCAACCAGAACTAACTAAGTCTCGGCCGACATTATTCAGCGCAGCATCTGAGTGTTAAATATGACTTATAATATGTATTTTTGGATACTGATTTTAACATATGAATCGGTATATTAAATATATTTGATTAAGTATATTACTTATTTTGACGGACTGGTCAGAATGGTAGCTGATATTTTAATTTTTTTTGTTATTAGTTAAATATATAGTATAATAATATCATGACCTTGTCGGATTGACGTAATAAATAACGTTATAATATTTATACGGAAAATGTACTATGGATATATATAATATATAAAGGTTCTTGGCCGAAATTACAATCAGTCAGCACCTAAAAAAGCTGCTTGCTTTGTATAAAATCACATGATTATTTTAGTTAAAATGAATTTGTTTAAGCCAATCATGATCGATTATCGAAACCATCATTAAGCAGTTATATTGCTCATGTGAACCACTTTAACCACTTTGATCAACTAAATAAGCATGTATTTTTTAACCAATTAAAAATTCAGTTTTGATCAATACTCAATATAATATGCTTTTACTAGAAATTTTCAGCTTGTTTGTTCATATAATAACATAGAGGAGCTGTATTTACTAATAAAATTTATAGAATTCGTTTGTTTCGTTAATTTCTTATCAAAATTTTATATTTGTATTTACACTTTTATGATTAATTTTCTCTTCTATTGCCATAATATTACAAAATTATATTTGGATGAAATCTATTTATAAATTAGTTATCAATTTTTTTGGTAACTAATATGAATTCCGTTATTTTCCGAGCACTTTTATAATGAAACGAGTAATGAAAAGAAATAATTTTGGGAAGAAACCGCCGCTAATTTATTCTGTCACTAATTTATAATTGTTTTTTTGAACCCTAAACCATTAAGTGAAGTTACGCATGGCCCATAGTAGTTGTAAATATACTAGGGAACGGTTTCAGAACCGTTGTTAAGTCCGGAGCACAAATTTGACTAAATGAACCAATCACGCATAGACTCAATTTTTGAGCGGGCGGACAGACGGACATTTTGTGTGACCTTTGCATAGAAATATATAGTCCTTCGTTACACTCCGGACTAACAAATAATATTTGTAAATTTTAAACAATTCCCTATAAGTAAGAATTATTTGAGTGTAACATCTCTGTAATTTTGATGATTTTGACGACTAATCCTTTAAAATTTTTGTCACAAACTAATTTAGTCTTATCCAAATTACAGAATGGTTTAAAGTGATTATTACATTCAACCAATTTAAATACCTTACTACAGCGCTTTGAACTTGTACAAAAACAAACCTTAACCGGTTAGCAATAACAACCAGATGATTTATTTTATATTTTGTGATTTCGGAAATATTGTAATATCTGATACAAGATTTATTATAACCATTGCTAATTATAAAATAACGTGATATCGAGTAAAATTAGTTATTGTACCAAAAAGAAGTTCTACTTATTTGAGAAAGGTGAGGCATAGGATTAGCTTCATGTTAAAGCTGAAACCCTACAAAAATGCAAAAAATAAAGAATATTTTTGGCAATGTCATCGAAAACTTATATTCTGAGCCAAAGTTGAAGGTTTCAGAGCCATTTTCCTACAAAAGATAAAAAGTTAAAAACCGTTTCTTAAAAAAGTTTCAAAATCGGTTTAAACCTACCTGGAAAGTTAATTATTTTTTTCGAATATTCATTTCATTATTGCGTAGAAAATGTTAAAAATTTTTCTGAATTTCAACTTCGAAATTTTAAAGAAAAAATACTAAAATTCAAAAAAATTAAGCTTCAAAATTTTAACTGATAATGTTTGCTGTAGCAGCAACTTTACAATTTTTAATTATAAATATATAAATTCACAAATTCGACCAACAAACCCACAAAAACAAAACACACAATTAAATCCATCATTGGCACAAACCCATAAATGCGATCTACCCACAAGCCCATAAAAACAATCCTATAAATGTGACACAACAATAAATCCAAACCCACAGATCTAACGGAATGCCATGTGCCACACCGGCCTATATAACTCAACTTCAGAACAAAAAGCATTCAAGAAGATCACTAAAAATGCTATAAGAATGCTGTGCAAAATCATAAAATAAATAAAACACATATAATATTAGATCAATACATTCAATCCACAAGTTCACACCAATCCACACAACCCACCTTTACATTTAAAAAATGTTAAACCAGCCTTACTAGACATCCTCAAAGTCATCCTAAAAAACAATAAAAGACGTGATAACATTAGCTATTAATAATACTGTAATCATGCCACTTAAGCATTATTTACTTTTCTGACTTATGTTTTATCCATCATTGATTAGGCTTTAGCAAATGTCTTTCACTTATATCCTTTTGTATATGCTCGCATGTTTGTGATATGCAACCTCTCCCACTCATTACTGAAGTAGTTACCGTTGAAGGACATCATTGGGAATATTTCGTTCTAAGGTCTTTCACTTATAACCCTCCGTATACCAAGTGTATTCGCAGGTTTGTGACATGCAACCATCAAAAGATGGGGGTGTGTTCGGTCTCTACCACAAGGGTAGAATTGCGAGGTATCTCTCCCCACTCACTACTGAAGTAGTTACCGCTGAAGGACATCATTGGGAATATTTTATTCAAGGCTTTTTACTTATATCCCTCCGTATACCAAGTGTGTTCGCAGGTTTGTGACATGCAACCATCAAAGATAGAGGTGTGTTCTGTCTCTGCCATAAGGGAATTATTGCGAGGTATCTCTCCCACTCACTACTAAAGTGATTATCAAGTCCATTCATAAATTCAACTAGCAAACTCACAAAAAACAAAACCCATAACCAAAACCACCTGGCACAAACCCATAAACATGATCCATCACAAACAAACCCACAAAACCGACCTACAACCCATAGCCAATAAACCCACAAAGCCTGAAACATACCTATAAACACCACTCACAAACTCAAACCCACAAACCTAACAGTCCACACGCCCACACCAGCCTATACAACTCACTTTAAAAAAAGCGCTTGAGAAGTGTTGCTAATAGCTTCCTCCTCCTTTTTACTGAAAATGCTATTAAGAAATGCCGTGCAAAGTCATCTTAAAAAAATAAAATAAACACACATAATATTAGATCAATACATCCAATCCAAAAATTCACATCAATCCACGCAACCCACCTTTACATCCAAGAAATGCTAAATCAGCCTTACTATTTATTCTTTATATTTTTACCGAAAAACGTCACAAGAAATACAATGTCGTTCTAAGAAACAATAAAAAGTGCAATAACATTAGCCATACAAACCACTCATCCACTTAAATATCGTTCTACAGATAGCAACAAACACATAAAACAAACCCAAACACAACCCACAAAACCCGACCCATAAACCCATAAAATCAAACTCATAAAACCTGAATAAAAACAAACCCAAACCACAGATCTGACTCACGGACTCATAAACATAAACCACAAAACTAATTTACAAACCTATAAAAATCAACCCACTAAACTCGACACAAAACACATAGACACAAATTTACAATCATGCAAATACAAGCCTATAAACATAACCAAAATCCACAGATACAAACCCACAAAATCCCCATAAACCCATAAACCCATAAACCCGTAAAAACGAATACATAAACTCAAACTCGTAACCCTCTTTTTTTAGATGTTTTGTGGCACTTCTAATATTAGGTGACAGCGATCAAAGAAATTATATAAGCTGACCAGGTTTAACTTACCATGATGACGAAGGATACGTTCACAGTTGTTTTTCTTTTCACTACTTCCGACTGTGAAAATATTCTTTAAGGGTTAATAATCCCTTTCTATCAACCTTCATCTAAATAAGTGATCGTAGGATAAAATATTCAAGTTGCGTAAAGAATACAAGCCTGCAAAATACCCTTTTTTTATTGGAGTCCTTCAGGAGACTTCAAGAATATTTTCTGATACGAGAAGCGTATTTATATATCCTTACAATCCGATAATCAGTTTCACATCATGAGGAGTTATGTGCATGAGTAAATTTTTTTTTCGTTTTTCTCATTATCAGTTTATTATATAATTGTAACTCCGTAATACAAGAAAGTATAATTTTGTTTGTTGCATATCTAAAAAGTATTTCGGAATTTAAATAATGCAGTACTAGGTGTTTGGAAAATTTTTTTATTTAACTAGAAATGGGATATTAATTTTTCCGAATTAGCTATTGTTTCAGGTTGCGGTAAATTTTTGGGTAATAACGTAACAAATATAATTCTCCGATTAATATTAATATAAAGACTCGGGGTATCTCCCTTAATGAGATTGGCTAATTATTGTGATATTGTTCAACAATTGAAATAAAAAAATAAGTTTAAAGTATATACATTTGAAATCTAAAATAACATTGCAGCCTTAAATAGTAATTATAAAGAAGTCTTTGACGTGAAAATAAAATATCGCAAAAATTGGCTTTTAATAACACAAGGCTCATAATTGTCGATCGCATCTTTTTTGAAAATGGCTATAAAACTTTAATGAAGTTTAATTTTCATTATTTCAAATAAAGATTTTAATTTTCTTATTAGATTAAAAAGGTGATTTATTTCATTTTTTTATTTCAGTTTTTTTTTTTGAGAATTGAATTTTTGAATTTTTTTTTCATATTTTATTAAGATTATTACGAAATATTTGTAGAATATATCTATATAAGGGAGATTTGATGTTCATACTGTAACGTGTGATGGAATTTATTTATTTATTTATTTATTTTATATTATATATATATATATATATAATGAACATCGATTCGTAAGGAGGAAGGGAGGGCGAGATACTCCATCTTAGATTTAAGATTCGGATTCATCATTCCTACTCCTAAATCCATATTATTTTCAATTTTTTCTTTTTATGAAAAATAAAGATAATGTCACAAATTACCTAGTTTATATTACATTATGGTTTTTATTTCAATTATTAATTGAAATAAATTGCCAAACATCACCTTATATGCAAAAACGACAAGAAGGACATACTGCTACGCTTATTTATAATAAATTATATATTTTGGGTGGTTTCTCACTTGATAATGCTGTAATAGATTTTTTTTATATTGATTTTTCTGTCAAATTTAATACTAAAAATTTATTAATAAAAGATTTATCGAGTGTTAATACTGTTCCTTCCCATTTTGGTGCTGCGCCTGCAAGTGGAGGTGTTAATTCGTATGCGGAGGTGATGTAGGGTTATTTATTTATGCCTTTAATCCAGAAAATAATCATAGGATACTCCGATGATAACTGGTAAGCTCTTTTTATTCTAGAAAGTTCAACGGGGATTGTGGACTATAATGGAATGATGACTTAATCAAAACTACCTGCCAGAGTCAAAGAACGATAAAACCTTACACTTGAATTCGTGACATAACGAATATAACAGACTACTTCATAAATTCGCCATGATGTACTATAACTAGCTATAATCCTTGATCATTAATAAATAAAATCTCTTTTATGCGCTAATGGTCTTATGTACGCAAATCCTGTTTGTGTCTCGTGACCGCCACAACTCCAAAATCGGCTATCTATTTTTCCGTACCGTTGTCCTGCCAGCTTTTCGGAATAATACGGAATTCTGTCGATCATCTGCTGTTGATCTGCCACCCAGAAATCACCTCATTGTTTCTTCTTAAACTCCCTTTTATTTTTCCGCGAAAAGTTTTGTATATCGAATATTGCTACTAGATAAAGGGAATCCAGTAGTAGGTGGTACGTACAAGTAAATAGGTGAGAGATAGCACAAATTGAGTACCTTATTTCCTTATTTCTTCGCTTTATTTATTAATTAATTCGCGATACTACCGCATTTTAAATAATTGTGTAAGTATGCAATTATCGTCTTTTTTTTTTTTTTTTTGTTTAATTGGTTTAGAAAATTAGAGTACGTTTTTTATTGCATTGTGTAACTGTTGAAAAAAAAACAATATAATTATATTATTAAAGCGACAAATTTATTTATTTTTTTTGATTATTTAGAACCGTGTATCACCATAATGATTAAGCCTCTGAGATGTCTAATTTTAAAATTCTGATATGGACTACTGGTTTAAGAAATGTTGAAATAAAAACACGAGTATTCATAAATTTTAATCAATAATAACAATTTAGATTGAAAAATTTCCTTATTTTATAAACTCATTCGCATGAAAAAAGTGGGATGATATATTAAAAGAATGGAATGATATATTGAAAAAAAAAATAAGAAAGGATTTTTTTTATTTCATTTTACTTTTTTATTTTTTTCAATAAAAAAAATTTATTTTACGCCACAGCCTTTTGATGACCTATGGACGATCATTTCTCGATTAACTTTTTAAAATAAAATTTTTTCTTAAGATTATCTATAATATGTTACACTTATTTTATTATATATAATACTGGACAAAACGAACCAAATTTTTATAATTTTTTGATTTTTAATGATTGTAAAACAATTATAAATAAACTTTTCATTTATTAAATAATTAACAAATTAAACCTTAACAAATGAGCAAAAGTGAAACGAAAATCGTTATTGATTTCAATGATAACAATATTAATTGTTACACTGAGAACGATACTGATGACAATATTAATGAACTAGTAAAGTCACATCAACCTATTACTTTGATAGAAATATCGCCAAATGGAAAATACCTCGTTACTTATAGTAAAAATGATTTTTCAATTGTCGGTTGGAATGTTGATGAGAGTTCACTTGAACCATACCAAAAACTTAGATTAAGTAATGAAATAGACAAAATATGTGTTTCCGATGATAAGATACTTGTGTGTCTTTATCATGATAAAGTTGATGCACGTTATATTATAGAAGGTAAGCAATAATTATCGATCGCCCTTATAAATTTATGCATTTAAAATGATGATATTTTGGCTAATTACGATAATAATTAATTATAATTAAATAGGAATATATGATATGGAGCAAAAGAACCTTAAAATTATATTAAATTTTAACTCTCCCTATTGTAATTATTGTATCTTTAACTTAAAAGGTGAATTTATACTATGTTGTGATGATAAAATTTATATTTACTCCAAGCAAATTAAAAATAACACATGGAAATGTAAAAGAATCTATATGATACCGGAAGATCATAAATTGATTGGCATATCAAAATATGATAAACTTTACTTATCTTCAGACAATACCATTTATGAATCTAATATTATTATTACAGAAAAAATTATAAAAGAAAAAATTATAAAAATATTTGGTAGTGACGAGAAGATTAATAATAAGGTACTGTAATAAAATGTATTTTCGAATCAATTTGAAACTTCTTATAATAATTATTGTTTATCTATTACACGTTTCAAATCAGGCAAGAATATCCAATAATGAGATGTTTATTTGTATAAGAATAAATAATAAAATTATAATTTTTTCGAATGAATTAGAAATCCCCATTGTTTCTTTAGATATCATCAATAATGGTAATTTAAAATTATGTAATATAATTAAACTTTATTATTACAATATAATACTAATTAAGTATTTCATTTGTTTGACGTTAGATACTCAACTATATAATCTTATACATCATACTGGCTTAATTTCTTTATTACTTCCTTTAATAAATGATAGTATTATTATGGAAAATTGTTGGAATGAATTTTTACACCCTTTAAATGAGAATGATCAGCTATCAAAAGAATATCAGACTGAAAGTTTCTCACTTAACATTCGAACTACAACCGAATATGCATTTGGAATTCTAGATGGGAATATTTGGATGATTAAACTTGAGAAAATTTTAGCAAAAATGGTTTTAACTCATGAAGATTATGATGATGGTGATATTGAAAATTGGTACTTTGACGATAATTTAAAGATCAATAAAACATATGATCACTTAAATATTCTCTTATTCAATTCATATCTATATAAAGATACTATCCATACATTATTTAATGATGTCATAGATCGTAACCGTGAATATAAATCAGAATTGATTCACACTCACAATTTAATTAAATGGGTAATTAATATTCAAAATGGAGATAAATTTATGCTGAAAGTTTTTAAAAAAATTAATGTCAATAGTCAATGGGACGAACCTGAATTAATTTGCACAAGAGTTGAAAAGTTAAATTTAAATGATCAGGATCATATAAAACTATTGGGAATTAAGTCACATGATGACAATAATATCATTGTATTGACAACAAAAGGTCTTTTTATTTATCATTTTAATGAAAACAATAAGTCCATTTCTCTAAATTATTATTGTTATTTTGAGATCAATCAATTAGTAGAATTTAAAGAAAAATTTTTAGAGCCTACTTTACCGGTATCAAATTATGATAGTTTCAAACATTGTAATGAATGGGTTTCATATGTAAAGAATGATAAGGAGAGTCTTTTAAAACATGGTGGTGCATTACTAACATTTGGAATTAAAGAACATAAATTAGATTTAATGGAAGATATCTACAAAAAGTGCATAAATTATTTTAAAGAAGATTCAAGAAATAATATTATGTTTTTAAGCATTATTACTTCTACAATGCCATTATTAAATAAATATTATCCAGGGTATATTTCAAGATATTCATCAGGAACAACTATGATTATAGATAATATGGAATATAAGAACAACAAATTACATCTCTATCCCTTTTTTCATCATTCTCAAATAATATCCAGTTCATGGGAAAAATATGATTTGATTTTTTATATTTTTAATTACATAAAAAATGAGTTAAAATCTTTAAATAGAAACTCACCATCAATCATTCTTATGAATCCTTATATTAAGTTTATTAATTATCCACAAGAATATAAGTGGTATGAGGAATTAATTAAGCCTCAGCCTAGTCCATTTGTTGAAACAATAAATGAAGATATTTATAAGACATGGAGTGGAGAATCATTAATTAATTTTAAATGGAATACTTATGGAAAATATTATTACTTCACAATTTGGACTTGTTTTACAATTTTACTTGGATTCTTTACTGCTGCAGTAGCGACTCCTCAACAAAATATTGATGAAAATGCTCGAAAACTGTTTCTGATTATTACATTTGTACTTGGAATCATTCTTCTTAACTATGAAGTTCGTCAGTTTATTTATAATCCTAAAAAATGGGTATTTGATTTATCAGGATTGCATTTTTCTGATTTATTTGGTATATATATTGTTTATTTTAATCATTTTATAATATGTTTATAAAAATTCACTAATTATGTTATTTAATATTACAGATGTATTTGTGTATTCTCTTTCAATTTTTACTTCAATTTATTGGTTATTAACAAATAATAGGAATATTCCCTTACTTACCTTTACATGCTTATTCTTATATTTAAAATTTTTATTATTTTTGAGAATAGTTGAATCATTTGGTATATTTTTTGCTATAATTCTTATTGTCTGGCAACAGATGATCGGTCTTTTAATGATAATGTTCATCATTACAATTGGATTTGCACATGCATTTTATATACTTTTATCACCAGAAGATTTCTCTTTTAATGAACCTACAAATAATAATGATCCAAATAATCCTTGGAATTTGATTCCTACTTATAATCATGTATTTGAAAATGGAACTATTGATCACAATCCATTTATGGTTCAACCACCTGATGAAAATACAAACATGTTTGTAAATTTTAGTTCTTCTATTTTCGCAACGTATAAATTCTTAACAGGTATATATAAATAAATTCACTTTAATATTCAGTTTTATAAGAGAATATTTTAACAAATTATATTTATCATAGGTGATCCAAGCGTATTGTCCAATTGGCAATATAATAACAATCTATCACTTGAAGTAATGTATATCACATTTTCATCCGTTATGGCTATATATATTATGAATTTGTTTATTGGATTATTAAGTAATGCAATTGAAGGTGTTGATTTTAGGGTTTTATATCTTATATATAAGGCAGAGGTATTAATATCATCTTTGTTTAACATAAAGTAATGTTATAAAAGTTCTAAAGTTTTTTAATTATCTCATAGGTTCTAGCTGAAATTGAATTATTTTATCTATTACCATGTCAAAGACGTTGGAAAACATGGTTTCCTGAAGTATTGTGAGTAACTTTAAAAATTTATTTTATAAAAAACAAAATTAATTTATGTTCATATTATTTATATAAATTTATTTCTTCAGATATTATTATGCCGATATTGATAAGGTTTATGCAAAAGTTAAAGAAATGGTAGATAAAGATGAATGGAAAGTTGATGAATTCTCAGAACTAAAAAAAGATTTATTAATTAAACTCAATATTCAACCCGTTGATGTGAATTCCTTGCAGAAATTATCAAAGGAAATAGAAGATATATATCAGAGAATTCTTTAAGCTAGTAAAAATTAGCAATTTATATTTAATACAATAACTAAATTATTTTAAAATTAATCAAATCATAGAGTATTATCTTTGTGAGATGGGGTGATTTGTAATAAATTTCATTAACGTATTTGGTTAGTTATAACAATTTATAATAAAATATATTGTTTTAAATTTTATTAAGTTTATAAATGCTCAAAGGATGAAATGGTAAAAGTTCAGTAAAAATAATAGTTATAATCATGGACAGGAATCTATAATATTAATGATAAACCGTTTTCATAGCAATTGTACAGAGCTTGGAACAAGAGAATATAACTAATAATAAACACTTAACTAGAGAAAATAAAATATAATAATTATAATAGTTTACAATGTTGAATAATTATTTATTTAAAAATTATTACATTATATCATCATTAAAAGCGATTAATTTGATTAAACAGTCAGTAATATAGATAACCTTTCTGACGATCAGGTTCTTTTAAACTGAAGATATTAGTATATTTACTTTAAAAATATAGAAAATTTTGAATTATGGAATGATTTCCACTTTATCTGAACAAAAAACACAAACTGATTAAATTTACATCAAATTTTAGTAAAATTTTACTTCTATTTATTCTATTTATAAACTTAAGTTTAATACCGGTTCAAAGTTCTGTGATCAGTTGTATAGGAAACCGCAACGCCGATCATTTGCGAATTGAGAAATTTTTTTTGTGTAAAACGCGTAAAACGCGTAAAAATCTTACATAATATTATATAATATTAATAACTATGACTCATTTTTAATTTAAAGACTTTCCTATGATAAGAAACTTCTTATAAAAACTGCTACTCTATTATTTTCCTAAATTTTTTTTTCAAAACATTTTGTTTTCAGAGAAAAAATTTTTCATCTTACTTTTTTCAAAATATTTATTATTCTCTTTGAAAAAGCTTTTATCTTTTTTCAAAAACATTTTTTTATAATTTTTGACTTCATTTTTATTTTTTGTTTGAAAATATAAATTATCAAAATCTAAAATATCTTCAACAGTCTTTGAACTTGTTTTTATTTACATAGAACACCTTAAGATACTAAAATACTAGTTAAAAGTTTTTTTCTAGGGTGGATATTTTGTTTTTTTTTTTATTTCAAGCATTTAAATTTTACCCAAATATATTGATATATATATATATATATATGAACTTTTATCATTTTGGTAAGTGGAATTGACTAAGCTGGGATGTATAAGGGAGTTGTGCACCTAGTGTGCTTTGGTTATCCTCCTCTTCAGATAGTCTGGTTAACTTAATGAGATTGATTTAAAGTGAGTCACAAATATCTCAAGCTATGTCGCAGACTTCTGTATGTGGGGCCCGTATCCCTTTGGTGGGTGGGTCCCATGTCTTATTATCAATTGACAGTACCTCTGCACGAGTTTGACCACTCACGATATATCGTTAATGTCAGTTGATGGTGGGCATGGGGGCTTGAACTTGTCATTTTTGCAAAGCTTACTTAGAGTACTCGAGTCTTCTAACCATATACTTTATATTTTTAGGTTCCACTGTTTTCACATCTTTAAACATATGGCATAAAATTACAAATGGTCAATTGTTTTAAAGGTTTCATCGCTTAATTAACCGTATGGTAATTTGAAAAATTGTAACTTATTTTCATTTACTTGTTACATAGTCAACACTCTTTTTATGTATCAGTAAAAAGATTTTACTGTAATAATAATGAGAAAAGAGTTATTATTGTATTTTCAAGTAGATGTGGATTTAATACCAGGGTTATTATATATTTATAGGTTATTACATTATATTAAAGTTTAATTGAATTGCTGAATGTAATTTAGAAAATAATTACTTTAAATCAAACTGTAATTTAGATAAGTTTGAAAAATTAATTATTCTAATGCACATTTTATAATTCTTAATTGTTAGCATTTTGATAGGATACGTTAAATTCCAACTAACATTATTTTAAATAGAAGTGCAACAATTCACAAAACGGTTCATAATGTGAAACTATATTTTTGGTTGCCAAAAAAAATTACACTATGATAAACAAACTAATTTAATTGTAGATTTCGTGTAAATAAATATAATTTTGTAATATTAATATTTTGTATTTTTACTTTTATGATTAATCTTCTCTCCTATTGCTATAACAAGAGAAATAACGAAACATTAATACTATAGGTTAATACAAAATTACAAATTCCCTTCGTTTATTTTATGACCGAGCTTTTTCATAATAATAAAAATTTCGTTACCAACAAATCGATAATTTCTAATAGGTAAATGTCCTTTATGGAAGCTACAATATATATGAAGATGTAAATGGCCTTTATTATATGTATAGTAGCTAATAAAAGTATAATAGGATAAAGTAGTAGTAATGTTTTGTCATTATGTCCAATGATTATTTTATTAAAAGAAATGTAGAAAATAAAATAAATAAATAAATGTGTTATTATATCTTTTATAAACAGATTCTTAGGAAATCAGAAAATTAAAATTATATACCAAATATTAACCTAACATTTAAAGTTAATACCTTTTTATAAGCTTGTATTGTAAAACATGCTTATTGACCTAATAATACTGATTTTTTAACAAACAAATACACGTAATACTGTACATTGGAGTTAGTAGTCAGTAAACTTTCATGTAAAGGATCGAGCAATCGATCGACTCGACCAAACTCGATCAAATTCACTTTGCGTAGAATTGACCAAAATAATCGTGTATTTATACAGGTCAAATAAATTTCATTGCCTTTTTAGAACTGAATATAATTTCATCTTAGAATCTTTATAGTATAGGGCTATAGGCTACATGAGTTATCCAAAGTTAATTATTATAAAAAATATCCTATTGTTTTCTGTGAACTCTTATTTATATATTAAGAAATCTCGTACCTATGGAACTTTTAATTAGATATAAGGGTCGACTAACATTTAATATGTAAAATCATTATTTTAACCACCATAAGAAATAACAGATATACTGTGAAAAATTTTTAACAAATATAATCTTATCTTAAAAAAAATTTAAATGATCGAAACAAAAAGATTTTTGCATGGCCGTACATTTTGATAATACTGTAAATTGTTTAAACGCGAGAAATTTATCGTAAAAACTTCTTATTTTGACTTTCAAAACTTATTCCAGAAAGACTGTCAAAGTATATCATTATAAAATGATACTACGTATATGAAGTGATTCACGTGATTAATAATAAAATGAATACGAGGTATAAAGTTACAACGCAATTTTTAGTTCTTTTTTTTTGAATTTTGATTTATACTCCGCCTCTCTATGACTAAGCTGCAGTATTTAAATTCGTTTAATTAAAATAAACTTATTTTGTATGTTTATAATTATTATAAATAAGCTCTTCTGATTAATGATTTATGTTTGTTGCATTCACTTGACTTTATATAATTTGTCGATGTCACGCGGTGGATTTTTCAAAAATAGTCACTTTCATGGTTAGATTCTGATGGATGTGATTTGATATCATTTAAGACTGTGAATTTTACTAATAAAATAAACACAATATTGCGCCACAATCAAAAACTGAACGCAACACACACCAGTGCTTTTATCAAATCTAGAAATATTCCATATTTCTTTTCTTTTTTCAATCACTAAACGGAACACTTTATTATTAATTTATCATATGGTAAAGCAAAGTACAAATAATAAAGCCTGGCGCATTATCCGCCATACTTTTTAGCTTATGTCAAAAAAAAAGAAAAAAAAAAAAATTACAACTAACTATTTATACGAAATAGTTTTATCCGATATCTTTTTATTTGTGTGGAAAGTTGATTATTGAAACGATTATGAAACAAATTCGTGACAATGTTTTGTTTTTATTATTACGTTGTGTAAAATTTCTACTGTATTACAAATTGCCTATTCTGATCGGTGATACTAGTAATATTAAGCAAGATCGATATGACACAAACTGTAGTAATTGTGAAACATTGCATTGTCTTAACCTTTTTAATTCAAAATGTTGATCGCATGTGTCATACGTACTGTACGTACGTATTCTAGCCGAAGTAACACAGTGATGAATGAAATGACCACAAAAGTTTTAAGATCTTATAGCGCCACTGTTATAAAGTTTTTAACTTTTAGTGCAAAAACTCAAGAAACTCAAGAATTTTAGAATGTTACACAAATTGCATCATTAAATATAACTTATTTACTTGTAACCTTTTTTTTTTTTTTTTTGTTGAAAAATATAATTTTTTTTTTTTTTTTTTTTTTTTTTACAAAGAATAACGAAATGCCAAAAAATTACCTAATTTATATTAAGTTATGGTTGCTGATTCAAATAATAATTGAAATAAATTGCCAAACATCGCCCTATGTGCACAAACGTCGAAAGGGACACGGAGCAACGCTTATTGATAATAAATTGTACATTTTGGGCGGTGATAATAATGGAAAAGATTTTTTTTATATAGATTTTTTTGCCCCATTTAATACTCAAAATTTATCAATAAAAGATTTATCAAGCATCAATACCATTCCAAAACATCTTAATGCTATGTCTGTGAAGGGTGGTGCAAATAATATTATATTGTTTGTATTCGGAGGCGGAGCGGATGCGATTCACACCTTTAATCCACTAAATAATTTATGGATTATTCCAAAAATTACTGGTCAATCACTTCTTGCTCTTCTAGGAAGTTCGACGGGAACTATAGACTATAATGGAATAATGTATTTCTTGGACGGATATTCTTCAAATATTGTTATTTTAGATACAATAAATTTAATTTGGAAAGAAGGAAATCCAATTGTTGTGTCAAAAGGATATGGTAGTACTTCCGTTTTATTGCCTGATAATAAGATAATTTATATGGGTAAGCAAGTGATTTAATAATTCTTTGTGATTCTAATATATTTACTATTCCATATGCCATTTTATTTATTAGGTGGTACTAATGACAAATCAACACTCATGAATCAGATAAATTACCTTCTATTTGCTTGGAAGTTTTAATAATTTCTTTAATTTGAAGTATTGAGATTCCATATGCAATGCTTTGGTTTAGTTTAACTTATTTAAATGAATTATGTAGGTTGATGTATATGACACAGTAAACAATAATTGGAGTACGAAAGTACGTTGATATAAATTACTAATAAACAACAAAAGATTTACTAATTAACATTTTCATTATTAAATATAGATAACTTCAGGAACAGTGCCTCCTACTAGATATGGGTTATCGGCTGTTCTTGGTATGTATTTAATTAGTAATATTATCACAACATTCATTAATATTTTAAGATTAAAAAATATATTTTAATAGGATTAGATGGTCAAAGAGTTATCATTTTTGGAGGTTTTGAAAATGATGTTACTAGTTTTCTGTCTTCAAAAAATCCACTTTATGAGTTAAGTCTAATAAATTTTGAATGGCGTATACCGAAAACTTCTGGTCAAACTCCATCATATCGAGCTTTCCATAGAGCAAATGTAATTATGAATTATATGGTGATAACATTTGGTAAATACAATTCTTTTTTTTTTAACGGTTATTATATTAGTTTAATATAATATTAACTAGGATATAATAATTTTCAATAGGATATTTTTATCAAACTGAAAATGATGTTTTATTACTTCGTATTAGTAATCACGATGAATATATATGGACGAATGAATTTAATCCTTCATCAAATATAGTAATGCCATCAACACCATCAACTTCGCCGTCAGCTTTACCAACGATTCCTTCTTTACAACAATCAAATAGCGATATGAAATTTACTTTTGGCATTATTTTTGGAACTTTGTTGGGTCTTTTTTTATTTATCTTTCTTGTATGTTTATGGACTTGTAGGAAAAGAAATGATAATAAAAATCAAGATAAGAAAAATGTTCATAATCAAGTACCACTTGGTAATGAAAATATTTATAATCACGGACGAGAAATAATAGAAGAATCATCCAGTAATGAACATGTTCATAATCATGGTCAAGAAATAATAGAATTACCTGATAACGAACGTATTTTTAATCATGGACAAGAAATAGTGCAACTGCATACTTCAGATCCAATAATCAATAATAGTTATAATCACGGACAAGAATTAATTCAAAATGTTAATGATAAAACGTTTTCACAACAATATGTGCAGGAACTTGAACAAGAGATTAAATATTTAAGGGATGTAATTAATAATAAAGAGTCAACTAAATAGTTTGAATATTGAATAATAAATTATTTTTAAAAAATTATCATTATTTAAAGCTGATTAAATATGTGAAAACTTATTTAGAGATGAGGCGAAAAATAATTTAATCCGATTAGTGATATGATAAAAATTAAAGTAAATTTTTCATAATAAAATTTAAAGTAATACCTGATTAAAAATCTTGCCCCAATTTTTTATATGTTTTAGTCGCTTTAATTATATCCCAACATAAAGATTTTTTCCTTTATTATTTACAAGCGATGGAATCATGACTTTTTTTGTTTGTCTATTAAAATATATATTATAGCCGATGTAATTATATGGTTGTCACAATAATGCTACTGACTATGTGTAACTTCATTATGAAAGTATTTTTGTAATACAAAAAAATGACACATAATCACGTAAAAAATATTTATGATTTTTGTTATTAACCGTGTTTCGACCTAAAAAACTCAAAAAATTTTGAATCTAGAAAGTTTGAAATTAGTTCACGTTGTATCGATTGGAAATAAATGGACAATCAATCAAAGATAATGTTTAAATACTCAAAGATTAAGAATATGATCGAGAATAGGATACACTCAAAGATTAACAAAAGATCAAGATATATATCAAGGCTAAATATCAAGAGTAAGACGCATTCCACTATTAAGAGTCCTCTTACAAACAAAAAACAAAGAAAAGAATATTAATAAATGTTCTTGAAGTAAAAAAAATCTGCTGCCGCTGATTATTACTATCGAGTAACTTAAAAAAACATTACTAAATATCCAGGACTGCAAGGAACCTTCAAGCTGACTCCTATAAAAAAAATAACTCTAAACATCCTTGAAATAAAAGACTACTCCCTCTTCTAACACCTATTATCCAGAAGTCTAAAGAAACCTCCAATTCAAATCAATTTCTACAAAAAGGGTAGTAAATTTTCTTAAAAAAATAATCCTATCTTAAATTCAATACATAACACTTATCAAAACAGTAACACTATTCAAAAGTATGTTAATTGGCATATCACCAAGAGCAATCAAAAGTCATAGTTTATAGACGTCAAAATATATTAGCTGCAAAAATTTATTATCAGTTTGTCATTATAAAAATTATTTTATAGTGCGATTTTATCATGTAAAAAGGAGAATTTTTGTTTGCTGATCATAGTCATGCGAACGAATTTAGTTTAATTTTGAATTTCCTCTTTAATTGACACACTTCCAAATATTTCATAAAAAAGATTTTTATAAGCGTGATATAAGAGCATTATTAATAAAAAAAATAAATCTTACTAAAAAAAAATCATGCAATTTATTAATTAGGAAAGAATATTGATATTATAGAAAAATTATCATTACAAAAAAATATTTACGATTTATTAAAAAATATTAACTTATTAGTAGAACTTACCGGGACCTTTGATCTAACCAAAAAAAAAATAATTAATTTAATTTAATAATCAATTTGATTGGACGCAATTACAATTTTGTCGTGGCGCAGTTATTTTTTTTAAAAAAAAACGTTGAAACAAATGTGAAACAATTTTGAAACAACTTTTGGTTACTCATCATGTATTTGTGTATCACTGAAGATTCTTAATAGTATAATTTATCACATGATCCATTCCGATTTGATCAGACAATGAGCCCGCGGATCAGTTGGCAGACATTAATCTTAACTTTTTTTGGTCAAGAAAATTAAAAGATTGATTTTAATTGAGTAAAAAATTCTTTCAATCACAAAATAAATCTTTTAATATATTCTGATCTTATTATAAAATCTTATTTTGTTTTTCCAATTTAGAAATTCTCCTAAAAAATGCACAGACCAAAGATGGAATGTAGCACAAATTGTGATGAATATAAACCTCAATTCTTTTTTTTTTTTTATTAAAGAAATATTAGAAAATTTTAAAAATTTTACTTTAATAAGAAAGTATGATAATATTACAAAAGAATATTGTATACTATATTATTACATTATGGTTTTTATTTCAATTATTGGTTGAGATAGATTGTCAAATGGCGCCATTTGTGCCAAATGGACGAGAGTTACATACTGCAACGTTCGTTGACAATAAATTGTACATCTTAGGTGGTTTAGCATTTAATACTGGAAAGGATTTTTTTTATATCGATTTTTCCGTTCCGTTTAATACTCAGAATATAGTATTCAATGATTTATCAAGCATTAATACTGTTCCTTCGCATTTTAGTGCTGGGTCTGCAAAGGGTGGTGCAAATAATGATACGTTATTCGTATGCGGAGGCAGTAAAAACGATAATAGCGCACAAAATGCTCCTATTATTCCTGTTGTTCACACATTTAATCCGCAAAATAATTCATGGAGTACTCCAACAACAGGTGGTATCATGAATCCTATTCTTAAAGATGCTACGACAGGAGTTATAGACTATAATGGAATAATGTATTTCTGGAATGGTATTGCTTCAAAAGTTATTACTTTAGATACAAAAAAATTAATTTGGACAAACAGAAATTCAACTACTGCACCAAATATTGGACTGGAAAGTGCTGTTACTTTGTTACCTGATAATAAGATAATTTATATGGGTAAGTGAGTAATTCCGTAATTCTAATTTATTCTATTATTATCGTTATTGTTATTTTTTTATTTATCATTTTAATCTTTATCTTATATTTTATCACTTAGAAAGTAGTATCAGTAACTTAGTACAGGTATAAAAATTTAAGTTTTCTGATTTAAGGCATCGAGAATATTTTTTTCTTAGAATAGAATTTTGCTCCAGGATAATTAATTAAAATAATTATTTAATTATTTATATAGGTTTATATATATGACATAATAAATGATAATTGGAATATGATGGTAAGTTAAATGTAAATTATTTAATTATAAAAGATTTACTAACATTTTCATATTTAAATATAGACAACTTCAGGTAAAGTGCCTACCCAGAGACCAGGAGCGTCAGCTGTTCTTGGTATGTACTTTTAAAAATTAATATTATCATAACATTTAGTATTTAAAATTAAGATGCGATTTTATATTAACAGGATTAGATGGTCAAAGAGTAATCGTTTATGGAGGTACTGCCGATCCTCTAGATTCACTTTATGAATTAAATTTAATAAATTTTGAATGGCGTGTTCCAAAAACTTCTGGGAAAATGCCATCATCTCGAATTTCACATAAAGCGAATGTAATTGGAAAATATATGGTTGTATCATTCGGTAAATATATTTTTAAACTATTGTATAACTTAATTTATACATAAATTTAACCAAAATATAAATAATTTCTTTAATAGGAACACCGGGTAATATCAAATCAGATGAAAGTAATATTTTGTTACTTGATATTAGTAATAATGATGAATATGTATGGACGAATGAATACAATCCTTCATCAAATATAATACCATCGCCAACTTTACCATCTCCATCATCAACTATAATATACTCTTCAATTCCTTCATCATCAACAAATCCTTCACAACCAACAAATCTTCTACAAGCACCAAAAAGTAATTCATCAGTTATAATTGGTGCAGTTATAGGATCTTTGCTTGGTAGTATTTTATCATTCGCTGGAGGGTTTTTCTTATATAAGCAGTATAAAAATAGAAATGATAATGTTGATTATGGACATGAAATAGTACTACCTAGAGATGAATATATGACTAATAATGAACCAGTAAATACTTCAATAAATAATAATTACTATGATGGAACTGCTAATAATGAACCAGTAAGTAGTAGTTCGACTGCTAATGATGGAAATTTATCATTACAAGAACTTAAACAAGAGATTCAAGATTTGAGACAAGTAATCTTACAAAATAATAATAAAAAATCCATGAATTTTTTTAGAAGATTATTTAAATAGAATAAATATCATAGGTAGAACTATTACAATTTAAAAAATTTTTTTTTTTCATTCTTTTAAAATTAATATTTTACGCTAATCTGGGAGATAATTAATTAAAATTATCATAATTATGTACTGTATATAATAATAATTGAGTGGATGATTATTTCATATCAATACAAAATATTTTCTTTCTATGAAATTAATTATACAGTATTTGCTATTTTTATTTTAATACAATTAAAGGTAAAACGAAGACAAGTACTCATTGAGATCAACAGGGCGGGCATACCTTATATCACATGTCGATCATTTACCGATCATAATATACTGTATGTGATATCACATTAACTTTGAAGCCTTATCCTATATACTAAATTAAATAATAATGTTATTTATATTAATAATTGCAAGTATTTATTTAATGATAACTTCTGGGTTATCAAAAATTATCATGATTTATTTTAACCATTGATTCTTGAATACCAAAGATCTGTAGCTTTGCCCGAAACTTCAAAGTTAACAGATAATTGAAATTTAAAATGCAATAACTTTGCCAATATTGATTTGATCATAATGAATTTACAACCATTCTAATCCTCTCATTGTAATGGTATATAATTTATTAAAATCTAATCACTATATCTCAAGATTGTAAATTGTGAATTTTGTATTATTCATTAATAATATCGAAATTAAAAGATAAAGTTACGTGGTGTTCACTTTTGCATGTTTGTTGATAAACGAAAAAACAACCAAAACATCAATCTATTAAACAATCAACTTAATGATATTTATTAGTCTGGAGTGAAACGAAGGATTATAGTATATATTATACTATGTAAAGGTCACACAAAATGTAATTATAAAAATTCACATGAATTAATGTAATTTCAGTTAATTTACCTTCATAATAGTCAAATCAAAAATTATTTCAGTTTCTTATATTACCTAATTGGTATTTTTTTTTTAAACGTGACAATATTGCACCCCATCCGTCCGATCAACAAAGGATCTAACCCTACAATTAATGTCCCAAGTCTATAGCTTAAATCCTTTCATGGTGAACCATGGTTTACATCTAATGACCGCATAATGGTGGACGAAACACATCCATTCAACATTGTCACGTGACTTCGCGGACAATTTTATCCGCATTTTCTTGGATGTGGACAAAGCATGATCACCAAAAGTGGACAATTTTGTCCGAATTTTTGCTTGGATACGGACAAAGCATGTCCACCAAAAGTGGATAATTTTGTCCAAATTTTTACTTGGATGTGGACAAAGCATGTCCACCAAAAGTGGACAATTTTGTCCGAATTTTTTGCTTGGAAATGGACAAAGCATGTCCACTAAAGCAATCTTTGGGCTATTTTGGATTTTCCATAACCTATAATAATTCCAGACAATTCTTAAATTTCAGTATGCATCAGATCCTAATGTATGAACTACCTACATGCATTGTTTAAAAGGAAAAAGTGAGGACATTATTGTTAATGATCTTTACTATGAAGGTTATTATCTTGGGATCATGATGGTTCTCATCATGGAGGATATTATCAACCTCATATTATTGGAGAACCATGATGTCCTTACCATGAAGGATATTATTATTTCATATTGGAAGACCATAATGGTTCTTACTATAAAGAATATTTGTCCTCATATTTAAGGACTAACTAATAGTAATAATAAACAGCAAACAGCATAAAATTATAATTATATAAAATATAATAGAACACTCATATTTACCACTAGTAATTTTTAGCACCATTAACTTTAAAAAAACTATTTATACATAGTTAAAATTTTTATTTTGTATATGCTATTCTATAAATAAAAAATAAAAATATATCAATTTTAAATATATTAAACATAATTTTACAACAACCAAATTGTAAAACTTCTAAACTTCTTCTAAATTTACATCCTATGAATTTAAGATTTAAGCATTTTAACCTTTCTGAACAATCTTACTTAAGTGTAAAAAGACAATTTCATTTGGCTAAAGTGATTAAATTACACTCTGAAATTGACAAACAGAAAAATAAAAAAGTTAGACCATGATTTTTTCAATAAATATTATATTTAACAAATTTAACCTTATAAAAATTGAGAAATAGTACGCTAAAAGTAATGGTTTTCATGTTAAAAAAACAAAAAAATTCTTATAAATAATATACATATGTATTATGTTGTTATTTTTAGCAATTTCAACAAAAAAAAAAACAAAATAAAAAACAAAAAAGAAACATAAAACAAATAAAAATTAAGACAAAAAAAAAGAAAACAAAAAAGATAAAAACAAAAAAAAATAGTAGTAACAAAAAAAAATAAATAAAAACAAAAAAAAAAGAAAAGAAAATCCAAAAACAAGAAAAAAACAAAAACGAAAAATAGTAATAATAAAAAAAAGAAAATATGAAAATATGAAAATTTTGCATTACATACAGTAAATGATTTGCGTGATTGTGTAAATTTTACAATTAACAGCTAATCACTTATGAACTTAAAATTTACACCATTTTTAAAATTAATCATACAATGATTTTCTTGATCATTTTTTCTCACTTTTATTGTATTTAATTTTTCATATTTTTTATCTCTTTTCCAACCTTTTTTAATTTAAAATTTTATTTCCTTTATTTTTATTTTTATTTTTATTTTGTTATATTTTGTTTTTATTTAGTTTTTTTTTTATTGTTATTTTTTTGGGTTTTTTTTTTGGTTTTAATATTTTTATTATTTTTGTTATTTTTGTTTATATTTTTGTTTGTTTATTTTCTTTGTTGTTTTTTTTTTATTTTTTTATTTATTTTTGTTTGTATTGTTGTTTGTTTATTTTCTTTGTTATTTTTTTTTGTTTTTTTTGTTGAAATTAGGGATGGCAACGGTCATGGTTATTAACCGGTCATGATCAGTTATGACTGTGACCAATATCGGTCGGTCAAAGGCTTCTGGCCAACTGTTTAACTGACCATTTTGACTGACCATTTAACTGACTGACCATTAACTGACCATTTAGCTAACTTTATCCATTTGACATTTCTTTTAACGAGTTTAATCAATAAAAAAGTCAAATAACATTTTTTTTGATTAAATTCGCTAACAAAAATACTTTTAACATTTTGTCTTGATTGAATTTGTTAAAAAGAAAAAAATGGTCAGTTAAATGGTCGGTTAAATGGTCAGTTAAATGGTCGGTCAAACGGTTGGTTAAACGGTCAGAAAAATGGTCAGCCAAAATGGTCAGTTTGTTAAAGGCCCTTAACCGGTTATGACCGACCGATAACTGACTGTGACCGACTGTTGCCATCCCTAGTTGAAATTACTAAAAATAACTATATAATATATATGTATATTTACTATAGGATTTTTTTGTTTCCTTTTTTTTTTTTATTTTTAATATTTTACATAATTTTTATTTTTAACATGAAAAACTGAAAACATTACATTTATCCATATTTATAAAAAATCATGATTTATTTAACTTTTTTTCTGTTTAACAATTTAGAGTGTAATTTCATTACTTTAGTCAAGTGAAATTATCCTTTCACACTTAAGTAAAATTGTTTAACAAGGTTAAAACCACTTAAAACTCAATTTTTATAGGTGTAAGTATGTGCTATAATAGTGAAAAAAATGTGTTTTTATAATGATATTAATTCCTAATTTTTTGTTCTGTTTCAAACCAACTTTAAAGAGTAATTTTACCATTTTATTAGTCAATGAAATCAACTTTTATATTTAAGTGAAGTTATTTAATGTATAAAAACTGCTTAAATATTATTTAGAAGTTTTACAATTTTGGTTTTTATAAAATAATGTTTAATTTTAAAACATTATAGTTAAAATTTTTTTATTTGTAGAGTTTTCCTCAAACGGATAATATCCTAGGATATAATCTGGATATCCTATTATCCGGATACAATCCGGATAAATTTTAAACGGATATCCGGATCTACAATTTATAAAATGGATAATCCTATAGGATAATCCGGATTATTCTAGGATTTGGCGCTGAATTATAAATATTTATGCACAATACCGCCACTTTTGCACATCATCTCGTTCAAAGAAAGAAATATACAACTTAAACAAGGAAACAAAGAAATTCTTTGAGTATACTGTTTCCGAATATGTCAACTGAAAATACTTCAAAAAAACGTGCTAGATCTGAAGATAATCCTATTATTACAGAAGATATTATTACAGAAGATATTGTTACAGAAGACATTATTGAAGTGGAAGATATTATTGAGATAGAAAAACTAATACCAGCAGATGATATTGCTGGAAAAAAAAATGCATTTGAAGAACTTCTTATTAATAAAAAAAATTCAGATTTATTAAATCTTCAAATTAAAAATAAGGGGGGGTCAAAACTCCGCAGTTGGGTATATAATTGGGGTGAACGAGTAAGTCATCCAACAGATTCAAAAAAATACATATTTGTGTGTAATCAAAAATTAGAAAGTGGTGAAAATTGTAATACAAAAATTGAAACATCAGGTCCAACGGGTAATATAATTAGTCATCTTGGTCGAAGGCATAAAATTTATGAACATTCTAAACCTCCATCTTCAACGCCATCTATGAAGCAAGTAAAAATCAATAATTACACTATTTCGTCAGATTCAATTTCACAAATGACACCAGATCGACAGAAATATTTGGAAACCTTACTATTTGAGTGGCTTGTTCTAGATTTTCAACCACTTTACCTTTTAAAATCACCTTCTTTTCGTCGATTTATCAATGCATTAAATGAAAATTTCGAACTTCCAAATGATAAAAAATTTCGAAAGAGAATTTTTGATGCATATGAATTTTCACAAAAGCAACTCAAACAATATATTCATGAAAATTCAAGTTCAGTTTCTCTAACTTGTGATCTTTGGACTTCTCGTAGTAAGCAAGGATTTCTTGGTGTTACTTGTCATTTAATTACACCTGATTTTGAGATGAAAGAAATAACTTTGGCTATTAGATATATGCCATATCCTCACACTGGAGATGCTATTCAAAAAGAATTAGAGAAAATTATTTCAGAATGGGAATTGCAAGATAAAGTTTTTTTTTGTACTACTGATAACGCAGCTAGTATGAAAAAATGTCTTAATCAAATTTCTTGGTTACAAAGATTATCATGCACTGCGCACACAATTCAATTGGTTGTAGGAAAAGGGTTGCTTGCTGCTGAGGTTCTAATTGCACGTGCAAAAAGATTAATTAATTTTTTTACCTCACCGAAACAAAATGAACGTCTTCTTGATGCGCAAAAAAAAAATTCTGAAGATCCAGAAGAAGAAGGCGATTTGCATACAATCTTTTATAGGGCAATTACTGATGTTGAGACACGTTGGTCAAGTACATTTATAGCATGGGAAAGGTTAATTATTTTGAAACCTTATATTGATATTGTAATTTCATCATTAAATGTAAGTAAAGATCGTAATGCAAAAGATGATGCAAAAAGATTAATGAAAATTAATCTAACTGATGATGAATGGAATACTATAAGAGATTTACTTGAAATTTTAGGACCTTTTGCTGAATTAACTGAGAAGTTAGAAGGCACAAAATACGCAACAATGAGTTATATATATCCAGGTATTGCTAGACTTAAAAAACGTTTTCGTCCAACAATAGAATTTAATAATAATAATCTAGATTTGGAAACAAATGATGATGCATTTGAAGATCATCAATTTGAAGAAGTTGATGAAGATGATGAACCTGAAGCAAGACAAAAAATTAAGATAAATACTCCTGTCAATACTAGCGGTCTTTTAAATAATATCAAAGTGAATTTATATAAAGCACTTGAAAAATACTATGAAATAATCGAAAAAGAGGCATTAGTTGCAACATTATTAGACCCACGTAAGAAAAAAATGAAATTTGCAGATGAAAATAAAAAAGAATTTGCGAAAAATAGTCTTTATGAGGTTTATGAATTGGCAAAAAATGACACCAATATTCAACAAGAATCACATAAACCAAAACCGAAAAAGAGAAAACTATCAAAAGGGTATGTTTATAAGGAGAGTTTATTTTCAGATGATGAATATGATGATACCCAAACTGAAGACAATGAAATAGAAAGATATTTAGTAATGGCGCAAATTCAAAGTGATCAAGATCCATTAAAGTGGTGGGATGTAAATAAAGTTCAATATCCAATTTTAGCACATATGGCACGAAAATATTTATCAATTCAAGCAACGTCAGGGGCAAGTGAAAGGGTTTTTAGTAATGCCGGATTAATAATGTCTGCAAAAAGAACGAGAATGAAGGAGGATTTGTTTGAAGCTTTAATTTTTTTGAAAAGAAATGGTAATTTAGTAGGCGGAATGTTTAATAATGATACTTAAATTTGTGCTATTGGTTAAATAATTTACATCTATAATTTGTGAATTGAAAGATTATTGTTTACCATTAACAATTAATAAAATAAGTGATATAAATAATGCGGCACTTTGTTTTGTTGAATCATAAAATTTCTTATTAATTATTTTTATTAGAAATCGAAATAAATACAAATTATTAAATAATTATTTATTATCCTAGGATGATTCGGATTATTCTAGGATGATTATTCGCATTATTCGTTATCCTATTTAATAGGATAATCCGGATTTTAAAATTTTTAAACGGGTTATCCTATATTATTCATAGGATAATCCGGTGAGAAACTCTATTTATTTGTATTATATATTATTTTATAAAAAAAAATAATAAATAAAAATACTAATAGTTTTATGAATATTAATAATGCTAAAAATTACTAATGGTAAATACAGGTGCTCTATTGTATTTTTATGATTATATCTTTACGTCAATATGTAATTTTTATTACTAAATTTATACATATGTTTATTACTATTAATTAGTCCTTCAATGTGAAGACAAATGTCTTCTCGCATTATTGGGGACCATGATGATCCTCACCATGCAAGCAAAATGTGAAGACATGCTTTGTCCATATTCAAGTAAAAATTTGGACCAAAATTGTCCACTTTTGGTGGTCATTCTTTGTCCACATCCAAGCAAAAAATCGGACAAAATTGTCCACTTTTGGTGGTCATGCTTTGTCCACATCCAAGCAAATGCGGACAAAATTGTCCGCGAAGTCACGTGACAATGTTGAATGGATGTGTTTCGTCCACCATTATGCGGTCATTAGATGTAAACCATGGTTCACCATGAAGGATCTAACCTATAGACTTGAGACATGAATTGTAAGGTTAGATCCTTTGTTGATCGGACGGATGGGGTGCCCCTGTTAGTGAAGAGCACGTGAAAATAATTTATTAAGCCTGCATCGTAAACCTGTATAGTACAATGTACGATGTTGCAGATCTGCAATTACACTTTCCCATAGAATAATAGAATTCTGAAACGAAAAATTCAACGGAAAGTAATTTCCGAATAGGCAAGATAAATATCTCATTCCAGATATAAATTTTTTTCTTTCTTTCTTTTTTGAAACTTTCCTTCTTAGATTACCATATTCTATTATGGAACTTACAAATAACAAAAATTTTTTTGATCCAACACCAAGATTAAAATCTAGTCCTATTCGAATTTTGTTTGTTCCATTTGGTGTGTGTGATACTGTGTGTGATTGTGGAAATGAATATTTCGTCTCACATCTATTACAAAAATACTGCAAACGTTGCTTATTCGAATATGTTAAAAATGTATCCGAATTTAGTACATATTTAGATATTTATGGTGAAGAATATCTAAAATGTTTGTCAGACAATAATGACATTTATGAATTTCTTGAGATATTATACTTCAAACAAATAATCATAGATCTCTCATTCTATATTAGTAATACATATACACCTTTTAAAAAATGTAAGTTATGTGGTCATAAACGGAATAATATTATTTGTTCAGGTTGTTATCTAGTCTCTTTTACATGGATTGAGTCAACTTATACCATTCCAGTTCTCTATTTACCATGGTGGGATTCTCAAGGTGAATGTATAATATGTGATCAGATTCTAAGATCAGAATCTAATTGTCGAATATGGTGCTCAAATTGTTTTATAATTTATACTGGATGTAGATTTTGTTTAACAACAACTATTATTTTTGGGATTACAGAACAATCTCAATGTATAAAATGTAAAAGAATTTCGTTGATTAATATTAACACGCCTGATATGATAAATATTGTAGAATACTTTCTAAAACTCAACAATGACAACTATAACCAAATTGCTAATTATGTCAATAATATTGACAAATTTCACAATCCACTAAAGATATATAGTTTTATAAAGAAGCTAAGGTTTTTTCGTTTTGAAACATATTATCAAGCAATTGCAAATTCAATAGAAAATAAAGAAATTTCTTTAAACGCAACTTTACCAATTATGTTTATACCTTTCAATAACAATGAAGACCTATGTTATTATTGTAACGAAGTATATCATAAAACGATTTTTTTCGAACAAAAATATTGCAAGAATTGCTTGTACTTGTGTATTAAATATGAAACTAGCAATACGGATATTAGGACCGCAATTAGTAATTTGGATGTATGCATAGACACAACTAACAGAGATTGTTATAAACATGAACCAGAAAATTTGGATTTTTGTTTTCAAAAATGGTGTGTCAATTGTTCTGAGATTTTATACTTCAAACAAGTAGTTACAAATCGGAAGTCGTGTATTAGTAATATAGAACTTTTTTATGAAGAAAAATGTAGACTATGCGGAAAATTAGTTTACAATCGAAATGATATTTTTGAGTTCAAATTGTGTTCAAATTGTTATTCAATTTCCTTTGAATTTATTGAATTAACTTTTAACAAAAAGCGTATTCCAATTCTTCGTTTACCATGGTGGGACGTTTATGATCAATGTATAGCTTGTGGTCATATTCTAGAATCAAAATCAAATTGCCAAAAATGGTGCACTTATTGCTTTATAATTTATACTGGGTGTAGATTTTGTTTAACAACAAATATTATTTTTGGAAACTCAGAGCAATCTCAATGTATAAAATGCAAAAGAGATATTTTTATTAATACTTTTGAAATCAGTGGAAATTATAATATAGATGAATTTCTTTATTTTACGAAAGTTAACATTAATGAAATTGCTTCTTATGTTAATAATATTGATAAAAATTCTAATCCATTGGATATACACAAAAATAATTTTGCTTCAAATTTAAGAATAGAATGGATCCCATATTCACAAATAACAAATTTAGGAAAAATAGCAGAAGGAGGATATGGTAAAATTTATAAGGCATCAATTAATGGGAATGTTGTTGCTGTAAAAGAATTTTTAAATTCTCGAGACCCTAGTAAATATTTTTTAAATGAGGTAATTTTTTAATTCTTAATTATTGAAATATGTATAAATTTTACTAAAACTATTTACCAATTTAGATAAAATCACTTTATCAATGTTATGATGATAAATTTGAATATATTATTAAATGTCATGGTGTTACAAGAAATCCGTATACAGATGACTTTATGTTTATAATGAAGTATGCAAATCGAGGGGATTTACATAACTATTTAAAGGAAAATTTTACAAACATTACATGGAAAAAAAAATTATATATTTTATGGAGAATTTCAGATGGGTATTTATTTATAATTATAATCTTAATTATTAATTTATATTGATTATTTAACTTAATAATTATTATTTTAGGCTTCAAACTATTCATGAAAAAGATTTTATACATCGAGATTTTCACAGTGGCAATATATTGATTGAAATAATAGAAAATGAATTATGTAGTATTGACCAATATTTAATTGGAGATTTAGGATTATCACAACCTGCAAATAATACTTTAACAAACAATGAAATATATGGAGTTATACCGTACATTGCTCCAGAAATATTTAAAGGAGCTTCATTTTCAAAAGCGTCAGATATATATAGTATGGGTATGATCATGTGGGAATTGACAACCGGTTGTAAGCCCTTTTCTAATATTGTACATGATACTGATTTAATTTATAAAATTATTGATGGAGAAAGGCCTAAAATTACAGATGACACTCCTGAAGATTTTGCAAATTTAATGAAAAAATGTTGGAATTCTGATCCTAAAAAAAGACCATCGGCAAAAAAAGTTTGCGAAAGATTTAACCTTTGGTCAAATGTGGAAAAGGATGTTGAACATATTGATAATTTTAATCAAGCTGAAGAAATACGATTAGAACTAATACGATCTAAGTTGCTTGGACCAGAATTTAGTGAAAAAACACACTCAAAAGCAATTTATACAAGTAGTCCATTAAGTTCTATTATTTCCAAATTTTCATCCACTAATCTATTAAAACAAGGCATGTATAATACTGCATTTATTAAATAACATTCCGTTAACGAATAATCAGATAATAACATGAACAATTTAACTATTTTTAGAATATGAAACAAAGAGTATGAGCTTGATATAAATGACATTCAAAGGTACTAATAAAAATATATAATAATTTTTATTAATGTTTATCAACGTTAATATTCTAATTATTTTAGACCAAGTAAAGCTTCTATTGAAAATTCAAATACTCAGCATGCAATTTATACTCGTAAACCATTGAGCGAATTAATTTCGGAAATAAATCCTTTATGAAAACGGAATATTGAAGATGAAACTCAAATTAATGAAGTTAGTAGTAAGTAGTTTTCTAATTTATAAATAGGTGTAATTATGTTTAATATATTAAAATTAATTACGAAAAATAGGGAAACATGTTAAAATTAGCAACGAAATCAACACGAGATCTCAGGAATAGTAAATTTCGTCTAGGGATATTGGTTTTTACTAATATTTATTTACTTTAAGTATATTTGCCATATTTATTATATTAGATACATATTATTTACAATAAATTTGTTCCAATATTTGCTATATATTTATTTACTCTTATTCATTATGAATAAATTTTATAAATTTTATTATTTACTAAACTTTTTTTGATGCGGTATACAGTGTGTTGCAAAAAAAACCGGAATTAAAAAATCGGCCATAATACTATGCTGATCGCACCAAATTATATGTGAAATAGCTTATTTGAAAGCTGGAAACTCGTAGATTTTACTAACAATAAATTAATATGAAATTTGTTTTAGTAATTTTTCTACAATTAAGTTTGTAATAATATTTTTTTAATTCAAATGTTTTTTATAACTTGTTAAGAACAAATTTATGTCATCTTGCATAGAATACCTTATATTATTAAAAAATTTTTTTTTTTATTCACATTTTCTCATTTATCTTGATAATATTCAAGAAATTTCCAGTGAATTTGGGTTACTTTTAGCTTATAAATTTAATATAAATTTTTCCTTTAAAATCAACATTTGTAGTTCAATTTTCTTAAAAAATGAAAAAGCACAATGGTCCCAAAAGATACTAAAATGTAGCCCCAATATTCAAGTTTATCTTACATTTTAAATGATAAAAATTGGGTTTGTTTTAAGTAAATTACACGCATTTTTGCTATTTGTGCCATTTACTAGCTTTTTTACTATATATCGAAAATTTAACAATTTGAAGAAAAAAATTCTCATCGTTTATCATAAATGTTTCTTTACTGCAAATTTTTTTTGATATTTGTTTTTTTGTATTATTCTCGACAATATTTGAGTATTTTAAAATAAATTTAATCAACCAATGCTTCATAAATGTAATTAAAATTTATGTTATATTTTCAGCATTGAATTAAATAATTATTGCTAATTTTTCCAAAGGATAATGAAATATTCATAACTTTGAAAGATATCAAAATGTGGCTTCAGGTCATATGTTCATTATTCAATTTACACAATGTAAATTGAATTTATTTTGAGCGTATAACATACATTTTCATCACATGAACTTTTTTCCAGTTTTTTTTTGCAACACACTGTATATAATGTATAGATATATAAAATACACAAAAGCTGACGCTATTTTAAAAACTTCACCGTATTTTATATATGGATTTTATAATTGACTTTATACAATGGATAAAAATATTATAGATATTTCGGAATATTTCCATTTATTCAGGAAAAAATCGGAACATATTGCATGAAAATTTTTATGATGAATATGAGATCACGCAATGCTGAGTAATTATTTTATAGATCTAGAAATATTCTGTACAGAAAAATATAAGAAAATATTTTAATTGTTACATTAAAAAAATTTATCTTTATAGAAAGTCTCATTAAATTTTCGAAATTTCTAAAACAATTGTGAAACCATTTTGAAACACTTTCTTTCAATGAAAATTTTTTTTTATATTAAATGAAATTATAAATGTAAATTTATTTTTATTTTTATATATTTATGGCTGAACGAGACACAATTACAGTAACATAACAATCAATGAAAAATTTCTGCTGCGACACAACTTACCTTGTCACATGATATTCCTGTTCTGATCTGACAATGATTTCATGCTAGTATTTATTAAGTGAAATGAAATTACACAACCTGTAAGTAATTGCGCAACATTACATCGTCTTATCCTTTTTTAGCTAAGAAAATGTTGATTGTTTCCTCAAATAGTACTGTACACCGTAACAAAAAAATTTTTAGTGCGATAATTAATATGTTTGCCTGCATCATTTTATTTTGTTGAAAATCATTTTAATTTTTTTAAAAAAAACGTACAAATGATACAAAAGTATATTACGTTATTGTTTATATTTCAACTATTAATTGAAATAAATTGTCAATATGTACAGAAACAACGAGAGGGACATACCGCAACTTTTATTGATAATAAATTATACATTTTGGGTGGTTTATCACCCAATAATGTTGGGAAAGATTTTTTTTACTTCGACTTTTCGGTCCCATTCAATACTCAAAATTTATTATTAAGAGATTTATCAAACATTAATACTGTTCCTTCACATTTTGGTGCTGGGTCTGCGAGAGGTGGTGTAAATAATGATACGTTGTTTTTATGCGGAGAAGTCGGAAATACTGCAACAGCTACTATTGTTTACAAATTTAATGTGCAAAGTAATTCATGGAATACTCCAATAACAACTGGTATAAAACCTACTCTTTATGATGCTTCGATAGGAACGATCGATCATAACGGAAAAATGTATTTTTGGGAGGGGATTGGTTCAATCATCGCTATTTTAGACACAAAAAATTTAATTTGGGAAGAAAGAAGTTCAATTGGTGCACCAAATATTGGATTGAAAAGTGCTGCCACTTTATTGCCTGATAATAAAATAATTTACATGGGTGAGCAAGTAATTCCAAAATTTTTTATTATTCTAGCATTTTTTATTATTAATTATTTTCATATTCGTTAATTTATTTAGATAGTAGTGTCGATAATTTAACACAGGTATTGAAATCAAAAAAATAAATGAATCTAATAATATTGTTCTATTAAACATTGAGATTCTTTTAAACTGTTTTGTGTTAATTAATTAATTTTGAAAATTATTTATATAGGTTTATTTATATGATACAATAAACGATAATTGGAGTACGAAAGTAAGTTCGGTTTAATGTAAATTATTTATTTAATCGTAAAAGATTCGCTATTAAGCATTTTCATTTAATAATGTAAATGTAGACAACTTCAGGAACTGTGCCTCCTAAGAAACTAGGTGCATCTGCTGTTCTTGGTATGTATTTTAAAGATCAATATTATCATCAAAAAGATTTAATATTTAAAATTATTTCATTTTAATAGGATTAGATGGTCAAAGAGTAATCGTTTATGGAGGTACTACTGATCCTCTGAATTCACTTTATGAATTAAATTTATTAAATTTTGAATGGCGTATTCCAAAAACATCCGGGAAAACTCCGGCATCCCGAACTTCACATAGAGCGAATGTTGTCGGAAAATATATGGTTGTATCATTTGGTAAATATATTTATTTTTAGACTATCATATATATTTAACCTTATATGAGTTTAACCGAATATAAACAATTTTAATAGGATTAGGTTATAATCAATCAGATGAAAATGATATTTTATTACTTGATATAAGTAATAACGATGAATATATATGGACGAATGAATATGATCCTACACCAACTATATCACCATTATCAACAATGCCTTTCCATAAATCATCAAGTAATATAAGTATTACTGGTGCCATTGTGGGGTCTTTGATCGTTTGTGCTCTAATTATCTTACTTTTATATTTATGGAATAAAAACAGTTGTAGAAATAATAAAGCTAGAAACAATACAAGTCTTAATAATCAAGGAATATCAGGATCACCCAATATTGAAATTCATAATCACGGGAGAGAAGCAGAACCACTCGATAATGAAATTGTTCATAATCACGGACGAGAAACAATAGAATTACCTGTTTATAATCACGGAAGAGAATAGTATAGCTCATGTTAGATCCAATCGATAATAATTATTGTACAATCATTGATGATGATCAATTCCATCTTTTAATGATGAAAGACAATATGTGCAAGAACTTGAACGAGAGATTCAAGATTTGAAACAGATAATTTTACAGAATATTAAACAATCAACAAGTTTTATGGGAAAATAATTAAATGAACAATAATAAACATAATTATTTAAATATTTAGTAATTATTCATTTTATAATAATTATACATTCTATCATCATTGAAAGCGATGAGATCGTGAAGAAATAATAAATTTGTGTAGATTAATTTAACAATATCTCATGCGATGCACACGATGAACAATAATCTTTTAATTATAGCGTTTATTCTTTTTTTAAACAAAATTTATATCTTGATAAATAGAAAATTAGCTATGAATTTTTTTTTACTAAGCTTTATATTTAAAATGGAAAGGATTATTAGCAATTAATTTTTTTTATTTTATTTGTTTGATGGTACATATTTGTAGCAAATTTAATCGGCGCAAAAGGTTGTATAAGTCGGTTCGGATGTTAATACTGGTTTCAGAAACTAAACGGAACCTTGGGATATCATCTAAAAACTTATTCTCCCAAGTCTCTTACTCTTAAAAAAAAAAGTCGAAAATTCTAATGTTATATATTACTGAAAATTAAACCATACCAACATATATTTAACTCTGTCAAAGCAATACCTTATGATGATTGTCACTACCGATGATGACATTCAGTAATGTGACGCTCGCATTTAATTATTTTAATTCTGCCTTTATTTCAAAAAAATGAATGTTGTTAAAAAGAAATAAGTCGAATTTACTATAACGGATGGTAGTAACGCTTAGCTCGTCGAATATTAATGATATTTGCTTTTCATGTGACTAAAAAATAAGTTTAAATAAAAATCTACGTTTATTATGTTTTGATAAAAAAAGTAAAATTAAAATTTATATATTCACAAAAGCTATGAATATTTATTTAAATATTTAAGACTCTATGAACTTTATTTTTTTTTTTTTTTATGATAATTTATATTTAATTTTTTTTTTATATTTTCAAATACAAAATTTAATTCATATTTATCTGATTTGTGCACAATACAGGAACAAACTGATTGTAAATCACATATACTTTTCCAAAAAGTCATTGTATATAGTGAGTCTCATAATAGATATTATCAATATTACTAAGAATCATATTGTTATACGCTATACTTTGGTTTAAAAGAAGTAAAATTTTTTTAATGTTCGTCCTGAATCCTACATCCGTGTCTTATGTAATATTTTGTATAAAAAAGTGCCATAAAACAACAATTTTACTTTTTTTACTTGATCTCTTATCCCTATAAAAAATAAATGTCCGGAAAATGTTATCAAAAATGTCTGGAAAATGTCCGGAATAAATCTGATGTGTCCGGAAAATGTCCACTTTTTTGGTACATGTCTGACACACTTCTGATACTTAAAATTTTGACATGTCCTAACTTTGTCCAGAATTCGTCCAGTATTTGTTCGGTATAAAATTTTGGACAGTTAAACCTGGACAAATTCTGGACATAGTAAAAAAACCAGATAGACAAATTCCGGACATGAAAAAGTTCAGGACAAATTCTGGATACTATTTCCAAAAAAGGATAAATTAATTTTGTAAAAAAATGCAAAAAGCACAAAACTGACATTCAAAATCTTTTCTGTCGTACTAATTAAAATTGCAGAGCAGGCAAAAATACTATATATCTATGATATAAAATTTTGGGTTAAGGAATAATGATGATCATCTATCCATTGATCATCTTTTGTGGCAAAATTTTACAATAATACATTTCCGGACAATTTCAGGACAAATTCCTAATATCCCAAAAATGCAGTGTTTTCAGAACAGTTTCCGGACACACAGTGTCCAGAATTTCTGGATAATTATTTAGACAATTTTTTCAGACATTTTCTGGACATTATCCGGATACTTATTTTTTATAGGGTAATGGTTGATATTATTTGATGAAAATTTTGAATGGCTAAATGATTATCATTTGAAATCTGTTAGAATCAAGTAAACCTGATTATCCTATTAAAGATTTTGAACATGAACGTATATGTAGAAGAATTCTTTGTAAAAATTATTTGAAATTATGCAACATATTATTCTTTTTATTTTATGTTTCACATATATGCTTGTACCAAATAAACAACATATTTTTACAATGAAGATAAAAAAAAAAAGTTCTTTTTTTAAATCACTATTTAATATTCCTTTTATAGAATTTTGTACCTTCAAAGGGTTTCTTAAAATACGCACTCAATGATCACATCGTTATACTGCATTTATTTAGATGTTTGGAACAATCTTATGGAAACTCCTTCTCATCGGCTGTTAAAATACAAAAAAGGAAATAATTCACGTGACTTGGCCGAGATACACACGTTCGGCCAAGGATCTGCAAATTTTGTTAAGGCTTCATGAATTATGTTTTGAAAAAAAAACATTGTTGAGTTATATTAGCCCTATAAAAAAATGTGTCCGGATAATGTCCAAAAAATGTCCAGAAAAATTGTCTAAATAATTGTCCAGAAATTCTGGACACTGTGTTTCTGGAAACTGTTCCGAAAACACTGCATTTTCGGGATATTAGGAATTTGTCCTGAAATTGTCCGAAAATGTATTTTCGTAAAATTTTGCCACAAAAGATGATCAATGAATAGATGATCATCATTATTCCTTAACCCAAATTTTTTATATCATAAATATATGGTATTTTTGCCTGCTCTGCAATTTTAATTAGTACGACAGAAAAGATTTTGAATGTCAGTTTTGTGCTTTTTGCATTTTTTTACAAAATTAATTCGTGATCCATCTCCGAACCAGTAAAACTACTAATACATTTCGGGGAACTATTTTTACAAATTAATTATCCCTTAAATGGCTTTTGAGCTAATTTGCCCGGAATTTTTTTTTTTTAAGTGTTACAGAATAATGTTCCAGAGTATATTGATTGACAAATTTGCATCATCGTATATAAATTTCACACGTTTGATCAACATATCCTTACCATTTAAGGTTACGATGTTATGCAAATTGGTGATTTTGCCTAAAAAATAACTAGCCAGATTTGTATTACAATCTGGCTGAAAAATAGTGTAACCAATTGCTTAAAACTGAGGGAATTCGGGTTCGTCAATAATTTTTATATTGTACGATTAGTTAAAAAATTTTTTCTTTAGCAACGCTGGATTCCGGCCCTTAAAAACGCTATATTTACTCAATTATAAGAAGTGTAACAACCACAAAACTGATATTTTTTATTATTTATATGCCAGTAAATATTTTTTTAAGTTATAAACAATAAAAAAAAAACAAAAAAATAAGTTACTAAAATTATTAAAATTATTCATTTCTATGAATCACAGACTGTTTAGCTTGTTGTGCCATATTTTGTTTATGTTGAGCGGCATACCTGGCTATCCAGTTTTGAATAGTTGATACTTTCGGAATGTCAGTTTCTTCTAAACTACCTTCCTCTACTAATTTTGTAAGTTCATTCCACATTTCCTGTGCGCTATATCTATCACTTTTATCTAAATTTCCTGCTAAAAAGTACCCTTCTAGAAGGGCTACAATATGCTTACTAATTCTTTTACCGCCTCCCTTTTTTCCAAATTTCTGATTTTCCTTTAGTGCCCAACCTAACATGAGCGGAAATTCCTGATGTACACTTTAGTTTTATGGTAAGTTAATTGCAATTCTTACAAAAGAACATTTATCTGACATATCTAATCTTACTTTATTTCTTCATTTGAATCCAGCATATCGGTAGATGGTATTTGATTTTCTATACTTGTATTTTCCATTTGCTGTGATAAAGCATCTTCTAGCAAAGATACTAATTCACGTTTATTGTTTATATTTTCGTGGCTTATTTCCAGGTTTGACAGCTGGTTTCTTAGTTGATCTATATTTAGACGATTAGGAAAAATTCCTAGAAATAATATATTAGCTTAAAATGGTGCCATATAGTAATATTAAAGACAACAGTTCAATACCTGACTTATCTGGTAATGGGATAATCCAAGGAGTTTGGGGAACTGTGTGCTGAGAAACTTGGGGGTCGGGTTTTTGTATTTCTTTTTTTTGTAATTTTTCTAATTTTTCTGGTGAAAAATAATTCCATTTGCTAACATTTGGCATAGAACGTGCGCAAATATAACCAGCATATTCACCTTCATTAGGCCATTCCCATGAAAACCAATTTGAATTTCCCGGTAAAGTATTAATTCATTTTTTACCTGTTAAAGCTAATAATAATAACGTGTTTAATATAAAACCAATTTTTTAATTAAACAAACCACTTTTCTCTTTTACCTTTAGTGCGTTCTGGTTCCAAATGAGCTACTGATGTTCCACAAATTCCTTCAATTGCTAATTCAATATCTGATCCTTGTGAAATGTCAAATCCCAGACGAACATGGCGTTTGATTGCGTGTGATATCTGCAATATTTTCAATATGTTAATAATAAAGGTAAATTGATTAAAAAATGTGAATTAAAAATTGATTTTACTTGAGCATGATGAGAATCAATTGACGTCTTTGCTTCACCAGCCTCAAGGAATGTCCATTTTCTAACATCAATGTTATACCATTCCTTCCATCTTCTCATTATCATCATTAAATCCGCATTGTGATAATGTGGTCCATTGTCTGAAATAAAAATAATCCATTCTGGCTTAGGATTTAGTTCCATTATCACTGCATGTAATGAAGACGCAGTGAACCAAGAGTCTTGGCGTGTATCGTTGGACCAATGGTCAAAAGCATGAATCTGTAAGTTCATATCATTTTGTGAACGAGTATATACTAATGCTGAATGCAGTGTCCATCCCTTTTTTCCAAAAAAATCTTGTTTTGTTTCTCGTGCACTTTTGGGAAGGATTTTCATTTTATAGTCAATAACTATCACAGCACCTTTTTCATCAATTTCACCTAAATGTGCATTAAACTGTGCATTTAAGTAAACCTTTCGCGTTTGATGTGCTAAATAATACAACAAATACCCTTTCAACTCTTCCAATTCAGCATGAAAATCGGATGGTATATGTTTTTGGATTTGTGTGAACAGGCGAAAAAAACTTCCACAACGATCACAAATTTTGGTATGTAATTGCAAACAACCTCCAAAAGCATATAACATGCAATGATTTATGCATGCATTGTGTTGTGTATAACCAAATGAATCAATTTTTAATTCGTTTTCATAATCTTTTTTCAAATATCTTTGTAGATTATTGCATTCATTTAATAGTTGATTCTAATTGATTTAAAAAATGTTAGTTGATGGGTTTTAATTAAGGTAATGTCAATTAATCAATTAATATTTGCCTGTAAATTCAAGTTTAGGATATGACATTGTATTAATTTTTGAAGCTCATCAAATGATTCATATCCATATGTATTACAGATTGAACAAAGACCTTCCAAATCCTCTTTATAGATATATTGGTTTCCTTGTAAATATCCATAAAATGCAGTTCTTTTAAGTCCATCGGGATATTCCTCATGAAACCGTTCCCATAAAATCTTTTTGGTATTTTTCAGGTAATATACAGGTGATCCACTAGCACTATCTGTTTTATAAGAACTCATTATAACGTTGGCTTTATTCTGAAAAAAATTTTCAATTTGATCCTTTTTTTCAGGTGATAGACGCTGAGAAGTAAATTTGGGTCTTTCCATTTGAACACCTCCTGGACCATTAATACGTGCATAATAGCGTGCTTCGGTAATTAAATAATTGGAAACCTAATAATTACAGTTATTTTATAAATTTTATTAGAAAATTTTTTTTATAATTTTTGTAAAATTTTGATACTAACTGATAAATAATGTTTTATTGTTTCATAGGAAAACTTATCGGCAATAATAGATAATATTCTTCTTTTACCATCAATTCCACGGATATTACTATCTAGTGCATCTTGGAATGCATTCCAAAATTGCTTTGTATGGTTTTCAAGGGTTGTTTGAAGAAAACCGCAATTATACAATTGTGTTAGCGTATCTTTATCTTTATCTGGATATTTTGACCACGTCCAAAATTCAAGCTAAAAAAAAAAATTTTTTCAATTTAAAATTATGTAAATTTTTTTTAAAATCAATTTTTTAATTAATTACCTCCGATTCTTTTTTAAAAGGAGTTATTCTAGTACAACCAGTATGACGCAATAAAGCTTTCCATGCACGAAATTCACGATCTTTGATAATATAACCAACAGGATATATTTCTTTTAGTTTTTGTGTTAATTCAATAATGTCACTCTTTTGATTTCGCCATTCAATAAAAATGTTTTTCCAATTAATAGGCGTTAAAACTCGTTTTTTTAAATGATAATTGAAAATTTTATTCATAATTTCTTCATTTTGCCAATTATCAGTTGTACAATAAGGAATTTTTTCTCGGTCAATTACTAATTTTATTTCATTATGTTCAAGTCCAAAAAGGGTGCTTCCATTAAATTTTGATAATATTCCAATTTTTTTCCAAACTAAATTAGGATTAGCATCATGAAATACACATATTTCTTGAAATTCTCTATAAATTCTAACAATTGCTTCATCATCATCAAATTCTTGAAAAAATAGTGACTGAGAATGGTTAAAATTATGTATAAAAGAACTTTTATACCCCTCACCCGCATAATTCCAATCAGAATTGTTTGATACACCAATACTAAAAACTATTACGCTCAAATTCTCAATCTTAAAAGCAAAGGGATGAAAATGTACATCAGAAAGTAATGCTTCAGATATATGTGGGATGTCAAATCCCATAACCAAAGGTCCTGCATGTTTTGTTTTATTAGAAAATGCTTTTTGATATACTGAAGTAATTGCCTTTGATGAACTTTCACATACATTACTACGCAAACCTTCAGATTGACATATATACCCAGGTTGAAACTTATTATAATTAGGGTCTGTGATATCTTGAGTATTTCCTTGAATTACTGTAATGATAAAATCACGTTTATTTATTGTAGTAAGTGTTTTCATACCAAGACGAATTGGACAAAAAGTCGTATTATCACTAGTTGGGCGAGCCAACCACCATTCTCTAGAATATGGTCCATAATGCAAGTCGTCTATAAGTTCTCCTGCAGAAATTAGTGAAACTGAGTATTCTTTTTGCTTTGACATTGCTTTGACATTGTTTAGAAGTAGTTTATTTTAGCCAGATTAGAAGGATTCTGAAAAAAAGTTTTTTTATATATAAATCGTCCCCGTATATACTATATGTCAATCACTGCTTATCAGGCAGATCACGAATTAATTTATCCTTTTTTGGAAATAGTATCCAGAATTTGTCCTGAACTTTTTCATATCCGGAATTTGTCTATCTGAATTTTTTACTATGTCCAGAACTTGTCCAGGTTTGACTGTCCGGAATTTGTCTGAAATTTTATACCGAACAAATACCGGACAAATTCTGGACAAAGTTAGGACATGTCAAAATTTTAAGTATCAGAAGTGTGTCAGACATGTACCAAAAAAGTGGACATTTTCCAGACACATCAGATTTATTCTGGACATTTTCCAGACATTTTTGATAACATTTTCCGGACATTTATTTTTTATAGGGTAGACTTTTAGATGAGGCTGAACTTAAAGTTTATTGTCTAAAAATTAATTGAAATAAATAGTTTTTTATTCTATGGAAAACAAGATGGTTTTTGTGTGATCTCAACGATAGAGTATGCCAAATAACTGTTAACATATTATAAAAATTCATGATATATATAATTTTGTATGGAAATTAAATTGTTTTAAGTCAAGATATACAAAACTTCTTCAGTCAAAGTTATGGTTGCATAACTACTTTTAGTAATTATTTCCTTTATTATGATTTTTTGTTGCACTGTTGTGAGAGGACCCCAAGCAATATATGTATAGGTAACAAATAAATTCAAAAATTTTATAATAGCTATATGCAAGGTTTTTTATTAAGATGAATAAGCAAACTCAACATGTAACTTCATAAATTGCTCAAAAATAAGCAATCTAATCATATGAGTTTATAATTAATTTTTTATCATCTGAAAATATGCTGATTACTTCCCAATACTTCAATCGTTATTTATTGCTTCGTGATATACAATTAATATTTCAATAAAATCATCCTTACCAAAATATTTATTATAATATTTAATTTTGTTCCCTATTTATTAACTACCATCAATTGAAACCTTCATTTCCAAAATATGATAAAATATTAAAATATTTAATGGTATGAACGTACGATGATAAAATTTTTTATTATATAGTATATTATATATTACCAAATTTATTCAAAAAATAAGCAATCGTAATATATGACATCAAAAATTCTGCAAAAATAAGCAAATGAAAAATATGACATTGGTAATAAATATCATCAATTCTAAGCAAATTTAATCTCCAACTGTGACTAAAATAGTATATTCTAAGCAAATAATTCTGTTACCTACACATATATTGCTCGGGGTCCTGTTGTGAGGCATCATACATGCTGTGATTGTGATCAACTGATCAACATAGTTGCATTTTGCATAAATATAGTGTCCCTAAAAAAACGGAGTTTAGTAAAGAAAAATTTACTTTTTAAGGAGAAACTTGATGTAATTGTATATTCATGGATCACTGTAATAGCAAAAGTAAAAAGCATATGATAAGTCACAATAATAGTAAGGGTAAAAAGCATGTAATGGATCACAGTGATAGTGAAGGTAAAAACCATATAGCATGATTATTTAATAGAAAGTCAGAATTATTCAAAAATTCTTAAACAAATTTGTCCAATATAATAAATTAGCCTCAAGTAACGTCAAGGAATCTGAAGGTAAAATATACTACACTTGATTATTAAACTAAAATTATTGTAAATAATTTGAATATTATTATTATACTTTATATACTGTGATATTCACATGCAATTTAAATAATTTAGCTCGTAAGTCAATAAACTATCATATAATTTGATTATTTATATAATAATAGTTTTGCTGTTATTTTATATAACTTTAACAATTGATAATATCATATAGTTGGTAAGTTATTAGCTATTTTATAGTATTCATATAACTAAATTTTTTGTTTAAATAACTATTTAATTTTATCATAGATGGTAAGTTACAATATTTTAATTGTGCGTATAATATTCACATGCAATTCAAACTAATTATATTCTTTACTTTAATGCATGATTAGATTGTAAGTGTTATTATTTAATTTGCAGTATATATTTTGTAATTATATTTATATCCAACTAATTAATAAATAATACTATAGGGTGTAAGTAATATGTTACCTATATTTCTGTCATATATATTAATTTAAACTAAATAATTAAACTCTTTATTTAAAAATTATTTGGTAATTTATTTTAGTTGGTAAGTCGTATTTTATTATTACATATTTACATAATATTTGCATACAATTTAAATTAACTAAATTCTTCATTTAAAAACTATTTGGTAATTTATTTTAGGTCGTGAGTTGTTATTTAATTCTATTGTAGTATTATCACATATTTATATAATATATAAATATAATTTAAGCTAACTAAATTATTTATTTAAAAAATAATATAATAATATAGGGAGTAAGTTATTTATTTAATTCTATTATTATATATTTATATATAATTTAAACTAACTAATTTCTTTATTCAATAATATAGCGTGTAAGTTATTTATTTAATTCTATTATTACATATTTATATAATATTTACTAATTTAATTCTTTATTTGAAAATTATTTAATAATATAGGGTGTAGGTTATTTATTTAATTCTATTATTACACATTTATAATATTTACATATCTGATATAATTTAAACTAACTAAATTTTTCATTTAAAATTACTAATAATAGGTTGTAAGTTATTTATTTAATTCTATTATTACATATTTATAATATTTACATATAATTTAAACTAACTAAATTAATGGTATAGGGGGTAAGTTATTATTTAATTCTATTATTACATATTTATATAATTTAAACTAACTAAATTTTTATTTGAATTAGATTGTAAGCTATTTATTTAATTTTATTATTATATATTTATATAATATCTACGTATAATTTAAATAACTAAATTCTTTGTTTAAAAATTATTTTGTAATTTATTTTAGTTGGTAAGTCGTATTCTATTCTTACATATATATATTTACATATAAATTAAACCAAAAAATTATTTTGTAATTTATTTTAGGCGGTAAGTCGTATTAGTCTATTATTACATATATATATATATTTACATAATTAATTCTTTATTTAAAAATTATTTTGTAATTTATTTTAGCTGGTAAGTCGTATTCCGTTATTGTATATTTATATAATAATTACATATAATTCAAACCAACTAATTTCTTTATTTAAAAATTATTTAATAATATAGAACGTAAGTTATTATTTTATTTAATTCTAGTAATATTACATATTCATATAATAATTGCATAATTTGAATAACCAAATTCTTTATTTAAAATATAATTTGGCAATTTATTTTAGAACGTAAGTTATAAATTATTTTTAATTATATTATCACATATTAATATTAATTCAAACTAACTGAATTCTTTATTTAAAAAATTTATTTTAGTTCGTAAGTTATAAGTTATTTATTTAATTGTACTATATATTATTTACATATAATTCAAACTAACTAAATTCTTTATTTAAAAATTTCTCTAATAATATAGGAAGTAAGTTATTTATTTAATTCTATATTATATATTTACATATAATAACTAAATCCTTTATTTAAAAAATTTTTTGATAATTTATTTTAGATTGTATTTATCTAATTCTATTATTACATGTTTATAATATTTACATAAATTTAAACTAACTAAATTTTTGTTTAAAAACTTTTTGATAATTTATTTTAGATCGTAAGTTATAATTTATTTATTTAGTTCTATTATTACATATTTATAACGTTAGCATATAATTTAAACTAACTATATTTATTTTTTAATAAATTATTTAATAATATAGGGTGTAAGTCATTTATTTAATTCTATTATTACATATTTAAATAGTGTTTACTTATAATTTAATCTAACTAAATTCTTTATTTATATTTTAGTGTGTAAGTTATAAGTTATTTATTTAATTCTATTATTACATACTTACATATAATATTTACATATAATTTAAACTAACTAATTTCTTTATTTAAAAAATTATTTAATAATATAGTTAGTAAGTTATTTATTTAATTCTATTACTAAACTAACTAATTTCCTTATTAAAAAATTATTTAATAATATAGGGAGTAAGTTATTTATTTAATTTAATTCTATTACTACATATTTACATAATATTTACTTATAATTTATCCAACTAAATTCTTTATTTAAAAAATTATTTATAATATAGGGGGTAATTTATTTGTTTAATTCTATTACTACATATTTACACAATATTTACTTATAACTTTAACCTCGTTAAATTTTTCATTTAAAAAATTCTTTTGTAATTTACTTTAGGCGGTAAGTTGTATTCTATTATTACACATTTATAATATTTTACATATAAATTAAACTAACCTGATTCTTTAAAAATTATTTGAAGATGGTAAGTCTTATTTTATTATTACATATAGATATAAAATTTATATAATTATTTAAACTAACCAAATTTTTTATTTAAAAATTTTTTTGATAATATAGGATGTAAGTTATTTATTAATTCTATTATTATATATTTATTCAACATTTACATATAATGTATACTAAAAATTCTTTATTTAAAAAATTATCAAAATTTATTTTAGTTAGTAAGTCGTATTCCATTATTACATATTTGTATAATATTTACATATAATTTATACTAACTAAATAATTTATTTTAGATCGTAGGTTATAAGTTATTTATTTAGTTCTATTATTCCATATTTATATAGTATTTACATATAATTTAAGTTAACTAAATTATTTATTCTAAAAAATTATTTAATAATATAGAGAGTAAGTCATTTATTTAATTCTTTTAATTCACATTTATATAATTTTTACATATAATTTATACTAACCAGTTTCTTTATTTAAAAAAATTATTTAATAATATAGGGTGTTGGTTATTTATTTATTTCTATTATTACCTATTTATATTATAACCATATACAATTTCATATAATTTCTTTATTAAAAAATTATTTAATAATATAGGGTGTAAGTTATTTATTATTACATATTATATAATATTTATATATAATTTGAACTAATTAAATTCTTTATTTAATAATAGGGTGTAAGTTATTTAATTAATTATATCATTTACATATCAGATATTTATATTATATATAATTTAAACTAACTAATTTTTATTTAAAAAATTATTTGGTAATTTATTTTAGATCGTAAGTTATAAGTTATTTATTTAATTATATTATTAATATTTATATAATATGTACATATAATTTAATCCAACAAAATTTTATTAAAATTATTTAATAATATAGTCCGTAAGTTATTTATTTAATTCTATTATTACATATAATTTAAAATAACTAAATTCTTTATAATTATTTGTAATTTATTTTAGTTGGTAATTATTACATATTTATATAATATTTACATATGATTTAATCTAATTAAATTCTTTATTTACAAAATTATTTAATAATATAGGGAGTAAGTTATTTATTTAATTCTATTATTATCTATTTTCATATTAACGTTTAAAATAATTTAAATGACTAATTTAAAAATTATATAATAATATAGGGCGTAAGTTATAAGTTATATATTTAATTCTATTATTACATATTCACACATAATTTAAACTAACTAAATTTTTTATTTAAAAAATTGCTTGGTAATTTATTTTAGTTGGTAAGTCATATTATATTATTACATATATATAATTTATACTAACTAAATTCTTTATTTAAATTAAATTATTTAATAATAGGGCGTAAGTTATTTATTTGATTTATTGCATATTTACGATATAATATTACATAATTTAAGCTAACTAAATTTTTATTTAAAAATTTATTTAATAATAGGGTGTAAGTTATTTATTCAATTCTATTATTATTTATAATGTTTACATATAATTTAAATTAATTAAATTTTTTATTTAAAAATTATTTATAATATAGGGTGTAAGTTATTTATTTAAGTCTATTATTATATAATTTAAGCTAATTAAATTCTTTATTTAAATAATTTTTAATAATATAGGGTGTAAGTGGTTTATTTAAGTCAATCTATTATTACATATTTACTGTATATAATATTCATATATAATTTAAACTAACTAAAATTCTTTATTTGAAAAATTATTTAATAATATAGGGAGTATGTTATTTATTTAATTCTATTATTACATATTTATATAATATTGAAATACAATTTAAACTAATAAATTCTTTATTTAAAAAATTATTTAATATCATAGGGAGTAAGTTATTTATTTAATTCTATCATTACATATTTATATGATATTAAATACAATTAAAACTAACTAAATTCTTTATTTAAAAAATTATAGGGTGTAAGTTATTTATTAATTCTATTATTATACTTTCATATAATTTCACGTATATTTTAAACTAACTAAATTCTTTATTTTTAAATAATTATTTGGTAATTTATTTTAGATCGTAAGTTTTATTTCTAATTCTATTATTACGTATTTATATATAATTTAGACTAAATTTTTTATTTAAAATATTATTTAATGATATAGAGTGTAAGTTATAATTAGTTGTTGTCTATTATTTCATGATTGTATAATATTGCATTTACATTTAATTTAACTAACTAAATTCTTTTTTTAAAAAATCATTTAATAATAGCAAGTAAGTTATTTATTTATATTTATATATTTGCATATAATTTAACTAAATTCCTAATATAAAATTATTTATTAATATAGGGAGTAAGTTATTTATTTGATTCTATTATTTATATTCATATAATATTTGCATATAATTTAAATAACCAAACTCTTTTTTTTAAAAAATTATTTGTGACTTTAGGGTCTTGTAAGTTATTATTTAATTTTATATTCATCTAATATTTATTTATGATTTAATTAGCCGAACTTGTCTTTATTCAAAAAATACTATCTATTGCATTAGTTAGTAAGTTATAAATATAGACCTTATACAGTATTATACTAAGTTAAATTTATATTTATTAAATTTATTAAATTTCTAATTAAATTTTTAGAGTAAGTCAACATGTTACTTTTTTTTAATTTGAATTTTAATATAAATTTTAATATAAATTTTAATATGTTTCAATTAAATTATATAGATTTGGAAAAAGTAAAAATGCAATTTTAGATAAATTTATTCTTGAAAAAAGATTACAATGGATTCCTTATAATCAATTTAAAAATGTTGAATATCTTGATAAAGGAGGATTTGGTACTATATACAAGGCTATTTGGTTAAAAAGCGGTACAGAAAAAGAAGTAGCTCTTAAATGTCTTGATAATTTGAATGAAAATAACTTGAATGAAAATTTAGATGAATTTTTAAATGAAGTATAATAATAATAATATATTGCTTATTTTTAATTTTTATTATAAATCATTTATATTAATATATCTAATTTAAATTATTTATAGGTGAATTGCCATGAAAAATGCCTAGAATCATCCTTGATTATTAATTTATATGGATTTACAAAAGATCCAGATACTTTGAATTACATGGTAGTAATAAATTATGCAAATAAGGGAAATTTAAGAGGAAATTTAACAAATGTGATTGAAAATAATTGGAATCAAAGATTGTTTATGTTACATAAAATTATTTTTGGTCTTAATGATATTCATAATCAAAATCTTATTCATTGTGATTTTCATGATGGAAATATTTTAAAACATGAAAATAAGAGTAATAAGAATAAGGTTTTTATTAGTGATTTAGGATTATGCAAACCTGTAAATTTTTTAAAAAAATATGATATTTATGGTGTTATTCCATTTATGGCACCTGAAGTTTTAAGGGGAAAACCATATACTCCAGCTAGTGATATATATAGTTTTTCCATGATTATGTGGGAATTCACATCTGGAGTTCCACCATTTAATGATAGAGCACATGATTTTCAACTCAGTATAAGTATTTGTAAAGGTGAACGACCTGAAATTATTAAAAATACACCACAATGTTATGTAGATTTGATGAAAAAATGTTGGAATGAGGATCCATTAAAAAGGCCATCTGCTAATAGAATAAGGTATATTATTGCAAGCTGGATTTTCCGACCCTGTAAAATTAGTAAAGGATTAAAAAGCAACATTATGGAGTTTATAAATGCACCAATTGGAAATAATAATATTATTACTGAATCTCATCCACAAGCATGTTATACAAGTCGCTTACTTGATTTTACTAGTAAAAAAGTAAATGAAGTTCTAGAAAGCGAATGCTTAGATTATATACTAGTTGATGATAAATCAAGTGAAAATTTGAATGAAACTGGCGAAAGTGAATGTTTAGATTATATAATTTGATAATATAAGTCATTAGGTATGTTACATATGCAAAAAAAGAGTAAATTTACAAACTATTTTATATGGAATTAATTAATTAATTGATTTAATTATTTAGATATTAAAACTGACAAAAATTAATTGAGATTTATGATATTTTGATATATTCATTTTATTTCATTCTATTAGAATTATTTAAACACTAAGTCTAGAGTAGTAAAATATTTTACATGTTTCTTAGTCTGTAATTTGAATAATTCCTTTCTTTATAACTTAACCAAGTATTAAATATATGTATTTCTTTCTTTATCTGGAATTGTTTTAACACTAAGGCTAGAGTAGTAAGATATTTTATCAAGTTTCTTAGTTTGAAATTTAAATAATTCTTTTATATTGTAACTTATCCAAATATTATAATAAATTATCAAGTTTAGTTTATTTACAACTTTTAATACAGTGTATATATGTATTTGAATTAAAAAAGATTTTAAATGTTTGCTTGGCTAACTGAAAATATTTAAATTAAATATTAAATGAACAATATAAATGTATAAAACGATTCCTAATAATAAAAAAAATTTAGTTAAATTTTTCAAGAATCAGGATCCAACATCTTTTCTGATTATTCAAGTAAAATTAAACATTAGCAATAAAAAATTGTAAAAAAGCCATCATATATTATAATTATTTTCGGGATTTTTCAATTTTAATCACATGACACATCAAGTATCCCCTGTTACGTTCATCAAGTTTACTCTGAAAATTATAAAAAATGATTGCAACATCAGATAATTTGTTTTATCATATTTTTTTAAATAAAATTATTTGCCATAATATGAAATATTGTTACAAAATCATTTTCAAATTTTAATGAGGTTTATCAAGTTACATAATATTAAAAAAAATTATAGATATTATGATATAGATTTTACAATTAATTAGATGACTTGGAGAGCTTTTATTACATAGTCAATATCAAATGAATAAAATATTTATAAAGTTTGGTCCAATATTTAATTTTCAATAACTGCATTAAAATTGAAGATTTTAATATCGACTCAGATTCATTTATTAAATCTAATCCTAACTTCAATATTATACATGATTATATTTCAAGACATCTTTTATATTATACTTGGAAAAATTAATTTAAGCAGTAATTTATTTAGATCAGAATTTTTAAAATAATTTCAAATTATATACAGAAAGTAACAATAATTTGATACCTTTAATTAAAAAATAGTGTTAAATGATGGAGAGGAGGTAAAATTATTTGATGTAATTAAAACCAGAGTAGAAATGACACTCTTCATTTATTTTACATTCATGTATTATTATTTATTAACCAAATTATTGATCATATTAAATTCATGGCGCATAAAAGTGATCTTTTCTTTTGTTAATTCATCGTAATAAATTCAAACGAAACCAAGTTTTTTCAAGTTTATTATTACTATAATACAATTCATTTTAAACTTTTTATCAAATCATAATCTTGAGCTTATCTATATATGAATCAGCATAAGATGGCATCACTACTGCATACTATACAATGAAATATTTAAATATATTCCCATTAACGTAATCCTTTAAAATTTTGCAATTATAATTTATAACTATCATTACTTTCTAATCGGTTTATACTTGCCATCCATATACTGCCGTCCACAAATAATGTACGTCAAGAAAAGTTGAAAACATATATTACATATAAAAAGTTTCCATCGAAGAACCAAGATAAGATTGTCTTCAGAAGAGTATATATTTGTATCTAAACCCATAAAGTAAATTATATATTAAGCGAAGATGAAAATAAAAGGCTACTTTTTATTCTTAACGCCAATCCATTTCATTTATTGAGAGTTCTCTTGATAGAATTCTTAAAATATTGATTGAAAAAAGGGTTATTCAATTTTATTCTGCTCTTGACTGATTTTGTTAGAGATCCTATTAGAGAACTTTCTTCGTTGTATTACGAAAAACAGATATCTCTATTTTTATAATTTGAAGAATTGAAATTAACGGACAAGTCAACTTACTGAAAATTGAGAAAATATAGTCAAATATAATTTCTCATAGAAAGAACAGTTTGATTAGAACTATAGAAAATAAGGGGAAAGTATATTTGTGGGTGGATTTAACACCCTGGACCAATTAGAAGTTGTAATATGCTTCCATTTTATTCATTTTATTGTAATGTAATTTACCGTTTACAGGTAATGGAAATCATTCTATAGTTGACTTTTGTGTATCAATATTAAGTCAGATAAATTGGTTTTATCCTATCAATGATGATTAATAATAATAACATCCATAATTTAATGGAAATTACGAGCATTAGAATTAAGTTTGTTGCACTCAAACAATTTTCAAAAAATCATGACTGATAATAAGTTGAACAGTTGTAAAATGTATATTCTAAAAAACGATACAATTTTAAATCTCAAAAATTGTTTATGTGAGTATTTCATTGAATGGAATAGAATCTTTCTGATAGCAATTCATTAATTTTAATAAGTATTTATCGTTATATTTCCCTAATTGTAAATTATTACTAGAGATGTTAGCCTATAAAAGTTTTTATATATTTTAAAGGTTGATACGGTATTTGCTCGTCTAACATATGACAAAACCTATCAGTTTCGTCAATATTTCTAGCTAGCCAAAACCAAACACGTGCACTAATTTAACAAATTGTAGGTAGTAAAGAAGCATAGTAAGCACAATAAAGTAGTATCAATTAAGGTTTTTGCAATCTGTAGGTGATCTGTTGTAAGGTTACACAAGTCGGTGATTTGGCTGTGGATTTACCTTAGCCAAACTGTATTGCTAAAAATTAGTTTACCCGACCCGTTTGGCTTTGATTCTTTTGCTAAGCTATATGATTTTATTATTTATATCTTAATATAACCAAATTTTAGATGATAAACTATTATGATGAATAAATTACAAATAATATTTTACCCTTTAACTATCTCTATAGTTATACTCATCGTATATACTTACGTATTAGCTCAAATTTTAGCTCCATCCAAAGCTACCGAGATAGAAGGTTTCGTGACTACATGGTCCCAAAATAAATATACTAAAATGTTTTTTTTACGATTTTTACCAATTATTGGTCAACATATATTCTTAAAAGAATATCTTAATGAAGATGTAACCTGGCGTATGAGAATTTTAAAGGATGCTTTGCAAACAATCTTACCCCCGACAGTGGCAATAATTGCTTTTATAATTTCTCCGGAATTCTCGGAAGCTAAATATAAATTTCCCGTATTTGCTTTCTTTCTTATTAGTCTGGTTTCGGGTGGAATAACTTTCGGTTTTTCTATGTATGATTTCTATATTCACAAAGAAGATTATGATAATAAAATTTATGAAGATGAACAACAACAACTTGAAGATGAAAAGGAACATAAAAGATATAAGAAATATAAAGTTTTCATATATTTGGTCGGTTTCTTTGATTTTTTATCAGGTTGTGTTTTTTTAATCCCATTATACAACATTTATGGTCTTAAAAGCGTTGCTTTTATTATTTACTCTACTTCATTCGGGACGTTAATGATCGGAATAATTTGGTCGCTTTTCCAAAAGAACAAACATTCTTATGGTTATACAATACGAACTTTATTGATTGGTATAATCTCTTATTTTAGTACAACAGATTATTTACAGATGAATGAAACTTCAATCACAGTTTCATTAGTATCTGCTTCAATCACTTTGAGTTTTGCAATAAGCGAGCTTCACAAATTAAATGAATCATTTATCTTTAAATTAGATCGTTTGGAACTTAAAAATGGTTGTTATTATATTCCAGATAAAATTATTATTCGTGATAAAGCGTTCAGACAATTTGAAGATCGAATTTCTCAGTTATACTATGATGAGTTCGAACAGACCGATAAGTGATTAATTCAATTATATTAACCCTAATAAAATTTAATTCAAAAAAAATCTTAGATCTAATAAGTAAAGTTATACTTTACTTAATTAATGTTATTATTACTTTTAAATGCATATATACTATTTATTTAAACATTTTAATTATCATTAAAATATTATTAGTTAAATTTCATTACTTTCAAAATATTATTATTCTCATTTTTTATTTTTCTTAATTAGTTATTAATATTTAAAATCAGAAATTATGTATTATATACTCTTTATTAAAATAAATTTTACTCATATAGGTTTAATTCTAACTTTAACAAAGATTATGATGTTACTCACAAATAGTATATAAGAATTCTTAAATATCAACTGTATGTTAGTCGTGTGCTAGCATTTCTTATATTCTATAAGAATTTAAACTTTAAATTCTCAAGAATACAATATTTTTCGAATTGCACAAATGAATATACTGTACATCATACGTAAAGTACTTATAATATCAGGCTTTCAGTTAAGAAAGAATCATTAATACTCGAAGTATATTTTTATTTCTGCAACAATATATGTAATTGACTAAATTACGTGTGAAACTATAACAATAATTTATTTATATTTGCATTAATAGATTCAATAAAATTTGCCTGCTTTTCTAGATATGAGTTCTCGGATAAAACAATATTATTAATTTATTTAATCATCTTGATGGAGATTTTAGAGAATTATTTCGCTATAGACTGAGGAATTAAACAAGCAATTTGTGGACAAAAAAATTATTTATTATTTAACCAAAGATATATATTATGTCTCTAATATAGAAAATATGCAATAAATATATTGACACAACTAATAATCCATAATCATTCGTTTAAATCTAGTACTCCGTCGTAATGAAACTTTTCCTACATTATATAAAAAAAATTCATAAAGTGACTCGTACTTTTTATAACAAGTTTCGAGGAAAAAATGCGATATTTTATTAAGATATCATTTTGTAATAACATTTTGGATATACATATCATGATTAATCAATCCTTCTTAATTTGAAATATTTCATATTCTTCTACAGAAAATATACCTCTATCGTTAATCAATTTTTCATAATACACTGGATTTTGCACGCACACACTATTGTTATTATCCAAAAGAAATTCATAGGCACCAAATACCGGACCACGATTAGGGTCATTTACTATAGCATATCCTGCAACTTTCACTCGACTTAAAATGTGATTTTCAACGTTTTCTTTATTCTTAAAAGAAAATACAAAGCTATCTTCAGTAGAACCACAACTACCATCAGATTTCCATATGATCGGATTATACCCTCCAAGAATTTCATTACTATCTTTAATCTTAATAACTAATATAGTATGAGATTTATAATCACAAATCTTATGGAATTTACTAGCCGAGAAACCATCACGAGATCCACGAAGAATTAATTTGAATTCATACAAATTGTTGATCTTATCAGTAATTTTTAATCTATCAATCCATTTTGAAATTAATTCAGTATGTTGAAATGTAATGATTCTTGGAATATTTGATTCTGGTTTATTATTTGGTCGATCAATAAAATGTTGAATTAAATTTTCACGTAAATCTTTCGGTATAATTTTTTTATATGGATACACTTTACTCAAGAATTCTTTGTTGTTTAAATTAAAGAATTTAATAAAAGGAATAAATTGTTGTAAAGTATTCATTAAAGCATTAAAATCATTCTTTGAATAACTTGAAGGGTCTGAAGGAAGTCCAGGATTTTGAGCAATACCCCATTTAAGTACATTTTCCCAAACTTGAATAACATTCATTTGAATTTTATCATGTTGAATAAGAGAAATTAAAGATTTTTCTGAAAGTGAAATAAAATCGATTGAATTAAAAATTTTTTCAGGTTCGTTGGACATTAATTCTGTACAAAAATTCTGTAATTCCAAGAAAGAATCGTTGTTAAAACTTGTTTTAAATATTAAATTAAAATTTTGCTCCATCCAATTTTTTTTATTTTCAATCAAAAATAATTGTAAATGAGTGATTAATTCTTGAAGATTGAGTTCATTAGCAGTAATCAAGATTTTAATAATATCCGAGGTATCATATTCCTCTAAAGAAAGCCTTCCTCCGTAGATATATCTAAAAATGAAATATTGATTATTTCCGTAAGAATTATAGTATACATGTTATACATATATATTTAGAAAAAAGACATTGCTATAATTTTACCTCAGAATTATCTGAAAAGTTTCAGGTAGAATATTTGGTAATTTAATGTGCACTAGGATTCCATCATCTTTCTTTTTATTAACATAAGTTGATAAAATTCTTCGCAAATAAGGAGAACGATAATTTAAAATGACCATATGAGCGCGAAAAATCTTTACATAGGGGTCATTACCGACTTCAATAGTTATATCATAAAATTCATTGTCTTCTAAAATTTCAAGTAAATTTTCAGACAATTTTGGTAAAAATTTATTACCATACATTACAACCAACCCTTGAATTTCGAAAGAAATGCAAGAAATGAAAAATAGTTCTAATTGATGCTGTGTTACTGAATGGATATCCTTATATGTGAGTTCGGATAATCTTCGTCCCGAAACACTTGATTTGATCATGTGATTTGTTTACAAAAAATTTAGAATATTTGCTAACCCCTGAAATGGATTTCCCAAGGGTATATAGCAAACATGTACAGTATTGTATGCTTGCCATTTGGACCGCCGTTCATGCTAGATTTATCTATATTAAAATATAGAAAAGTCTATTATAAAATACTAGATAAATCTAGTATGAAATGTAGATAAATTATGACCCGCCGTTCTGATCAAAAGTCTAGTATTAAATACTAGATTTATCTATATTAAAATATAGAAAAATCTAGTATAAAATATGGGAAAATCTAGTATAAAATATAGATGAATCTGGTATAAAATATAGATTTATCTATTTCATACTAGATTAATCTATATTTTATACTAGATCAAATCTATATTTTAATATAGATTGCCCTATATTTTATACCGGACTAATTTGTTAAGCTTCACCGGCATGATTATCACCTGTCTATCTGCACAGCATTAAGCGGTGGTCGTCAGGGTGTCTACAATAAATTTAATCATTAATAAAAATGACTAATTAGGACAAATTTTCTGTAACAAATTTCGAAATTCCAAGTTTATTAATAAATTTATAATTAAAATTGCTGTCATGAAAATTTTAATTTCTCATGTTCCCATCAATTATTTGTAATTTTTGCCAACAAAATTTAATTCTTTAGAGGTATCTTTATAAAATTACAATCGCGAATTTGAAAATTTCTTAAAGAATTTGATCACATTATCAGTGTAAAAATTTAATTTATTAATATATTTTTTTATATCATCTATTTCGGGATGTCAGATCAGGAAAGTATTCAAAATAGCTTGTATACAAAAAAATCTGTACTAATCATTTTTACTATGGGGCTTCTCCTATTTTATAATTAAACTTATAGTAGTACTCCGACAATTTATGCACATAAAAAGAATTATCAGAAAAATCATTCCTTTCCCGTGACACTTTGTACAAGAATTTTACAAATTATATATTTCCAAGGTTATTTAATGCAAAAGTAGCATTGTTCACACATCTTAATGCCTGTTGTCTGAACTCTTCTAAGTCATTTAATAATTTTGGAGAAAGATTGATTTGCATTTTAACAAAAGTTTTAGCTATAATAATAAATAAATAAATATAATAATAATGAGTTTTTGCATTATCCATCAAGAAAATTTTAAAATTTAATCAGTATACCTGATGTATTTAAGTTTATTTACTAATAGCAGATAAAAAAGAGGTTTTTCATTTATATATTACAAATAACAGATAAACAAAAATTCTGATTTACAGTAGGTGTTCAAATCATGCCGGTAAAGCTTAATAAATTAGTCCTGTATAAAATATAGGCGATCTATATTAAAATATAGATCTGATCTAGTATAAAATATCGACTCATCTAATAAAATATAGGAAAATCTAGTATAAAATATAGATAAATCTGGTATAAAATATAGATTTATCTATTTCATACTAGATTTATCTATATTTTATACTAGATTTATCCATTTCATATTAGATTTATCTAGTATTTTATACTAGACTTTTGATCAAAACAGCAGGTCATAATAAATCTATATTTTATACCAGATTTATCTATAATTTATACTAGATTTTCCTATATTTTATATTAGATGAGTTGATATTTTATACTAGATCATATCTATATTTTAATATAAATTGCCTATATTTTATACTGGACTAATTTGTTAAGCTTCACCAGCATGATCACACATACTGTAAACCAGAATTTTTGTTTATCTGTTTTTTGTAATATATAAATAATTACTTTTAATAAATCAAATGAAAAAAACTCCTTTTTATCTGCTATCAGTGAATAAACTTAAAAAATACATCAGGTATACTGATTAAATTTTAAAATTTTCTTGATGGATAATGCAAAAACTCATTATTATTATATATATTTATTTATTATTATAGCTAAAACTTTTGTTAAAATGCAAATCAATCTTTCTCCAAAATTATTAAATGACTTAGAAGAGTTCAAACAACAGGCATTAAGATGTGTGAACAATGCTACTTTTGCATTAAATAATCTTGGAAATATATAATTTGTAAAATTCTTGTACAAAGTGTCACGGGAAAGGAATGATTTTTCTGACAATCCTTTTTATGTGCATAAATTGTTGAAGTATCTACTATAAGTTTAATAATAAACATAGAGAAGTCCATAGTAAAAATGATTAGTACAGATTTTTTTGTATACAAGCTATTTTGAATGCTTTTCTGGTCTGACATCCCAAAATAGATGATATAAAAAAATATATTAATAAATTAAATTTTTACACTGATATTGTGATCAAATTCTTTGAGAAATTTTCAAATTCGCAATTGTAATTTTATAAAGATACCTCTAAAGAATTAAATTTTGTTGGCAAAAATTACAAATAATTGATGGGAACATGAGAAATTAAAATTTTCATGACAGCAATTTTTAATTATAAATTTAATTTCAAAATTTGTTACAGAAAATCTGTCCTAATTAATCATTTTTATTAAGGAGCTTCTCCTATGTTTGTGATTAAACTTATTGTAGTCACCCTAACATAAATAGGTCAATCACCACTTAATGCTGTGCAGATAAACAGGTAATAGTCATACTGGTAAAGCTTAACAAATTAGCCCAGTATAAAATATAGGGCAATCTCTATTAAAATATAGATCTGATCCAGTATAAAATATAGATTAATCTAGTATGAAATAGATAAATCTATATTTTATACCAGATTTATCTATATTTTATACTAGATTTTCCTATATTTTATACTAAATTTTTCTATATTTTAATATAGATAAATCTAGTATTTAATACTAAACTTTTGATCAGAATGGTGGGTCATAGAGTAAATATACATGTACGGTTTATCATTATGTAAATCACATGACTTACATGAGGTGCTAAAGTTTTACAAATTTATTTGTTTACCCATTACAATAAAAATTATCTCTTCCTCTTTTCTCATATTAAAATGTAATACTTTATATTGGATAGACTTAAGTATATAATAGGTATGTTTTATTAAAATAATTGTGAAAAATAGGTATTTTCTAAATATTTTTGTATGTATAGAACTACAATTGAGATTACTGTGCATTGTGTGGTTGTTTTCACTTTACAGCGTAGTTTTGGCTTTTTATTTAACAAAACAAATCTTTGAAGATTAAGTAAAACCATCAAACAGTTATAGGATTATTTAAATATTAAACTGTTAGCTTTTTTTATGATAGTGTACTTGAGAAATGTTTTTTTATGAGTTTGTTTATTTGTTTATTAAGTGCAAAAAGAAGTCTCTTACTATAAATAAAATAAAGTAATAAAAAATATATGATAATTTAAAGCTTAAACATGAAAATATTTTTTTTTTCTTCAAGTTTTTTTTTTTTGTTTTTTTTTCCAAGATAAATTATTACATGCGAAATGATGAGATAATTTTTCATACATATATGATAATTTTCCATATATAATGGTAATTTTTCTATAAATGTATGGTAATTTCCGTACATATATGGTAATTATGGCCTATAAAAAATAAATGACTGGAAAATGTCATCAAAAATGTCCAGAAACTGTCTGGAATAAATTTGGTGTGTTCAGAAAATGTCCACTTTTTTACTACACATCTGATTTTATTCAGAATTTGTCCAGTATTTGTTCAGTATAAAATTTTGGACAAATTCTGGACAGTTAAACCTGGACAAATTCTGGACATAGTTAAAAACCAGATAAACAAATTCCGGATATGAAAAAGTTCAGGACAAATTCTGGATACTATTTTCAAAAAAGGATAAATTAATTTTGTAAAAAAATACAAAAAGCACAAAACTGACATTCAAAATCTTTTCTGTTGTACTAATTAAAATTGCAGAGCAGGCAAAAATACTATATATTTATGATATAAAAATTTTGAGTTAAGGAATAATGATGATCATCAATCCATTGATCATCTTTTGTGACAAATTTTACAAAAATACATTTCTGGACAATTTCAGGACAAATTTCTTATATGCCAAAAATGAGGTGTTCTCAGAACAGTTTCCAGATACACAGTGTCCAGAATTTCTGGACAATTTTTAGACAATTTTTCCAGATATTTTCTGGACATTATCCAGACACTTATTTTTTATAGGGATGTACGGTGACTAAAAAATGTATGTATACCATACATATAAAAAATCTAACCATACAATACAGATTTAACCAACTGTGCAATACATATTTTTGTAACACCCTTTTCTAAAAATCCTGACAACCATGATATTAACAGCAACACTGAAATTCAAATCCTGTTGAATCAAAATACTGACAGTCATAGAATCTTGATAGTTAGAAATTTAAATCCTGACTTAGATTCAATTAGATAAATTTGAGACCAACCAATTTATAATGTAATTGTTTCCAATTTTAGAAGACAAGAAATAAATTAGTAATATTGTAGTGATATGACAATCCTTTTAATTAAATAAAAAAATTTTCACTTAATAGTTTTTTTCATTATTGCATATTAAGCATATTACTAGTTTAGAATTTTTTTTTTCCTTAAAAAAAATAAAAAGAGTGAGATCTGTGAACTTGTAGTCTTGTACTATCACAAAAAGGAAATAACAAAATAAATATCCTTGGATATTTGATAGTAAAACAACGAAATAGAGGAAACAAATTTTAATGGTGTTGTGAAAGTAGAAAGGCAGAAGGATGTAAAGGCAGGGTACAACTATACTGTATAGTAATTTGCACCATTTTGATCATATTGTTATTTATAACCATGTGCCTCAAGCAATTAGTACTAAAGTTGCAGAAATAGATTTTCTTTATGGATTATTTTTTTTTTTTTATTTTAGTAACGCGTTTATTTATTAATTTATTAAGATTTTCTTTACGGAATAGCGTATAATCTTTTTTTATAACTTTTGATTAAAAGATTGTGTTTTTAATTAATTTACTCAAAGAAAATGATTATTATAATGTTTTGTGGTAATGATTTTTATTAATTTTATATGTTTTGCGTTAATAATTGGCTATATTTACAAATAATTCACATTAATTAAATTTACAATATTTAATATGTGTTAATATATTAACTATTAAATTAAAATTACAAATAATTTGCATTAATATTAAATTATTAATTAAATTTACAAATATTTTAATAATTAGATCCGATAAAATTGACTTGTTACTGCAGTACATTTTTTTTAAATTGAACCCTATTTTTTTTTTATTTTTTAAACTTCAGGATTTTGACTGTCAGGATAAATTTGACTGTCAGGATTGTGTGATTGTCAGTATTTTGATTCAACCGAGATTTGGTTTAACAGAATTTTGTTGCGAGGATTATAGACTGTTGATATTATGGTTGTCAGAATCTGTGGTAAACTCTCACTAATTATATAAATTGATGCAAAAATTGATTGCTTTTGAATAATTTACTTTTTTTTGACGGAGAACTGAGTATTTATTTAATAAACTTTATGTAGCAAGACCAACAGTTGCAAGACTAATAAATAATTTCTAATTAAGCTTCAAATTACATAATTTACTTCATTTCCAGGCAAAACTATCGGATAAAACAATAATTTTAATTTACTTTTGATCATCTTGATAATGATAGTCAAATGTTCAAACTTAAATAATTAATGATTCTTTATATAGATGAGAATTAAACAGACAATTTTGTGAACCATAAAGTTATTTATTATTAGCCGCTCGTTAGCCTCTGCTGCTTATAAAGAAAACTGCAATATATATCGACACAACTACCAAGCCTATAAACATTCACTGTAATATAACTTGGGAGGACAAAATACATTTTATTAAAAATATCTGCAGTAATACCTTACAACTTTGTAATGATTTTTTAAATATATAAATACAAATGGAGTGCTTACTTATTAAAGTATAATCAATCTTTTTTAATTTTAAATATTTCATATTCTTCTGCAAAAAATTCACCACATTCATTAATCAATTTTTCATAATATACTCGAATTTGCACGCACACACTATTGTTATTGCGCAAAAGAAATTCATAGCCACCAAATATCGGACCATGACTAGGGTCATTTTTTGTAGCATATCTCTCATCATTCACTCGACTTAAAACATGATTTTCAACACTTTCTTTATTCTTAAAAGAAAATATAAAGCTATCTTTAGTAGAACCAAAACTATTATCAGATTTCCATATGATCGGATTATATCCTCCAAGAATTTCATTACTTCCTTTAATCTTAATAACTAATATAGTATGAGATTTATAATCACAAGTCTCATGGAATTTACTTGTCGAAAAACCATCACGAGATCCGAAGAATTAACTTGAATTCGTACAAATTTTTAATCTCGTTAGTAATTTCTAATCTATCAATCCATTTTGAGATTAATTCAGCATGTTGAAATGTAATGATTCTTGAATCAATACTTTTTGAATTAATTTCATTAATCATTATCTTTGATTCTGGCTCATTATTTGGTCGATCGATAAAATGTTGAATTAAATTTTCACGTAAATCTTTCGGGATAATTTTTTTATATGGATATACTTTACTCAAGAATTCTTTATTTTTTAAATTGAAGAATTTAATAAAAGGAATAAATTGGTGTAAAGTATTCTTCAAAGCATCAAAATCATCCTTTGAATAACTTGAAAAGTCTGAAGGAAGTCCAGGATTTTGAGCAATGCCCCATTTAAGTACATTTTCCTAAACTTGAATAACATTCATTTGAATTTTATCATGTTGAATAAGAGAAATTAAAGATTTTTTTGAAAGTGAAATAAAATCGATTGAATTAAAAATTTTTTCAGGTTCGTTAGACATTAATTCTATACAAAAATTCTGCAATTTCAAGAAAGAATCGTTGTCAAAACTTGTTTTAAATATTAAATTAAAATTTTGCTCCATCCAATTTTTTTTATTTTCAATCAAAAGTGATTGTAAATGAGTGATTAATTCTTGAAGATTAAGTTCGTTAGCAGCGATCAAGATTTTAATAATATCCGAAGTATCATATTCTTCTAAAGAAAGCCTTCCTCCATAGATATATCTAAAAATGAAATATTTGATTATTTCCGTAAAGAAAAAAGAAATTGCTATAATTTATCTCTTACCTCAGAACCATTTGAGAAGTTTCAGGTAAAATATTTGGTAATTTAATGTGCACTAGGATTCCATCATCTTTCTTTTTATTAACATAAGTTGATAAAATTCTTCGCAAGAACGATAATTTAAAATGACCATATGAGCGCGAAAAATCTTTACATAAGGTATTACCGACTTCAATAGTTATATCATAAAATTCATTGTCTTCTAAAATTTCAAGTAAATTTTCGGATAATTTTGGTAAAAATTTATTATCATACATTACAACAAACTCTTGATTTTCAAAAGAAATGTTTTTTTTAAAAAAATGCAAGAAATGTAAAATAGTTCTAATTAATGCTGTGTTACTGAATGGATATCCTTATATGTGAGTTCAGATAATCTTCGTCCCGAAACACTTTGATTTGATCATGTGATTTGTTTACAAAAAATTTAGAATGGTGATAATATATTCGTTAACCTCTAAAATAGATTTCCCAAAATCCTGACAACCATAATATCAACAGCGACACCGAAATTCAAATCCTGTTTGAATCAAAATCCGAACAGTCATAGAATCCCGATAGTTAAAAATTTCAAATCCTGACCGAGATTCAATTAGATAAATTTGAGGTCAACCAATTTATAATGCCAATTTTGAAAGACGAGAAATAAATTAGTAATCTTGTAGTGATATGACAATCCTTTTAGTTAAATAAAAAATTTTTCGTTTAATTGCTTTTTTTGTTATTGCAATTTTTTATTAAGCATATTACTAGTTTAGAAATATTTTTTTTTTTTTTTTAAAAAAAAAATAAGAAGAGTGAAATCTGTGAACTTTTACCATCGCAAAAGGAAATAACAAAACAAATGTCCTTGGATATTTGAACATAAAAGAACGAAATAGAGGAGACAAATTTATTGGTGTTGTGAAAGTAGAAAGGCAGAAGGATGTAAAGGCCGGGTACAATTATACTGCATAATAATTTGCTCCATTTGATCGTATTGTTATTCATAACCATGCGCCTCAAACAAGTAGTGCTAATGTTGCAGAAATGGACTTTCTTTACGGAATAGCATATAATCTTTTTTTATAACTTTTGATTAAAATATTGGTTTTTTTAATTAATTTACTAAAAGAAAATGATTATTGTAATTTTTTATGGTAATAATTTTTATTAATTTTTATGTTTTGCGTTAATAATCAGCAATATTTACAAATAATTCGCATTAATATTAACTCAATTTACAAATTTTGACTGTCAGGATTGTGTGACTGTCGGTATTTTGATTCAACCGAGATTTGGTTAACAGGATTTTAAATTTTTTATGCTGTTAACTATACAATGAAAAATTTTCTTAAATTACTAAGTGCTACTTTAATTAAAAAAAACATGACAAATAACTCGTACTATAACATAATAATATATTATATATGATCTGTCAAAATTGTACTAAATATACGCAACTTAAACCATATGTATATTTACATTAAAAAAGATATATTATAACCAAATATCCTGACTATAGCTAAAAAAAAACGCTCACGTTGTACGCAAACAAGAAACTTGCCTCATAGAATATTTCTATGATGGCTACGCAATTATTGAACCTACCTCTACATATTTATTTCAGGGTCCTAGCCTCTGGCTATTAATATAAAGAAATCTGCAATATATAACCAAACCTATAAACATGGCTCACCATAATTATGAAATATTATTATAATTATCTAAAAAAAATACACATAAGACTATTAATTTATTCGTAATAAAATTGGAGGATAAAAAATGTAATACTTTATTAAAAATATTAGTAGCAAATCTCCATGAACTTTGTAATAACTTATAGATGTACATTTAAAGCATAATCAAACTTTCTTAATTTGAAGTATTTCATATTCTTCTACGAAAAATAAACCAATTTTTTTAATAAATTTTTCATAACACACTAGATTTTGCAAAAGTACACTGCTTCCACAGAAACAAAGCTCATAATTGCCAAATATTGGACCATAATTAGAGTTATTTGTTATAGCATATATTTCATTATTCACTCGACTTAAAATGTGTTTTCCAACATTTTCTTTATCATCAAAAGAAAATATAAAGCTATCTTTAGTAGAGCCATAACTATAATCAGATTTCCATATAATCGGATTATATCCTCCAAGAATTTCGTCACTTTCTTTCATCTTAATAACTAATATAGTATGAGACTGATAATCGCAAATTTCATGGAATTTTTTAACTGAAAAACCATCACGAGATCCACGAAGAATTAACTTGAATTCGTACAAATTTTTAATATCATTAGTAATTTCTAATCTATCAATCCATTTTGAAATTAATTCAGCATGTTGAAATGTAATGATTCTTGAATCAATACTTTTTGAATTAATTTCATTAATCATTATCTTTGATCCTGGCTCATTATTTGGCCGATCAATAAAATATTGAATTAAATTTTCACGTAAACCTTTCGGGATAATTTTTTTATATGGATATACTTTACTCAAGAATTCTTTATTTTTTAAATTGAAGAATTTAATAAAAGGAATAAATTGGTGTAAAGTATTCTTTAAAGCATCAAAATCATCCTTTGAATAACTTGAAGAGTCTGAAGGAAGTCCAGGATTTTGAGCAATACCCCATTTAATTACATTTTCCCAAACTTGAATAACATTCATTTGAATTTTATCATGTTGAATAAGAGAAATTAAAGATTTTTCTGAAAGTGAAACAAAATCAACTGAATTAAAAATTTTTTCGGGTTTATTGGACATTAATTCCATACAAAAATTCTGTAATTTCAAGAAAGAATCGTTGCCAAAACTTGTTTTAAATATTAAATTAAAATTTTGCTCCATCCAATTTTTTTTATTTTCAATCAAAAATGATTGTAAATGAGTGATTAATTCTTGAAGATTAAGTTCGTCAGCGGCGATCAAGATTTTAATAATATCCGAAGTATCATATTCCTCTAAAGAAAGCCTTCCTCCATAAATATATCTAAAATGAAAATATTTTAATTATTTCCGTGACACATTTATTTATTTATTTTGAAAAGAAGTTACTATAATTTATTATTTTAATTCTCCTGTTCCCCTACCTCAGGATCATATGAAAAGTTTCAGGCAAAATATCTGGTAATTTAATGTGTACTAGGATTCCATCATCTTTCTTTTTATTAACATAAGTTGATAATATTCTTCGCAAATAAAGAGAACGATAATTTAAAATAACCATATGAGCGCGAAAAATCTTTACATAAGGGTCATTACCGACTTCAATAGTTATATCATAAAATTCATTATCTTTTAAAATTTCAAGTAAATTCTCAGATAATTTTGGTAAAAATTTATTATCATACATTATAACAAACTTTTGATATTAAAAAGAAAGAGATTTAAAATTATTCTAATGCTGAATGGACATCCTTATATGTAAGTTCGGATAATCTTCGTCCCGAGAACACAAAACACCTGATTTATCACGTGATTTATTTACTTCAAGAGTGCGCGGTAGATTGTAAATAATGTATATAACAAAGGTGTAAATGTAAAGGGTGTATGTTTTATTTAATCAAACAATAAATACGTGCGTCAATGAATCAATTGAATGAAATGCAATGTCAAATGCTAATACGTAAAATACGTTAAACAATATTGTGCCTCGCTCGAAGATCTGCAATATTCGTTAAAATTAAGACTGAAGTCTAGGACTAAACGAAACTAAAACTAAAACTAAATATTTCCCTTTTGCTAACCCTTGTTTTCCCCATTCTTTTCCTTCTTTTTATATTATCCTCGCATCCATGTAATTTACAAGAATTGTAAGTTACAAATTTCCTTAAGCACCGTTTTGTGGGCGTGGTTTTTGATAGGGCGTGATGTTTTATTCGAAGTGACAAATATTAGAGATCAGGCCGATTGTCTTTGAGATAAATATAAACTGCGCGTTCTCGCAATCACGTGAACAGATGATAAAGTAAACTGCGGACATGTAATTCTGACGTAATATTATGCTAGTAGATCAAGTGCTGATTATGGTGTAACAAAATTGCTTTCATTATTATTATATTTCCTTGATCATTCTGGAGATGACTTTCTGGAGATGACTTTTATTATATATTTCCAAACTTTTTGATCCCTATCGTGTGTTTGTTTGATATATGAATTCGTGACCAAAATTTCACATCTCTGGACCAGAATTATGATTGATTGATTCGTGATTAACTTTACTATCACTTTATAGTTAGTGTTTACGTGATGTGTGATTGCAAAATTTGTTTCATTTCCTTAAAACATATAAATCAGTGTCTTATAAATTAATATCTTTCAACAAATTCACATTAAAAATAAAATAATAGTTGACAACGAATTTTTGTTTGGTGTTTTGCTACTTTATGATTGTTTTTCAAAAAAATGAAAAGCTTGCTATAAAGAGTTCTATGAGATTATTTTAGAACCAGACCTGGAGACCAAATCGTCCTGCAACATAACGACTTACCAGTAGTTGAGAACGAGTTATCAGTGTCGTTGTGGTTGGAACTTAAAAGCCATGCTTCCGATTTGGTCATTATTTTTCATAAAGGTAAGCAAAATTAATAACTAATTTTGCCTAAGCGCGTCTAAAATAAATTACACCCAGGTGCAGAGCGATTAATTCGTAGTACACCTGGCCTCTATTTAAAACCAACACAATCAAAATTACATGCACGTTTCACGGGAAATTGGTACAGTAATGGTGGAACACGAAGGGCTTTTGTTAAATAAAAAGTATCATTTAACTTACACACTTTCTGATCCCGAAAAGACTATATAAACGATGAATTGGTCGCATTCTATAGTATTCAAAATGTTCAAATGCATAAAGTTCAATTTAATGATGAACCATTAAATATTAGACGCTTTCATCTGATGGATTTGATGATGAAATTAGGTTTAATTTGTCATAATTTGTCTATAAATCATAAAATTAGTTTAATAATTACCTATGAATACTTTCATTACAAATAGTAATTTTCGATATTTTAATTTGCGTTTAACTACCGAAGAAGTGATGAAAAACTATTTGGTAAGATATATTTAATTACATATGTTTTCTTATTAAGGAACTCTTATAATAATAATATAATATTCTTTAAAATTTTTAACTTTTAGAATACTTAACCAAAATAAACCCGTAAAATAAGTAGTAAATTAAGTAACGAAAAAGAAGTAGAAGTTTTTAATAAGGTAATCTTCTATACGTTATAATTCTATTTTTAGTGTTCATATTGAGAGTTAAAATTCCGAATTGTATAAGAAGTTTTGCGTCCCTAAAAATAAACAAGAAAAAATGTTAAAGCGTCAGTAACGTTTCTTTAAATCATAAAGTCAAAAAAAAAAATACACACTTCCTTTCCTTTCCTAATTTACATTTAAAGCCCAAATTATGTATAAGCTTGATATCCCTAGAAAAGATAAGAAAGCAAAATTACCCACGTACAGCAGTACCTCTAATAAACAAGTCTACGTCAATCCGTATTAATCCATATCTCAGATCAGATAGCTTTTGCACTGTGCATTGGAAATGGCAATTTTTCATTTCGTTAATGGTTTTATTTTTCTTTTATTTTCATTTCTATCTTTCCATTTAAGAACGTTTACTAATGCTCTTTTAATTCTTTTTTTGTAGGCTCTGATTTTTAGACTTTGGATATGGAAACGGGTATTTATATTTATAACACAGTAAAACTTCCTTTAACTAAAGAAAAAAAATAAATAAAACTTTGAAATTTTTGCGTTAAAATAAATGGATTATTCTAACATTTTTTGAATTTTTTTGTTTAAAGGTTTACTTTATTATCATTTTTTTTTTAATAAGAACGTTGCTAATGTACTTTTTCTTTTTTTTTTATACTAGAAATAGGTAGGTTTTATCAACTCTTAAAAGTGATGTAAGATACGAAAGGTTTGAACGTTAAATAGCGATCTTTTTTTAGAAATAAACTTTTCAGCACGAAGGTAACGTCAAAGGATGGATTTTTTGTATTTAAGAAAGATACTACTTATTATTTTCTTTTTTTATAGGAAATGGGATAAACCTTTTGGACTTTAATATTATTTAGAAAATGAAAATAGATGCTTTTTAGACACTATTTACATTTTTTTTAGTTCATTTTAGGTTATAAAACATCTATATGTTGCTTTTTACATACGGTTGCATGAAAATTTTAGATGTCTTATTTTATATCTAATTTAGTGAAAATAAGTTTCTCCCATAATAATAATAATAATCACGGTTAATTTTAATTAAATTAACTTATTTAATTATTTAATATTACAGACGTACATATACCATTAAAACATATTTTCAATAAAAAATCAGAGTAACCATTACTTATTAGAAATCTACTAAATTTACGAATTTAGTTATTAAATACTGATTTTAAAGAGAGAAATAAATTAGTTAACCATTTATTAAATAAGGTGTTATAACATTTCATCGTTTAATTACTTGAAATACTTCGTAAATTTCTACTGTAAACTTTGATGGAATACCTAAATTAGGGTAACGAGTAGTACTAGCATTATAACTCCAATTATTGGAATCAGGACAATATAAATTTCAAATACTAGGCCCTTCATTACTATAGCAATGAATAGCAAGTTGCCATTGGTCACTCTGGTTATTCAAGAGACCAAATTTTGCAGAAAAAATATTATTTACATCTGTAAAATTAAATAAAAAACTGTTTGTTGTGTCTTTACTACCTTTTCCACTCCAGTCACGTGGATTATATCCTCCAATTAATTGTGTTGAGCCTTGAATTATCGCTACCCAAATAGTAGCTCCTTTATTATCACAATTTTTATGAAATGATGCCGCATTAAATCCATTCCGACTTGAATTATGTAGCAACTTAAATTCATAAGGAGGTTTTTTATTATTATAATATGAAGAATCTTTTTTATCAATCCATGATGCAAAAAGAGCAACGCGATCTGAATTAAATATAATTTTTTGATCTTTTCTTGAAGGTGCTACATTAGATTTAGGTTTCATATTAGGGACTATGTAAAATTCTAAAAGATTATGAATTAAATCTTGTGGTAAAATCTCTTTGTAACAATAAACTTTGTAAAAACAATCTGTCGGTGTAATATCATAAAATCTAATCAAAGGAATAAATCTATGCAATGATTTCTCGATCTTTGTAATATCTCTTTACTCCATTTTGTTGGATCATTCTTAATATTTTGTTGCATAAAGCACCATTTTAACAAACTCTCCTAAACTTCAATTTCGTTCATGTTCAAATCATCCCTTTTTAATAATAAATTAGTGAAATTATCAGAATTAAATAAGATTTCAGGTTCTTCACAAATTATTTCAAGACAAAAATTCCATAAATTTGTAAATTTTTCATAATGATAAACAATTTCAAGAATATTGGTTGGATTTTGATATAAAAATAAAAATTCGGTTTGGTGATTGATCAAATATTCTTGAATATGAGAAATTAATTGTTGAAGATTGAGTTCATCAACTGCTATTAATAAGTTCAGTCCTTGTAGGTTTTTCAATTCAACATTCCTGCAATAAATAAATCTAAAAATATAATTAAATAATTAATCTTTTACGTCCATATAGTATAAAATTAATATAAAGATATAATTTATACAAATATTTTGCATTACCTAAGAATAATGTCAAATAAATGAGATGAAATATTTGGTTTTCTTAAAATAAAACTTCCATCTATTTTATCGGCCCATTCATTACAAAATGCAGAACGAAAATATTGTGATCTAATACATAAAATGTTTGAGTGAGCATGAATTTCTTTCGTATTTGGTTCTTCTCCAGCATATCATATCCTATTTCAGTTTCAAAAAGTTTTTCGTAATCATTGGATAATTCTACCAAAAGTTTTGATGACATTTTTTTAAATGAAAACTCTAAACAATAAGAATAGATACAGCCGCATGTGTAAATCACAGCATATTTATTTATATTTTTTGCGACATGATTTAGCACCGAAAAACATAAAAGGTTAGTTTCAATATAGTAATTGTTAACCCTAGTCTTAAATTAGTAAAATACTCATCCTTGCGAATCGAGATTCTGAGGACAGAGGTAACATAGCACCCTGAGTCTACACTAGTATGATGGGGGCTCCTTAACCTTGATCGAACGATAAGTACGACCACTATAATTTTCTGTCCAGGATTATAGGATATGTGAATGTAGTTACTAACACTTTTACAGTATTTCTATTTTTAAATAACCGATTCAACTAAAAAACGGTTTCATAAGACACATAAGACACTTAATAAATTTACATTATTAAAATCTGATAATAAAATAGTACACATGAAACTCTTAATTTACGTAATTGTTATTGATGTTTTTTTTTTAAATGATTATCGATTATCGATATATTGCACATGCTAGTTATTATAATGGAAGCATATTTATTATTTAAATAAATAATTAGTTAATTCAGAGTACTGTTTTTATTGCATAAATATATAAAGTAGATAATTTTTTTTATTCTATTTCAATATAAAGATATGACAGATAAGACGAATTTTGTATCATGTGTATCAGCCTTAGCCGCAGCTGCAGTCAATTACGAATTCTAGCTGTATTGAACAAATTAATATTACATAAAAGGAAACTGATTCTATTCTAGATTTATTTATGTTTAATAAATATTTCTTTTCTTTCTTTAGTAAATAAGCGTTAAATATGTTTCTCTCTATCACATATCAGTAGTAATGAATGAATGAATATTCGAATTTCAAATGTGTTAAACCTTCTTTGCATCCTCAACCTGAATTAATTTATGCTTAAAAAATTTTAAATTTTATACAATTATATATAAAAACATTCATGAAAAAAAAATTCTGATATTAATAATACTGAGAACAAAATTGAAAATGAGGAAAATCTGATATTAAAATTAATAGAAAAAATATCTTAAACCTTATAATATAAATAATTAGATATCACATCTTCAACAGGCCTCCATAATATACGATGAAAACCAATCACCAAAATAACAAATCCTTTTAACTTATTAGGATATGATTTGGTTATTTTAACTCTCTTATCAACTATTCCTGAGCTAGAATAATCGGTGGGTTTTCCCTTTGCAATTACAATCATATATGATCTTAATTGATTAATTCCATTTTCTAATGTTTCACTTATAGTTGTCTGGTTTATTTTACTATGTTCTTTGGACCAAAATGAATATGGCCTATTTAATTAAAGTTCTTCATCTTCCTTTTCTAAAGTTTTATCCAAATCTTCTAAATCGTTTACACCATACTCATGTTTTTGTATTTTTATCAATCCAACTAATGAAACACATGTTAATTCCAAGTAGAGTTGAGCGCCAAAATATTTCGGCATATCAAATTGCCGAAATTCTTGCCAAAATCCCAAATTAAATTTTAGAGTTGCATTTCGGTATTAATTTGGAATTTCGGCATTGTTTTTTGATTTCAGCAACAGTTTGATATTTTGGCAATCATTTGGTACTTTGACAATATTTTGAGGTTTCAGAAATTTGATTTTAAGCTATTGTCAAAATTTTAAACCATTGCTGAAATCTAGAATTTAATTTGGGATTTTGGCAAGAATTCCGGCAATTTGATATGCTGAAATATTTTGGCACCCAACTCTAATTCCAAACTGATATTATTGTCACCTTACCTTATAGTACAAAAATATCTGAATATCCAAACCAACCAGATCCTTTCTGTTTTTACCATCCATTACTAAAAAAAAGTTCTGGTATACGATATTTTCATGGTAGAAGACCTTCAACAATCGCTTGAAGAACAGGCTCATCTGCAGAAATAAAGACATTTGTGATCTTAATAGTAAAAATATTTTTAAATTTTTTATAAAAGGTATAATGTTGCCTGTAGCAAGATTTTCATATGCCAAAGTTGCATGAAAAGCATCATTAACAACATTTCTAAATACCAAATCACCTTTATTTTATTCTAAGATCCAGAATTGTTTTGCCATATGATCTAATAAATAATTAAATTAATATGTAAATACTATATAAAAAACAATAATAATTAAAATGTATAATTATATTTACCAGTATTTTTAATTCTACTTTTTGTTGATTTGTATTTTTTTTTATTTTTTTCAGTTAAAACTTTAGCAGATACAGTAGGCGATCAAAAGTATACTGACACTTTTCAAAATGAAAAAATTTATATACATAATAATACAATTAAAATAAAAAATTAAGTTAAAAATATTCATTATATCCTTATTTATTAATCTAAATAAAAATTTATTGATAAATATCATTTTCATTTATTACAGTAAGTGCCTTAATTCTATGAGATATGTAATTGATTGACATTTAAAATATACTAAAGAAAATATTTTTATGCATTTTTATTAATATACCTTTCAAGTAGAGGCCTGCAAACTGAGCCCAGACCCAGATCAGCCCGGCCCAGACTTGGGTGCTGGGCCGGGTCTGGGCCGGCAAATTTTAATTAAAAAAAGATCCGGGCCGGGCTGGCAGATTTTTTTTTGGAAAACCCAGTTTTCTTAATTCTGGCCAAAATCTCCTTAATTCTGGCCGAAATTAAGCTTGCCGCAAATTTCTAATTTCTGATCAGACTTGAAAATCAATATTTTTTATTTTAAGTTCATATACGATTTGTTTTTTATTCAAACACTATATTTTTATTATAAAACTTTAAATATCTTCAGCAGAGCAAAATGAAGCTGAATTATTGTTTGCACAAGCAGTTTACCAATGTGGATTATTCTTATCATTACCTGAACTAGAACCAATTAAAATTCTTTTTCAAAAACTTTATCCTTGTTTTAAATTACCATCACAAAAAGCTTTATCAACAATATTACTTGTCAAGATATATGAGAATACAAAAAATGAAGTAAAAGATTTGATTAATTCAGCAAATTAAATTTGTTTAATTTCTGATGGATGATAGGGGTATTTTTTTTAACTATTATTTATAGAAGATTTATTAATTATAATATTTCTAGGTCAAATATGTTGCAGGAACATTGGACTAATTATTTAATTACCATGCCAAGACTAGTATTTTTCTCTGCTCATCAAACTGGTGAGATTAGACAAACAGGAGAAAATATTGCAGCCAATATTGATAAAGTTATTTCACAAATTGACCATTCTAAACTTTTGGCAATAATTACTGATAATGCATCTTCAATAAAAAAAGCGTGGAAACTTTTGGCCATTAAATATCCAAAAGTAATTTTCCTTGGCTGTATAGCTTATTTGTTAAATCTTCTAATTGGTGATATTATGAAACTCCCTTGGGAACTAGTGCTTCAATCCGGATGAAATCTGTCATCCAGATTACACAAAAAAAATCCAGATTTCATCCGGATCAATCCGGATTGTGAATCTGGTTTGGTAATCCAGATGAAATCTGGAATCTGGATCAAATCACATAAATTTTTTATTAAATGATGATATTTTCATCATTTTACATATTGCTAGATGTATCAAACCTTTAGCACTTAAACTTTGACCAAAAATTCGTAATTTCGGCCAATTTTTATGATTTTCTTAACTCATCCCGTTTTGGCCGGCATTATGCATTTTTGGCCGGAATTAAGAATTTAACTATGTGAAGGTGTTAAATATGCGGAAATAATGTCATTGACGTTAAAGTTTTATAATTTTAATGTTCAGGAAACAATTATTTCTGTGAATTTAACGTCTCTGACATTAAATTTCATTTATTTTAGCGTCAGAGATGTTATTTCGCAGATTTAATGAGTATTTAACATTTCTAACATTAAAATTTGACGCTGAAGACCTTTTTTCTGCAGATTTAACATCTTCAATGTTTATCCTAGTGTTTAATACACTTTAATATAAGAAATTTTCTTAAATTATTTTTTTTTATATTTATTTCCATTTGGATCCCAGTTCAAACCAGATATTTGTCATCCAGATTATAAACTGGATGAAAACCGTGAATTTCGGATATCTGAAAAAAAAAATCTGGATTGATCCAGATTGATCTGGATACAGATCGAAGCACTAGATAGAACTATAAAAAATAGAAAAAAATTGTTAAATACTTCAAATCACATCAAATTCTGGCTGCAGTTCTGAAACGATATCAAAATTCCAGTTATATAAGCAAATTTCACTTAAATTACCTGTAAAAACATGTTAGGAATCATCAGCTATTTGCTTTAATTTGCTTTAGGTAAATCAGCTTGCTATTGAATTAATGGTAACTGAATTATCACGTAATCAAACTGTTAGAATTGAAGATGATATAAAAAGTATTGCATTAAATAATGGGTTTTGAAAAGATGTTCAAAGTTCTTAATGAACGTATTATTGGAATTTCTATATTTTAATCAGATATATCTTTTTTACTAAAGTGTTAGATTGGTACTACAATCAACTAGAATTGTCAGGTAATATATTGTTTTTTTCTTTAGGAAGTATAATCTAAATTATTATTAATCATATTTGATTTTTTCAAGTTTATGTTTTTGATATAGAAGAAAGTAATACAAGTATTAAAAACATCATCAAAAAAAGGTGGAAAAGTATTTACTACCCATTATGGAAGTTGCGCATGTGCTTGATCCATCATTTCATGGTTGCCATCTTACTTCTAATTCAATGAATAAAATTTCTCAATTTATTCAGAAGTATTATTTGAATGATGCAGTAATTATTTGGACACAAATCTTGAATTATAAGGAAAAAATAGGGTTTTTGTGAATAAGTTTGCTTGAAAGACCTTTGATAAAATTGATCCTATAACTTGGTAATGTGAAAATTTTTGTAATTCTGCATCTGAACTTACTCAAGTAGCAAAAAAAGTTTTATCTATTCCAATATCATCTGCTGTATCTGAAAGAAATTGGTCAGCATTTGCATATATTCATGATAAAAAACAAAAACAGTTGAGAGCTAATCATATCTTTAAATTAGTGTATATTTATAGCAATTATAGATTACAAATGCCACAAGGAATATTAGAATGGAAAGTAAGAATGGTCATCGGTCTTACTGGTCCTACTTGATTCTGAACCAGCCAGTCTTAGGAATTGTAGGACCAGACTGCGGTTTTTCATTTTCTTGTGATGCAGTAGGACTGGTCAGTTTAGTCTTGAGGACTGACTGGTCCTCATATTGGTCTTCATATAATAAACGATTTTTATATTAAATATAACTATTAATTTAATAAAGATTTTTAAAAAAAAAAAATATAAAGACTGATTGATTTTGAAATCACAATAGGGTTGTTTTGGTTCTGTCAAAGACCAGTCTTATGTCAGTCCCAGGACTGGTCTTCATGGTCCTTGGTCCACTATTTGAGGACCAGTCTGGACTGAGGACCGATTATATAAAATTTTCATCCCATAAAATGATAATAAATTATATTTTATTGATCATGTTTTTATATTGAAATATTAAAATTTTCAAATTTTAGTATTTTTAATCATATTGATTCCTTAATGATGCTTAAAAAAAGTAAATAAAAATCTTTTTCGCATATATAACTATTTGTGTTACATGATTGACATCAATTTTCATTGACTTTTAAACTATAAAACAAGGCAATAATAACGAATTAATGTACTTAGTGCAAAATTGCTTTGCTGATCAATCAACGGCATATTGTAAATAAAAAATTAAAAAAACTTTGAGGACCAGTCAAAAGACCAGTCTGGTCTGGTCTTAGCGGAAAGACCGGTCTTTTGGGACTGGATCAGACCAGACCAGACCAACCAACCCTAAATCACAAACAAATAAAATAATGGTAATCATTTTTCTCCACTTATATATCTATATTTTTTCAAAAAAAATATTCTAATTCATTAATTTAAAATATTTTAAGTTATATATATTTATACACCTTGAAATTTAATAATTTATTTGCAATCATTTTTTTTTAAAATAAAGGAAAAAAAGGAAAAGTTTTTTATTTGTAAAAAAAGAAAAGACCAATCAGTCCTAAAAAGACTGTGGTCCTTAAAAAGACTGATGGTCTTATTGTATGCAATACAGATTGAAAGACCACAGTCCTACATCAAGACAGACCAGTCTGTCTTTTTAAAATGTAGGACCATAGGACCATGATTTTTTAGGACTGATGACCATCTTTAATGGAAAGGATTTACAAATGAATTGGATAAAAATAATACATTAGATGGAAAAAATGTAGATGATGAAATTCAAAGTTCAGGCAAAAATGAAGAAAGTGATTCTGATGATGATTATTTGATAAATAGTAGTAGTGAAAGCAAAGAAGAGAATTTTAATGATAACAAAACTGATGACTCAGATGATAATTCAATAAAATAAACAATAAAACATTTTTTTTTTTAGAAAAAAAATGTATTTTTTGATTTATAACAATAATATATATGTATCATGTGCATGATGTGCATAATATGCATGATGCACATTATGCGCATAATAAAATGAAATTTTCACATTTTGGCCATTCCTATACATAGCCAATTCCTCCTCCAAAATTAGCAGACTTTATCAACAACAAAGTAAGGACACCTGAACTGAGAGCTTGGTATAGAGGCCAAAATATCAAATCCAGTAATTCCCCTGAGGCAAATCTATATACATAGTCATCTCAGGAGTTATCCTTTCTTTGCAAAATAAAAAAAACGTATCTTGTTATGTAAATCAGGAAAATCTTTTCCTTCATGTAAAAAATGCATTGCCCAAAGATTATCAAGATCTTTCAGATCTGTAGTAGTACTAGTAATTGAAGCAATAATAATATGACAATGATACTTCAAAAATCCATAATATGATTGATAAGGGCTAAAAAATTAAAGTTAGTTAGTTGTTATTAACCAAACAAAATACAGACTATATTTTTGATTTACTGTACCATTTTGTCCAAAAGTATTTCTCAGATGCACTCATATTGTTTTTCTCAATGTAGTTTAACAGTTATGTAAAATAGTTTGTAATTGAAATTGCAGTAGGTGATCAAAAGTATATGGATACTTTTCAAAATGAAAAATTTATATATATAATAGTACGATTAAAATAAAATTTTAAGCTAAATATATTCATTATAACTTTATTTATTAATTTAAATAAAAATTTATTGATAAACTTCATTTTTATTTGTTGCATTAATTGCCTTAATTCTATGCTGCAATATTTAATTAATCGACATTTTAAAATAATACTAGAGAAATATCTTTTTATGCATTTTTTAATATACTTTTCAAGTATTTTTATCAAGAAATATAATATAATATGCAAACATAATATAAATAATAAATATTTTGCTCAAGTTTATTAGCTCAATGTAAGTTAATAAGCAAAATTTTACATGAGTTTACAGAATTTGTGAAATTCATATAAATTTAAGATTTATTAAGAATATTTTTGTATCTAGCGATTGGATTTTTATAATCTTAGATTCATTAGATCCACCTCATTGAGTCAATTCAAATGATAATAAAATAATAGTTGTAAAATCAATATTTGGCACATAATTATGTTTTAATTATTTAAAATTATCTTATAATATCTTTTGATTCAATGATTAGATTTTGTTATATTTAGTTCATTAGATTTGTCTTATCAAGACAATTCGAATGATAGTAAAATTAAATTGTTCAGAGCATTATTGATCAAGTTACATCATTTTTAAATCATAATAAAATTAAAATAATTTATGTCATAGATAGTAGTTTCATGTTTCTAAAAAATGCTGAAAAATATGAAGCATAAAAATTTGTTATCATAATTGCAAATATTAGATTATAAATTATTTGTATTATATTAATATATAATTATTTCCATAATTTGATAATTTGGTAAAACAAAATGTCCGTATAATTAAATTTAAAAAAATTTCTTTTATATATTATGACTTGGACTGACATATCAAGATATCAAAATAAGTAAAATTTAATGCATGTATGAGATATATAAGTTATAGTTTAGATGAAATATATTATATAATGTGAATCTATTAATTGTCATATTGATAAGGATAAAAACTGAACAAATTAATTGTATAGTTATTATTAATAATAAATATTGATTAGGAAACTAATATAAAAACTGCCCAAATATGACTAAATTTTTTGCATAATATAAATTAATTTTAATGATATAGGTTAAGATCAATTGTTTTAAATTTTTATAAAATATAATTATTTGTTGTTACTTATGAAATCTTACTGTATAAAAAGTTTTTATGCAACATACAATTTTGTTATTCTAATAAATAGTATTAAGGTTTGTACATCAGAAATGTATTTATAAACTGGTCAAAAGACTGATGAAAAAATATTTAATTGAAATGAACAGAATTAAAAGTATATTATAATTTCTCTATCATTACTCTAAGTTTTTTCCTTCGTATCCTTTCCAGACAGATTATTGCCATTTTCAAAATTATTGAGAAAATCCGATTTGTGAGGTTGTTACATGATTTTCATATTGAAAAGTAAATCACTTTTTTACATGAATTTTTAATATTTTTACACCAGATTTTTTTTGTGAATCATAAAATTCAATACATAATGTTATTTTACTGAAAGTTTCAATACATATTTATATTGAAAATTTGTATTTCACTGCATTTTTTTGCATTTTTACCACATTTCACTGGCCAAAGTGGAATGATTTGCATGAAGTTTATTGCCCATAACTAGAGTTGCATTTTTGAGACAAGGGATCTTGTCCCTTGAATCACTTGATAGCATAATATCCTGTAAGTCCATACCTGTTGAATCAGAAATTAACCTATCTGTCAGCCAATTTTACATGTGCACCAATCAAATTGTGAATTTTTGTTGTATTTTGATAAATAATAACAGAAAATGTTCACAAAATTTACAAAAATTGTTTAAGTTAAAAAAAGTATTAAAAAATCCATTATATTTATTGATAAGAAACATTTTTTATTAATTAGTAAGTTTAAATGATAAAATTTAAAGAATCGTCAAAATTTACCCTTAGATTAAAATATACAAGTGTTAAATAAAAAAAAAAAACAATGGAATTGAAATTATAAAAAATGCGTTACCATTTCAGGATGTTTGAATAACAACAAATTAGTAAAGAAAAAAAAAATGTATCACAAAAATTATGAGTTTCACAAAATTTTTTTTTGTACTGTATCATGGATCATATATTTTGAAAATGACAATAATTTGTATTTTAAAGATTCAAATACAGTTTTTTGATTAATGAAGTTCAATTTTACAAATAATTAAAATAGACTTAGAGTTCAATTAAATATTAATCAAAATATTTATTTCTTGAACACTTATTAAATAGATTTTTCCATTAATATTGAATAGATTTAATTCATTAATATTGAATAGATAAAATTAATGTTATGCTTTAATCATTTTGAAACCTGTTTTTAATAATCAATTTGAATTTTTCTGTAAATTTTTTTTTTTTTTTTAATAAGAGTTCATATGAATAATAGTTGTTTATATAGTGTTTCAAAAATTTTAGTAAAAATTTCATTTGTATTTAATCAAATAATTATTTGAATATAGTGTAAATAACACAATATAGTAAAATGAAATATCAAAATTTCATATATTTTAAGGTGAAAATCTGATGCGTGTCATAGTAAACTCATTATTTTGCATGTGAATGTGTAATTTTTTTTTGCAAATTCTTTTTTTCAGGTATTTTATTCAGTATATTATATGACTTTTATTTATAGTCTATATGTCGTCTATGAGATATCCTTTTTTGAAGTTTGTATTCTGCATAAAGTTGGCAAATTTAACCCGAATTTTATTAGTAATGCAGTGGTGGATTGACAATTAAGGATTTTTCAACCTCTTTCAGTTTTCTTACGCAAATTCACATCTGTAATCATAGGTAAAAAAGGTTTCATTTCCTTATATATTGTCAATCTTGCTGTTTTTTCTTTAATCTTACCATCCGCTGTAAGATTACTGACTTTATTTTTGAATTTGAAAGAATAATAAAACCAGCATAAAATTTGCTTCTGACCTGTCTTAATTGCTTTGTTAAATAAGTCTAATAAACTTTGTGTAGAACCTGGAACCATATCCTGCTCACTAGTTTTAGAAATGTCTACCTTGACTTTATTCAAAGATGTAGAGCTAAATCCAGAAGTCAACTCATATGCCAATCCCTCTACTATTTGATTCTCCAATCCAAGTATTTCAGAGGTAGTATCAGATTTATCAAGAACAGATACCTTTGATATAACATCATACTGATCATGACATTTTGTCACAGTTTACATATCTTCCAAATGACTTTTTGTAGGCTTAATATCACCAGAATTTTCAGTGAAGCTGTTATGGTTAGAAGTATCATCCTGATTAGCTAATTCGCATAAAAGTTTCTTCTCTTCATTGCATCTCCTAATCTCATTGCTAATGCTTTTCTTATGTGTCTCAATCAAGAAGGCATTCATTTCTCTATCTTCTAACAACTTCTCTTGATCTTCAATCTGTAGGGTGAGACTATAAGCTGAATTAGGTACGTTGGCAGGTTCCTTGGGGAGAAATCATCTGTTTCTCTATCCTGCTTGCTTGAACAAACATCCTCTAATGATTTTTCATGATGCTCTGCAACAGAATTGAAGTTAGATGAGTTGTTGTTAGAAGAATTATCATGTTGTGACTGTCCAGCTACTAGGGAACCTTGCTCCAACATAACGACTCTATTCTCAAGCTCTGCATTATATTGCTCTAGTTCCCCAACCCTAGACTTGAGTTCATTATTTTCAGTCTTACACCTGGCATTCTCCTCAATAATCTGCCTCAGCTTCGCATTCTCAGCCTCAACCTCAGCAAACTTTAGCAACTTCTCTCTAAGTTCAGGAATCTTAGCATTCTCCCTCCCAAGTTCGGCAATCTCAGCTAAGAACTTGGCATTTAATTCTCTCAATGAATCAATGGATTGCATATTCAATAATATTTTTTATATAAGATGGAATAATTCAAAAGTTCATTAGCATAGATAAAAAAACGAGGTAATATTCTCATCGGAATTACTGATTATTGATGTAAAAAATAAACCACAAGATTCAATAATATATACTTGTTTTACAAAATGAAATAGAGTTCCTATGACAATGCCTACAGGTGTTTTGTCATCTAAGCTATCTATATGCTAACAACATTAACTCTAATCCGATTTCATTTGTCCCCAACATCGATATTCTGGGTAAAATAAAATGAATGGTCGTCAGTTATGCATAGAACATGCCAGAGTCAGAAATAAATTAACAGTAATGACCTTAGTAATCTCACTGAAAGTTTATGTTCTCCGCTAAATAAGGTTCTGAACGAAAAAAAACAGATATTAGCTTTGCAAGCTCTGAGTCGCTTCCTTGCAAATGCACAGCACAATCGAAATATTCATACCTTACTTGCGTAATCTCATCCGGAACTTCAGTAATTCTTCATCAACGCTATTAAAAGATGTTGCACACACAAAGCCACATTAGTCAGATCGACAAAATTTTATATAAATATCCGTCCTGATGAAAATTTTTTCGTTTTATTAATATAAAAATTCACACGAAAATGCCGACCGAAGAGTAATTTGCTATCATATTTCGTCATAATGGATACCGATAACACCAAAAAAATGTCAAATGGCTTGATCAAAAATGATTCGGCGGATAGTCACCATGGAAAAAGGTACGTACTGTACGTATGACGCATCGTATCGTAGCATGACTCAAAGTGATTACACGTCTTTTTATATATATAACGTCCCCGAAACCTTTCTCACTTACATCCGTAGATACATCATGGTTGGCTGTTTCATTTTAGGTAGTTGTGTTACTTTCAATTTTGAAATCGGAAAATACATAGACTTTACAGAATTAAAGAAGGCCATTTGGGAAGAAGATAAGGATTACTTTGTAAGTATTGGGGTAAAAAATGACAAAAAAATCAAGCTATGGAAGGTCGAGATCCCTACCAGAAATAACGACAAGTACGAAAGACTTCTGGAAAATCCTCGTGTAGATCTCAATGTTAAAGAAGAATTTAGCGGTGAGAGATTGGACGAAACTTGGCACATTAATTTAACATTCGAAGAACATCCTCCAAAGGAGCACATACACATCATCGTCCAACCGCTCCCGCCCGCCACCATTGGTAAGTATCTTCCAATGGTTTACCTCTAGAACAAGAAATTTGCAATAACAAAATATCGAGTTTGGCCTGACGTTATTATTTTTTTCTACATGCACCACATTTGTGGCTTCTTTCCTGTTTCCTTATAATCAGCACAGGAGACTGTGAAAACGGGTAACACGCGAATTATTGTTTCATTAAAGCAGAATCTACTGTGTGACCGGATTTTTAATTACTTTGTTTTTCACCATGCTGTTTGTTAGATTTAACCAGAAAAAGACAAATCGAGAGTTATATGATATCGACAACAGGACCAATATATCTAAACGAGAAGTTATTGAGCGTTCCTGTACCCGGAAGAAAAATCTTTCGAGATGTAAAAAATGATTTTGTGGAAGGTTATAGATCGTTCATTATCCATGGACCGTACCAGAGCGGAAAGACCTCCTTTCTATTACACCTAAAAGAATCGCTCAGGAAGGAACGACTAAATTATGTGTTTTTGGATATGGCAACTGTGACGAGCCAAATGAAAAAAGTAGAAGACATACGACAAGGGTTTTTTAATATTATGTCATTTTACATGTTTCAGGAGTATCTCTCCGAAGACGACACTTATAAACGTATTGAACAAGAATTAGATTATCTTTATATCCTCATTGATGAATTTCAACTTATCTTTACAAATGATATACTCCTTAGCGTGAGCAAAGATTTCTTCAGATCAATCTCAACCTACAAACTACCATATGTTGCTGTAGGTACGTTTTTGCTTTTTGATTTGTTGACATGTGATCTTGGATCGCCTTTCAATAAAGCCACATTCAAACAGATGCCAGCATTCGACAATCTAGAAATGAGTAAGCTCTTCTTTTCATACAAAAATGAAATCCCTAATCCGAAAGGCTTGACTGTCCCATTGGATTTGCAGCGAAAGATCATGAAAGAATCTTGTGGTCATCCCGCTTCTTTCATGATCTTACTGAAAATTTTTGATGATGAAAATAAGGAAAGTACGCCGTTATCCCTCGATAAGTGGGAAATCGTGTTAGAAGAAAAACTCGATAGTTATCTGAATGGGACATATATCAAATTAAGAAGTGAACTGATGAATATGAATAGCAACGAAAAGCAATATGTGTGTAAACTTACAACACATATGGGAGACGAATGGTTCATGAATTTAATTGAACTTGATGATTTAAATAAGAAATTATTAAATATCGGCATTCTCACACATATTGCGCATAATAATGTTCGCTTCACTAGCTACATTATTCTGCGTAAATGCATTGAAACAGTTTGGCCTCAACCTATAAAATTAAAATTAAAAGAAAACGAAGTTCCCGTTAGTCCTATGGATTTGTTAATGCTTGGGTTACAACACATTGATCCTACTACAATTGTTGATGATAGAGTTAAAAATGTAGACGGGCCAGCAGAAAATTCAATACAGGTAGCACTCTATTGCGTCTTTAATGGATTACTTCCCAGGCCATTTAAGTGTTTGTTAGAGATTAAATGCGGCGGTAAAGATAAGCTTGATTTGATGATAGTTAAAGATAGAAATAATTTGGTTGCATATTCACTAAATGTCAATAATATAACGTTATCTGATTTTCGTAGTTCACTAGAACAAGCTAGTAAATATGTTAAACAATATAAAATGGAAGTGTATCTACTCAATTTCTATTTGGATGGCCATAGAACACCGGAAGTGATTCATAATATCCCGCAAGGAATTATTTTGGTGAATATTAAGCATAATAATGATTTCACGAAATTCTATATCACGTCTGGTTGTTTTCATTCAATGGCTAATGTAATTAAAAAATTACACTCTTATACATAGTAGATAATAGGAAATGCCCCGGTATACTGTAAATAACAATAAAATTCTTTTTATTACAACTGACTTAGTAATGTACGGGACACGTGGAAAATTTTGCTTGTCGGTCTCGGGTTGCTGGATCCAATTATTTTACAGAGTTTTGCGTGATCTTGTCGGTATAATACTTGGTAAATTTTTACCGAGTACTTGCCGGGTTGTCAGTTATTCAATCAATTTTATCAAGTGTCCCGTATATTATGAAATCCGATGTAATAAAAATTTATCTTGCCAGCATTGGTCAGGATGTCTCGTGTGTGAAACAGTAAAAATAAAATAAAAAATAAAATAAAAAATTCACTGTTACGTGGCAAATGGTCAAACTTTATTTATACAAAGAATCGGGACCTCTGATCACCTGATTCGACTTCATCGGAATCAGTCTCATCATCTTCTTCGGAGTTAGACTCATCATCTTCAGAGTCAGACACAACCACTCCCGCGTACCTGGTCTTGTGTATGAAAACAAGAATCTCCCTCTTTAGCTCCTCAATCACTTTCCCAAGCATTTCAACGCACATTCTCAATATATCATCCTCGTCCTCTGATGGACTTGCTACACAAACAGACCGTAAGGATATGGTTGTTAGAATGGAAAAAAATATTCAAGGTTATATGTGTTTGGAGCTTGCGTACGCATGACTGCAAGAGAACTGCTTTATTCAATAAAATACAAGTGAAACAGTGAAACAGTGTAACAACCGGCTTACAGTACATAAAAATTGCGAATATTCCTAACTATCGGGTGTTTGAATTTCTATAATGACATGAATTCTATCATTAGGAGGCTGAGTAAGACCACCACGAGGCTGAGGGAAATGTCTGGAAATTAATTCATATAAATGCATTTCTTCACATTTGGAAAACGCATTTCGCCCATTTAGCTCATCTTTCTCATATTGATTAGATTGTGAATCGAAATTTTGAATGGTTCAAATCAGCCTTCGGAGAAAAATTCCAGTAGGTTCAACTTCTTTAAACAAAATCGGCCAGCGTTTCTTAATCATAGGCTTTAGATGATCAACACTGCGGTTGGGAGAAATCTCACGTACGATAATATTTCTTCATGTGAAACTTTCAGTCGACCCACGAGGAACGACTAGAACATTAAGGCTAATGTGTTCGGCCATTTTACGTATCTTCCTGATTATAAAGGCCCATAGTGAATGAATTTTCGTTTGTAAGAACGCAAAGAAGTTTCGAAACATTTTTTTCTATAAAAATAACGTCCATAACGTACCTTAATTTTATGCGGGAAGATTGAGTGAACTTCTATCTGTCCTTTCACGCTTTATATCTTGTTTCTAGGCTCGCGAAATAATAAAAATCCAGCAGGCATATGATTAACTTTGTCGTATGAATGCTAAGAAAGCTTTGAAAGCACATGTAAATTAAATCTTCATACCTTTTCACATGTAGATCTACCGCAAGTGGTTTTACGCCTGAAGATCTCGAAATTGCGAAGTCCTCAGCCCTTCATATCATATGCTTTTGCCGTCAGTATTAACTTATAGGGTAGGTCCTGTGTTGTAACAACGTATTTTCGTGCCAAAGACGGACATTCCTCGAGCGTTTGTATGGGGGAGGTTAGTTTGAATAAGTTCTTTTGGTTTATATAAATTAACATGTTGCACAGACTGACCGCATGATCGGCCCATTTGATCGCACAGGAGTACACAGACATGTTCATTGTTCTGTGCATGTGGCTTAGCAAAAATCTTCCGAGCTGAAGATCACCGCTCCGGACTAGGGATTCAGTAATAAGCGATTTAAGATGATCATCGTATTTATGCCAATCTCCGCTAGACATTCCAGTTTCATTTATTTTCGTCCCTGAATGCAACTATTAAATCGTCCTAAAATCTTTCCAAGATCAGAAGTAGCGTAGAAAAGTTCTGACCCTAAGACCTTTTTACTTATAAATCAATCAGAATATTCTTCCCAAATCCAGGTAATGAACGTAGAACTTGAATCGTGCCAGGCTTTTTTGATGAGAATTGTACGAGATATCCCAGCCAATTCCAGAAATATTTATTGAGCTTCACGTCCCCATCACTGATTATATTCTCCGAATGCCAAAGAATAGAATCTATAATTCTAGGATTAATTTCACTTATCGGTTGGGCTTCGAATCCCATAAAGAGATTGAAGAAATTCGTTCGAGGAATATAGAATTTGGTGGATATGGGCGAAAATTGATATCGCGATAGCGAATAGTTCCATCTTCAACTGCTCGATTTATTAGTGATGTCAATTTCACCGACTCCCCAAGCCCAACTATATTAATTTTATACGAACTGATATCGAGCTTATATGACTTTTTAAAACGATCTAAATCTTCGTTTTTAAGTACCCATATTTTCAAATCATTCTGAAGACATGCAATTGTTGCTTGAATGGCTTCATAGACATCGCCGCGAGTATATTTTTCTTTAGTTCCTCACAATCAATTAAGTCTCCCCATACAAAATGATCACTAGGGTCAGAAATTCTCGGTCGTACTAATTTGATAGGACTTGGGAGCTTTTTTTCTCGTTCTAAACTGTCTCGTTAAAAGTAAGCTTTAGTGAGAGGTTTCTCGATCCCAGCTTCTTTTCTTGATCTGTACGATAGCAATAAAAACTGTAAGACTTTTTATTTCGAATGATATATGCATTATCATTGCCATGTTCCCGATTGCATAATGGGCAGTGTGATGGAGAGACACGTGTTAGTGGAAATAAATTAGAAGTGTCTGATAGCTCAGGAGAATTTTGCCGTCAGCCACATCGGTTCCTGTGTGAGGCACGTGATCGCCGGGAAGAGGCGTCTCAGAAAAAATTGGATGCACGCTCAAAACTTGGATGACTCATGATAATATGATCGGGTGCTAATACCCTAACAGAAAAGTTTAAAATAAAATAAAATAATTATTTGGTAAACCAAACAGAGAGGCAACAATCAATGGGAGGCGAATACAACTGCCAGTATCGCACTAATGAAGGGAAAATCTGTGCTCGGGCATGTAAACGACAGGAGGGGTGTAAATTACATTAGAAAAAACGCCGGCGAAATCCTTGCAAACGTTGAGGAAGGCCAACAGCATCTATAATACAAAATTACCGCGCCGCAAAATCAGAACACCAATAAAATTCTGTGGCGTGGCCCATGCGACATATCGCAGGCGCGATAAAAACAAAACGCTATTTTTTCGGGTTTTATTACGACTGTATTATAATGAAAACAAAAAATAAAAACCTTTGAAATTTATCAAAAAAAAAATAACCTTTATAATTTAGAAAAATATATATATAATTACCATAACTATCATGAGAGAAGCCAAACCAAAAACACTTGCAGAATCGAATTCGGCCAGAAGAGGACACGTAAAATTTAAAATTTATTTTTGATGACGACTTTAGACCACACTACACACTACATTAATGAACTGTCTGCTTTTTTACAGACGTGAATTATTATTTCAAGACCTGTAATATTTATTCAAAACTAAATAAATAATATTCATGAACAAACAATTCATGAATTATAATAAATGTATTCAAAACACTGTGACTATTAAATATCATGTCATTGATGTTATGATTTATGGATGGATTGATGTTATGAATGGCAACAGCAAATATAGTTTCATTTAAGTGAATAGCATAGTTCATTTAAATTTTCCAGAATTTTTGCATAATTTTTATGTGACTTTGGATTTTAAGTAATAAAGCTCATTTATTCAAAATTTTGATTTATGTTGAAAATTTTTTAGGCGTAAATTCCAAAATTTATAATTAACGAGGAACTCTAAGATAACCATAAGAATTCCCTATCAAACTTTCCCTCAGGACTATACACTGCATACGGCTCAAGCATCTAAGATGAAACTATTAAGAGTTCTAATAGTGTTCTGATCATTTTGTGTCAGTATTGTTTTATAAAAAGTGTATCATAAATGAATTGAAATTTTAGCAAATAAAAGTTTGCCATCTATTTTTATTTTGAAAAATAATCTTTTTCTGATGCGTTAACATGAATAAGTAATGTATTCATTCATTTACGGTACCAGACATTTCAAGTATTGCGTCGATGTCAGTATTGGTCAATAAATTAATGTTAATATATGTATTCGCGTCGTCATCATGGTTCATCTAATCTCAATAGTTAATACTTCCCTATTTTTCAACGATTATCTAACCTTTCCAGTTTTCCCCAAATAAATGGATGAACCAATTAAAAGAGAAGTCCTCCCATGAGTCTCATGAGTTTCGATTGATTCTATAAAAACTTTTTAAATTCTATGAATTTTCATTTCTTTCCTATTTAAATTTTCCTAAAAATGATCAATGGCATCATTTTAACATTTAATTTGCAAATATACGCATCCATTTTTTAAGATCAATTATAATCTTTTTCGAGATTATTCGACCATTTAATAGCTTGATGATTAAAAATGGGTAGTGCTCCGATCGATACGAGTTAACCCGGGTTATGTGACCCGACTCGACTTAAAAGCTCGGGTCGAGTTTAATAATTTTTATGACCCGGCGACCGCATGACCCGACCCGGTTGACCCGAATTATCGAACGATTACTAATTAATTATGATAAATGTGTTTTTTTCCTTAAAAATTCGGGTTTAGACTTGGGTCTTGATTTTTTTCACTTAGGTCGGGTCGGATATATCTTCAAAACCCGACCCGACATGACCCGGTAGGAGCACTGAAAATGGGAATTATCATTGTCGCAAAAAAAAAAATTGATTAATTATATTAATATTTGGTATTCCTACTCCATCAAATCTATATTCCATGAATTCTCCCTTATTATAAAATCTATAGAATATTTTAGTCTGTTGTAAATATATACATATTCTCAATTAAATCTGATTTACATAACGTTGACCACTTGACACGCAAAAAATTATTTCGTAAATATCGTCATAATTTTTATGTGATTATATTAAAATCTATATTTAGTGGGAATAGACCTGTAGAGAGTAAAATAATGATAATAAATCGAATTATGTAGATAATTAAAAATATAATTACGAAAATAAGAATTTCGAAAATTCCAGAATTAGGGTAGCTGCTGTTTTAAAAAAAATTTTCGAGAAAATTCCCATCGATAATAAAATGTTATAATTACAAAATATACTAGATGTGTAATGTTAAAAAATGATAGATTACAAGGCAAAATCATTGGAACGTATCTCTTATCGGGTTTTACACGCTTGATAACTTTTCAAGACATACTTTCATATCACTATAAAAAAAGAAAATGCATGCCATACGTGTAACGTTTCTTGTTACTTCCCCCTTTGTATCCAAAAATGATTGACAAATTTTAAATGCGCATAATATGTACTGTACGACAAACACATATTGTATACTATTGGAAATCTTATTTGCCGTATGATCGTTTTTATGTTAAACATTTACATACGTATGTTCATTAATGATAAACAAACAAAAAAAACAATGTGGTTCAACATTTAAGGAAATTTTATAATGAAATCGCATGAAACGTTACATACTAACGTTAAACAATAAAAATGTTCACCCATTTCTGCGAAAAGATAATACGAAAATTCAAAATAATGACACAAATTATAATCTGATTAATATAAAATAATTAAAATGTGCAACTTTCATTCAGTCTTAAAAAAAATTGACTAAACGTAACAATGTTGCAAAAGTTTTTGATTTATGTCATTTTAATAAATTTATTTCAGTTAATAAATTGTCAAATAGTTTTCTATGAACCAGAGCAAAGAACCGGTCATACTGCAACAGTTCTTGATAATAATAAATTGTTTATGTTTGGCGGATATACCACATATGATATAACGATCATAGAATTTTCTGGAAGTGACTTTTTTTTTATTGATTTTTCTATTCCATTTAATACTAAAGAATTAACATGGGAAAATTTATCAGGTTCTTACACACTCCCATTGCTTGCCTATGCAGCAGCTGTTAAAGGTGGTATAACCAATAATACATTATTTATATATGGAGGGATAGTCGATTCAGCTTCACCATTAGTATATAGGTATGATCCACCGAGCAATATATGGAACACTCCAAATATAGCCGGCATTAATGATATTAGAAAGCGAGATGTGGTTGGAGTTATAGATAATAATGGAAAGATGTATATATGGGGCGGAATGGAAGTTATTGATGGAATAAATGCAAATTATGTAAATGATATGCTTATTTTAGATACAATGAATCTTAGTTGGGGACAAGGAAGTTTAATTGGTGCGCCAACTGCAAGAGGAAATTATGGAGCCGCTTTATTACCTAATAATAACATCATTTATATGGGTAAGTTTACAATTCTTGTATATTTACAATGTTATTTATTATCAACTTTTTTAACTATTCAATTATTTAGGTGGTTTTAACGGCAAAGTATTACCATTTAACCAGGTAATTTATGTAATTTATATATATACATGTATATATTGTTAAAACTATTATAATGATTTCATATTAAACAGATCTATTTATATGATACAATTAACAATAATTGGAGCACGAGAGTAAGTTGGTAGATTACCGTATTTAATCAAACGAGAAAATAATTTATTTATAATCTAAATTTTCTTCGTTAATGTAGACAACTTCAGGGATAGTACCTTCCGGTAGGGATGGTTTTTCTGCCATTCCTGGTATGTATTTCAACGAGAATATAATAAACGATTAAAGCATTCTATATTAACTCTTATTTTAATAGGATTGGATAGTCAAAGAATAATAATTTTCGGAGGTAATTCAACTGTCACAGGTTATAATCTTACTATTGAAGATTCACTTTATGAGGTAAATTTAATCAATTTTGAATGGAGTATACCAAAAATTTCTGGGCAAATTCCAAAAAGCCGAATGTATCATAGGGCAAATGTGATTGGAAAATATATGGTTGTATCATTTGGTAAGTACTAATAAATTTAATGCAACATTTTTTAAGTTAATTTTGATTAAATACTGTATAACTTTATAAAAAATTTATTTAGGATATGGCTATGATTCATCAATTGAAAGTGATATTTTATTACTCGATATTAGTAATATAAATGAATACATATGGACCTATAACTTTGACTCTTCATATAATTCGGTATCTTCAAGTTCGCCGTCTCAATCAACAGAACAATCTTCTCCAACACAACCATCTTCACCAACACATACAGTAAATTTACTTTCGGCTCTACAATCTGAAAAATCTTCATTATCTTTAATTGGTGCAATTGTAGGATCTTTGTTTGGTAGTGTTTTATTATTATTTGGAGGCTTCTTTATATATAAATGGAGTAAAATTGAGCGAGAGCCAAAAGATTCAATGATGATTTCTGAAAATAATGATGATAGCAATAACAATAGCCAAGAAAGAATGTTAAATACTACCAACATCAATGATAATGAAACCATTAGTATTAATGACCTTTAAGTTATGTATATTTAATCTTTTATAATATAATGTTCTGCAGTGTTTTGTCATTTGTCATTTGAACAAATTAGATCAAGTTTATTCATGGTGACTATGTCATGTTTTATATTTAATTAATTTTAAATTAGATTACAATTTAAATATCACGAATAAAAGCAGAAAACTCATTTGCCCAAAAAGTTTTGCTAATGTATTCGACTTTCATAATAATCCACGTAAATAATTCTTTCTCGAGTATGATATTGTAGAAATTTCAAAAAAAATTGAACGGTATCGTTAACAACCATTTTGATATAATAACAATAACAAAATGATATTACTATCATTATGATCATGTCATTATGATATTTATGACTGTATGAGGTTGATACTCTATTACTTCGAATATCTTATGAGGTCGTTAATGGTTAACGATATCAAAATTATAATATTTATGACATTGTCTAGTTATAAGATTTCTAGAAAGTAACTATGATATGTAATTAAAAAATGTTAATTCTGGCAAATTTTCATGCTCTATACGAACACTCGGCTATAATTCAATCTGACGATTCCGAGAAATACTGTATATTAGGCAACGGTAACCGCTAACCGGAGATTAAAACATGCAATTAGTCACATACGTAGCATGTAGTAAATCAATAGAACATTGACCCGCAGGTGGACGGACATCTCTGTACTACCTTGAATAAAATCCTCCACTGGCTAATAAGGACTTATTTTATAAAAGCTTTATAATTAGAATTTCTCTATTTATACTTTTTGTTAGAAAATAACTTAGGGTCTCAATTAAAAATTACTCTTAGTTGATATAAATGTTCAAAATTTATAAAAATAATGGTTAAACTCAATAATACATTTTTGAATAACAAAAATAATGAATAAATAAACATAATAATATTGGTTAGACGTAATAAAATTATACTTAATAAAACTACTATTCTTGAATTTCTGTAAAAATTTCATTACTAATTTTAACATGTTTTCCTAATTTTTTTATAAATAATAAAATTATCTGTTACAATAATATTGTGATATAATAATAATGTAATTACATTATTTATATGTATAAAAAAAAAAGTTTAGTACTTACTATTAATATCACGAGATTCATTTTCATTACCTCGTTTCCCTGAACGACTTATTTCCGGACTAGTATATATAAAATATAGACGAGTGATTAGTTTTGGCATTTTGCCTAAATATATTTATAATAATAGTTTTTTATATATATTTATATATATTTTTAATCGTACCTTCGAATAATTATATCAAAATCAATTTCTTGCGACACGTATCCTAAAAAATTGAGTTAATAAATAATTAATTATATTTTATTAGAATTGTCTTATAATTGAATGTTATATACCTTGTTCCAACGAATTCATTATTGAATTCATCGATGAATTAGTAGATAAGGAACGTAAAATTCTTGAAATAAAAGGACTTAATGATCTACTAATATAAATTTCTTTTGAAAGAGACTTTTCTGGATATTTATTGTGACCTAAACGTATATTTTCAGCCTGAATAAATAGTTTAGCATCTTTTTCATTTTTTGACCAAAATTTAAGATGTTCACAAATTTTTTTTGCTGAAGGTCTTTTTGTTGGATCAGAATTCCAACACTTTTTCATTAAATGAGCAAAATCTTCAGGAGTATCAACCGTAATTTTAGGCCTTTCTCCATCAATAATTTTATAAATTAAGTGTACATCATGCACAATATTATTGAAGGGCTTACAACCGGATGTCAATTCCCACATAATCATACCCATACTATAAATATCTGACTCTTTTGAAAAGACTTTACCCTTAAATATTTCTGGAGCAATGTATGGTATTACTCCATATATATCATTATTTGAAATATCGTCTGCGGGCTGTGATAAACCTAAATCTCCAATTAAATATTGATCAATATTTCCAATTTTTTCAACCAATATATTACCGCTATGAAAATCTCCATGTATTAATTTATTTTCATGGATAGCTTGAAGTCTAAATAAAATTAGTTCAACCAAATTATTAATATTATAAAGATAAAAAAAAAAATAATAAAATTATAAGTACCCATCTGAAATTCTCCATAAAATATGTAATTTCTTTTTCCATGTAATACTTATAAAATTTTCTTGTAAATAATTATGCAAATCCCCTCCATTTGCATACTTCATTATAAACATAAGATTTTTTGTTTTATTATTCCTTGTAATACCGTGACACTTAATAATATATTCAAATTTATCATCATCACATTCATAAAACGATTTTAGCTAAAAAGTAAAAATCATATGTTTATAATTAAATAACAGTTAAATTATTATAAATAAAAAGATAAGTTTTAAGATTAAAAGGTTACCTCATTTAAAAATTTTTTGCCAGAACGTTCAGATTTTAAAACTTCTTTTACGGCGACAATTTTTTTATCATATAAAGCTTTATGAATAATACCATATCCTCCTTTTGCTATTTCTTCTTCTAAAATTGTAAGTTTTGAATATGAAATCCATTCTGGTCTTGATTTCTCTAAAGAAAGATCATTATATTGGACTTTTCCTTTAATAAATCTATATATATCAGATGGATTCAAAGGCTTACAATTAATTTTATTGAAGAAAGCATTAATCTGTTGAAGAGGACTTTTGACATAAATTTTTTTAATATAAATAAATTTATCTACATCACGATCTCCAGTAATTTTAACAGTAAAATTTCTATCGCAATTTTTACAACGAGATTGGTCAATAAAACCAAAAATGATATTTGTCGTTAAACAATATCTACATCCGATATAAATTATAAAACAACTTAAACACCATTTTTGACGAGATTCTAGAAATTCTAGAAAATTATCACAAACTAAACAGTTATCATACGTATCCCACCATGGTAAATAAAAAATTGGAATATCTTGATTGATCACAGTTGATTTTATATCTTCAGAGGTAATTAAATAACAATTTGAGCACAATTTAAATGGTTGAATACCATTTCGAAGATAAATTGATGTTCCACATAATCTGCAACTTTTTTCATAATCATCACTAATATCAGATTCCGTGACGATTTGTTTGAAATATACAATCTCAGAACAATCTTCACACCATTCTTGAATACAAAAATTCACTTCTCTATGTTGATGTTTGTTACATTCAATCTCATTAGTCGTTCTTATATATACATCCAAGTTATCAATTGCGCATACAATATCCTTATTACTAGTTGCACACTTAATACACCAATAAAGGCAATTTTTACAATATTTTTGTTCAAAAGATGATGTCACAGAATACGTTTTTTTACAGTAATAACATTTATTTATGAGATGATTATTAAAAGGGATGAACATAATTGGTATAGTTAAGTTTGAAGGATTTTCTGCAATTTGAGAATATAAAATCCTTAAAGGAAAATAATCAAGTTTCTTTATAAAATTATATATCTCTAATAAATTGATCATTTCATTAATATTTCTCACATATCTATCAATCTGATAATAGTTATGATCGTTAAATTCCAGAAAGTACTTAATAATATTTGCCATATTATTTAAATGATTAGTAATTTTTGACGTTCTTTTACATTTCATACATTGAGAATTTTCTGCGATTCCAAAAATAATATTTGTTGTTAAACAATATCTACACCCGTTATAAATTATAAGACAATATCTACACAATTTTTGATAATCTGATTCAAATTCTAATTCTAAACCACAAATTCTGCATTGATCACAAGCATCCCACCATGGTAAACAAAGAGTTGGAATATATTGGTTGATATAAGTTGATCCTGTAAATTCAAAAGAAATTATATAACATTTGGAACAAAAAATATTATTCCGCTTGAGTCCACATAATTTACAAGTTTTGTCAACCTTCTTGTTGTATAATGCTTCATTGGTGACCAATTGCTTAAAATATAAAATCGTATTCTCATTTTTATCACCAAAATAAAAATCCAAATATGTGTTAATATTACCGGTAATATCCTCCCTATATATATCCCAACAATCTTTGCAGAATTTTTGGTTCCCGGTTTTCGTTTTCCTATATCGATTTCCACAATCACAATCTTTCTTATTTATATTAAAAGGAATGAACAAAATCTCTATAGGGCTAGATTCTAATCTTGGCGTCGGGTCGAAACTCGTCATTATACAATATACGAAAGTTTCAAGAAAAGTTATTCAAAAAAAAAAATTAAAATCTGAAAAACATATGACGATATTTATTTATTTTGGACAGCCTATATTTGTAAATATCCTTCCATGTTTAGGATTTTCTTGTAAATTATTCGGAATTTGTGAAACAATCAATTAAAAATGGAAATAATGGGAATTGTAGATCATTTGTATAATCATCGTTATATTTAATGAAATTTCTCAAAAAAATATTTTTAATTAAGTTGCAGGAAACATGTAGTTGCATTAAACATGTATTTAATAATTCTGTACTATCTTTTTTTTTTCCATTGCATGAAAGTGTATATCTTGTATTTTATGCCGGTATGAATCGATTGATCGATTGATCGAATGATCGTGCGTATCGATCAAAAATTTTTTAAGCCACAACATTCCTTTCATCATTTACAATTTTTACAGCATTTTTTTTTTCCCTAATATATATGTTAATAGATATTTTATTATATATTTTATAATAATATTAGTGTTTATAAATCGCAGGAAAAAAAACGCTTAGGAGACCATGATATTGTATTACAAGGGAAGTTTTTCTTTGATCTATTCTAAATTAGTAAGAATTATTTTAAGATGTATTTTGCTTTATTCATCGAAAAAGTTATGTTTCAGAGAAAAGGTTTTATTATTAATCTTTGATATTTAATTTATGATAAAATTTTATGTATAACCATAGGGACGAAAATTGATTTATAAGAGATCAAGTAGAAGTGGTAATAATTTATTTGTATAGTTGTTTGTTCCCTTTTTAAAAAATTATTTAATCATATATTTATATATGTATTTTTATTAACGTTAGGTATGATGAACTTTTTATTAGCGCTGGATGTGATGTAAATAATAATTATTCATTTGAATAAACTACGGAAAACTATGTTAAAATAAAGTTAAGTATAAAGTATCCTGATTTTTTTTTTACGCTTCAATATAATATATTTTGATTTATTAATTTTTATATTTAAATCGTATTTTTTCAGATACTTAATGACTAAAGCCGGAGGCGGGCATAATATTTATGATTAATGATTATAATTAAAACTTTAAAAATAAAAAATTCATGTCCGTTGTTTATTTAAGTGGGATTTGTTTAAATTTTTAAATGTTAATAAATTCTTAGTAGACAAAATGTAAAAATGATTCCTTTCTATATGTGAAATTACGTAGTTTGATTGGTTACATATCATGTGATTATTGCTCATGTTCATGCACTCGGTATTTAAATAGTAAGAAGAATAACTTCATTGGGTTCATTTGTGATTTAAAATAATACTTTATTAATAAAATTCCTGAAAATATAATAAAGTAGTGATCTAGGTGCCACCCCGGGTTTTCTGCCACCCTCATCACATGACTTAAATAAAATTTGATTGCTAATTTTTAATCGGCCAATTTTTTTTATACAAAAAAAATTTTCATAAGAATAAAATTTTGATAAAATACAATATAAATACAATAATTAAAAATCTGAAATAACTTAATAAACTTTAGTAACTTTTTTATTAAAATTTGTAATTTTGTATCCAGTACTAAATATATGATATAGATAAACAATTATTTATTTAGTTACAGTACTAGTAATAAATGACACAAATGACATCTAATAACAAATTACAATAGTAAGGAAATAGATGCATAATGAAAAGAAGTAAAAGGGATAAAGTAAAATAAGAAAGAAAATGAGGAACAAAAGGAGCAATTGAGGATGAAGAGATGATGAAAGGAGAAATCAAGGAAGATAATGATGAAAGGAGTGACCAAGAATAAAAGAATGCTGAAAGGAACGGTCAAAAATGAAAGAGGAACGAAATAAATGATCACGGAAGAAATAGTGATGCAAGGAGCAATCAAAGACAAAAAGAGAACGAAAAAAAATGATCAAGGATGAAATAATGACGAAAGAAGTGATCAAGGATGAAGGGGGAACAAAATAACAATCAAGGATGAAATAATGATGAAAGAGGAGATCAAGGATGGAGAGGGAATGAAAGAAACGATTAAGGATAAAATAATGATGAAAGGAGAGATCAAGGATGAAGAGGGAACAAAAGTAATGATTAAGGATGAAATAATAATAAAAGGAGAGATCAAGGATGAAGAGGAAATAAAAGAAATGATCAAGGATGAAAGAGAATGAAAGAAATGATCAAAGATGAAAGAGAGAACAAAAGGAATGATCAGGAAGGGAAAGGGAATAAAAGGAACAATAAAGAATGGGGAGCAAAAGAAATGAAAATGGAACAATAAAAGATAAATGTGAGAGTAAAAAGAAATGGTAAAGGATGAGAGGGAACAAAAGAATAATGAAGGATGAAAGAATTATGAAAAGGTGTGATAAAGAACAAAATAAAAAATGAAAATAAAGGAGGTGAGGCCCAAAACAAAATTGCAAAAAAAGAAAAGCCCAGTTGAAAAAAAATAAGAAAAGATGGTTAGTTAATTTAAAGATTTAAAGTTTCTTACCATTTACTGGAAACTTGACGATGAAGTCTAAAGCCGTTAACTGCCAAAAAGATTAGCCTGCAAAAGAAAGTGTTTACATTAATTAACAAAAAAAAAATTGATAATGCTGAAAAAAAACAAAAGAAACTTACCAGAAGCTTCCAAGCCAAAAGAACGTTATTTAATGCTGATTTATAATAAAAAAAATGACGAATCATGTACCACCTGGGGTGGCACCAACAATTTAATTATCCTAAATTCCTAATCTATTATCAGTTAGCCCCTTTAATTGTAATTCTGCCTAATAAGTCTAGTAGCCTTCAATTAATAGTTCCCATGAATATCAGTGACTTGCACGGGATCTGCAGCTTTATTGTGCCTAGGGATGGATATGGTCAGTTACAGTCAGTTATCAGTTGGTCATAACCGGTTAAGGACTTTTGACTGACTGACCATTTTGGCTGGCCATTTTTCTGACCGTTCAGAGTTTGATGGGATTAGTCTTAGAACTATTATAGAATCATCCCAGAATAATTCTAGAATGATCACAGAATCATCTAAGATCGATCTAAGATCATCCAAGAATGATCCTAGAATGATTTCAGAATCATCTAAGAATGATCCTAGAATGATTTCAGAATCATCTAAGAATGATCCTAGAATGGTTTCAGAATTGGTTAGTCGATTTACTTCTTATAGGCAGAAGGTTATTTGACTGACCATTTAACTGACATTTAACTTGACCACTTTTTCTTTTTAACAAATTTAATCAAGAAAAATGTTAAAAGGTGTTTTTGTTGGCAAATTTAATCAAAAAAATGTTATTTAACTATTGATTAAATTCGTTAAAAGAAACATCAAACGAATAAGGTTGGCTAATGGTCGGTTAAACGGTCAGTCAGAAGCCTTTGACTGACTGATATCGGTCACAGTCATAACCGGTGACCGGTTAATAACCATATCCGTTGCCATCCCTAATTACGCTTCATTACCATATGTAATCTTGTAACACTTCAATGTCCTTTTCTAAATAAAGAAATTCACCTTCATTATTATAGTTTAACCTCAATTTTAGAAGGTTTCTCCAGGTTAGTTTAACCTCTTTTATGGAGAGATTCATTTATAAAATACGTTTTATACGAATACCCCACTATGACTATTCTATCTAAATCATTCATTACCCTACACCTTACTACTATATTGATTATAATATTCCTGGAAGTCTTGACATTACAATGTTCAGGTTAAATTAAATCAAGAGTGGAATGAGGTGGTAAAGATGACATGAATTATTTAGACAATAAAAATTTCAATCAAGATTGCTTAATCAAGAAAATGGACTTAGAAAGGGAAAATGAGGGTTAAAATAGAGGTGAATCATCATCACCAAGATCTAAATTTATCACAAAAGTAGTATGATACGAGCGATACAAAATCAGTCAGCAATCTTATCAAAGATACATTTTTTAAGGATTTAAATAGTTATTAATTCATATCTTTGGTCAACTAAATTAATTCTAATATTAACGTAATGAGTAATTTTATTTACATAAATTTCTTATTTCTGCGAAATAAAGGTTACACCCCACGTCTGGTTTTAAAAAAAAGAAGATAAAAAAAATAAAGATGCAGTTTTAATAACATTATAAATAAAATAGATTTGATAATAATATTTAATAATTGGATAAATTATATGAATAAAAGAATTATTTAAATTATAAACTAAGAAACCAGTAAAACGTACTACTACTCTAACACTTGTTATTCAAATAATTCTAAGAAAATTAAAAAAAAATAATACATATTGAATAATACTTAAATTTCAAATCAAGAACTTATAAAATCATTTCGCCAGTTTTAAAAAAAAATATAGCTTCTGCTGAATGTACCATATCAAATATCTATAAATTTTTTTAAAAAAAATATATTTAATTTTCATCTGTTTTAATATCTAAATAATTAAGTAGATGGATTAATTTATTAATTCATATAATTGGTTATGCAGGATTACTTTTTCATGTATATTACATACCTAATGACTTCATATCACTAACTATACAATCCAAACATTCACTTTCTAGAATTTCATTTAATTTTCCACTAGTAAAATTAAGTAAACGGCTTGTATAACATGCTTGTAAATGAAATGTTGTAATAAGATTGCTATGTCTAATTGGTGCATTAATAAATTCCATAATATTGCTTTTTAATTTTTCATCAATATTTTCAATTTTCATTTTGTAGGGAAGAAAGATCCACTTTTTAATAATATCTGAAACTTCTGATGTAGATGGCCTTTTTAATGGATCTTCATCCCAACAATTTTTCATCAAATCTATATAACACTGTGGAGTATTTTCAATAATTTTTGGACGTTCACCTTTACAAATGCTTAAGTTGAAGATCATGTGCTCTATCATTAAATGGTGGAGCCCAGATGTAAATTCCCACATAATCATAGAAAAACTATATATATCACTAGCTGGAGTGTAAGGTTTACCTCTTAATACTTCAGGTGCCATAAATGGTATAACACCGTAAATATCATCTTTTTTAAAAAATGATTTTGCAGGCCGACATAACCCTAAATCACTAATATAAATTTTATACTCTTTATCTTTTTCACCTTCGCTTTTTTCATCTTTATGGTTTAAAATATTGCCATCATGAAAATCACAATGAATAAGATTTTGTTCATGTATTTCATTAAGCCCAGAAATAATTTTATACAGCATATGTAATTTTTGTTTCCAATTATATTTGATTATTTTTGTTAAATTTCCTCTTAAATTACCTCTATTTGCATAATCCATTACTACCATATAATTCAAAGTATCTGGATTTTTTGCAAAACCATGTAAATCAATAATTTCATTCGAATTTAAACATCTTTCATGATACTCCCACTATAATTAATATAAATGAATTATTATTAAAATAAAAACAAAAATTAATAAATAATGCATTTTTATACTATACTTCATATAAAAACTCCTTTAAATTTTCATCCAAATTTAAATTGAGTCACTTAAGAACTACTTTTTTTTCTTCATCATTATCCAACCAAATGGCTTTATATACAGTACCAAATCCTCCTTTATCAACATATTCAACATTTTCAAGTTTATTATAAGGAATCCATTTTAAATTTTTTTCAAAAATAAACCTATCTAAAACCGCATTTCCACTATCTTTAAATCTGTGAATTTAATAATTAGAATTTATATTTGAAAAAATTATTAAAATTTAAAAAAATATCATTTTACTTACTCTAAAATTAAATCGAAATTAACAAAATATAAACTTAATTTTATATTATTTTAATAATATACAATAATTCATAATTTACTCTTACCTTCTAAATAAATTACCAAAATGATTTTTAAATAAAACATTTAGTTAGTTTAAGTACTGTATATGTAAAAATTATATAAATTAAATAATAAATTATAATTATAACTTACTTCCTATATTATTGTATAATTTTAATTTAAATTATATGTTATATAAATACAGTATATATTAATAGAATCAATAAATAACTTATTACTTACCGACTAAAATAAACAAAAAGTTTATTAATTTAATATAAATTTGTAATAATAAATCAAATAAACTTACTCCCTATATTATTAAAACAAAAATTTAATTTGTTTAGTAATTTATTAATATTATATACCAATATTATATAAATATATATAATGAATTATACTTACACCCTATTTTATTATTAAATAAATTATAATAATTTATTAGATAAAGTATTTAGATAGTTTAAATTAAGCATAAATATTATGTAAATATTAATAACAAAATTAAATAAACGGCTTATAGCTCACATCCTACAATATTAATAAACAAATTTTTAAAATTTCATATGTATAATATATTATACGAATATTTAAATAATTAACTTATAACTTACTTCCTGTATTATTTAAATATCAATATAGAATTTAATTAGTTTAAATTCTATATAAATATTATATAAATACATAATTAACAAATAAACCTATATCTTACATCCTATATTATTAAATAAATAATTTAAATTATATGCAAAATAATACATAAGTTCATAATAATAGAATTAAAATAACTTACTCGCTATATTATTGAATAATTTTAAATAAAAAATTTAGTTATGCGTAAATATCATATAAATATGAATTATATAAATCACTTACCATCTGAAATAACGGAAATTATTTTATCAATTTGAATTATATGTTAATATAATTATTGATCGAATTAAATAAATAACTCATAACCTACCATCTAAGAAAAATTTCCAAAATAATTTATTATTATATGAGTGCATTGTAAAATATCAATAATAAAATTAAATAAATAAATTATTTGCATTTTGCAACTTACTTCCTATATTATTAAGTAATAAGAATATAGTAAATGCAAACATCATAATCATTTAAGTAAAAAACTCAACTCTATTATTAGTATTTTACAAGATATTCAAAAATAATCAAGTGAATAATTTAAAACTTACTTTCTGTATTATTATTAAATAATAAGAACATAATTAGTATAAATTATGTATAAATATTACATAAATATGTAATAATAGAATTAGATTGCAACTTACTTCCTACATTATTAAATAATTTATTAAATAGAATTCAATTATATATTTATATATGAATATCATATAAATTATTACAATACAGCAGAATAAATAATTTGTGGCCTACTTTCTATATTATTAAACAATTTTTCAGATAAAAATTTGGTTAGATCAAATAATATGTAAACTAAATATTATAAAATAACTTACTAACTAAAGTAAATTACCAAATAATTATTAAATAAAATTCAGTTGAGTTTGAATGTATAATAACAGAAATATCAACTACATAGTACTTACACCCTGTGGTATTAATAATATTATTATTAGATGTAAATATTATTACAATTCGACGAATTCGACGCAAATATTATCACAAAGATATATAATTAAATATATGACTTACAATCTAATTATTTAAATAAGGAATATAATTAGTTTAAATAAAATATTAAACAAATACAATAATACTAAGCAACTTACCATCTATGAATCCACATATTGTATTTAAATAATTAATTTAATCATATTAATCATTTGAATATCATGCAAAAATCGTAAAATGTAATAAAATAAATAACAGATAACCTACTAACTTAATGTTATTAACAATTAAACATAAAGAATAATTAGATTCGTAAATTAACGTTATTCAAATTAATAATTTTAGTATTTTATTAACTTACGAGCTAAAATATCTAAATAATATTTAAATAAGAGCATAGTTGGTAACAAATAATTCTATTAAACAAAAATTTCAATATTAAAGCTTGTCTAGTAGTACACTATATTTACCTTCAGATTCCTTGGTACTACTTGAAACTAATTATATTGCAAATCTATTTTAATAAATTTAGAATAATGCTAATTCGTATTAAATATTTATGCTATTGTATATACTTTTTACCTTTATCATCATCGTCGTGAGCCATTATTATATAGTTATATTGAAGAAGTTTTTTCCTATTAGACGCCTTCATGGGTACATATATAGTTGTTTGGTAGTAAATATTCATGCAAAATGCACATTCGTACTCTAAATTTTCGGGTGTGTTACGCGGGATCAATATATATGTGGAAACGGCAGGGGTGTACAACGTACAGTACTAAGATTGATCTGCCATCATAACATTCCATTGAAAAAAAGGTTGGATTTTTTTTTTTTTTTTGAAAAATAAAAAAAATAAAATAAATATTAAGAAAAAATCTGAAATAAAATAAAAGTGAAAAATAAAAAAATCAAATTTTATTTTTATTTTTAAGAACTAATATTAAGATCGAAAATATATAAAAATAATAATTTCTTTTTAGAAAATAAATATTAAAAAAAAAAAGCTCAAATAAAAACATTGTAAATATTTCAAAAAAAAAAATAAAATAGTTTAAAAACTGAGTTTCACATGTTCCCAATGATGACATGCGTATATTCCCTATAAAAAAGTAGATACGTTTTTTTTACTGAAAGATACGTCTAGATGCGATACGTTTAGAGATACGGAAAATGCACAATTCCGTATCAAATATGATACTTTTATTCAGTATCTCCGCATATGAAACGTATCTTTCAATAAAAAAAACGTATTTGTTTTTTTATAGAGATGAGCTTCGCATATTCAAATTAATATTTGCTTTTTTAAAAAAATCAAAATTTTTTTTTTCATTTGAATTTTTTTTATTTGATATAGAAAAAAAAATCTTCGTTTTTTATCTTATTTCTTTAAAAACTGATGGAATACTATGATTGGCAGACCAATTATGCAATGGGGAAAGAATGATTCATGGGATAATAGTTTAGATTACACACAGCTAAAAACCCATCAAACATTATTAAAATATCAAACCAATCGGCGGATATGTATAATAATAAATGATATAATTTTTACTCTAGTATTACTTGCCGCAGTTAATAAAAATGGCCGTTTACACGTGTTTATACTTGTCCGAAATTATGGGATTATGAAATTGATTTTGCAATTAATCACCTAACATATACTAAAATAATCACTAAAATCTACGAACAACATCAAAATTACTCGTCACACCACTATGCGTCACACAGTTAGTATAGTAATAATCACGTGATCGAACACGATCGCAATCAAGACTATTTTTTAGGGTAAGCTACATGGAATTATGTGTTTACAAATATTTTTATCATAATAAATTTTCAGAATTACTCATTTAAGTAAAATTTATACAAATTTTTTAAAACAAAAATTATCAAGCATAAGCGTAGGTTACATGAAGCTGTATACCTAGATCTGAATTTTCAAGTATTACACATATTTGATGATTCTAAACTATTATTCACATGATTTAATCTCCTGATGTTTAATATTTATCGGTGCATAAGATTTAGATAACTAATTCTCTAATTCTTTCTTTAACATCACTCCTTAAATTTAAAGAAAATCTGAAATTTTGCCATTTTTAAACGGTATCTGGAATCTTCGCCGAAATCTATTTATAAAATCGTCCATTTCACCGGATTCCATTTCGCCGAATTTACATTTTACCAAAAATGATAGAGATTAACGTTTTTCTAAAATCATGTTTGAACGAATTCTTATTAATTTTTATAAATATTTTTATCCCGGGACATTATACTTTAACATTTTTTAACATCCATGTTATAAATAAAAAGCTAAAAGATGCGATAAATTTAATAAATTTCATCTAATTTGAACATTTTTCTTAGATTAAATACTTGATGTATTTAATATTATAAAGACAATAAAATAACCGAATTGAATAAATAATTTCTACATTAACAAAATGCACTGAACTATTTCATAATATACTGTGAAGAAATTTAGTATTATAATGGATAAATTTTTGTGTCAAATAAATATTAATTTTTAGATTTAATTTCTTGAAACAGGATATCCGTATGCATCAATTTCTACTAGAAGTAGTTTCCGAAAGGGTCGGGTCAAACCCGGGTCATTTGACCGACCCGTGTTATAAATCCGAATTAGTTTATCATCATCTGACACGAGTCTTTTATTCAACCAGGTTTAATCAGATATTTAAAATGCTTATAAAATTGTTTACATTACACGATTTTTAATTCACAAAAATGCAAAAACTCAGAGAAGTATTTTTTTTAGAAAAAAAATTTGCTTAATTATTTATGAGTATTTTATAGAAAAAAAAAATAAGTAAAAATTTATGCTAATATCCTATATTTATTAAATTTTAGGAATAAAACATGGCTTGTAATATTGATGAATTCAAAACATACAGCATTTCTGTCCAATAATAAAAAATTTAAATAAAACTTATTATATTGTCTCGACCCTTTCGGAACACTGACTAGACGGATGCATCGGAATAAGAATTGATTACGGATCATCTGAATTGTAATCCGAAAATTATATATAAAATTGAATTATTTAGTTAGAATAAATGTTTAATATAAGATTATAAATTACGGAATTATATTAGTTTATCATCTAAAGTTTAAATTGAGTGCTACAATTATAAATATTAATAGTTTAATTATTACATGTAATTATTGACAGGAGACTGAGTTGGCAAATATCTTTAAAATGGTAAGAAATTCAATGAAAAAAAGAAAGAAATAAGAGTCAAAGAACTACTTTGCATCCAAATGAAATAATGAAAAAAACTGGAATCCGAATCTAGGTAAGTTCGAATTATAAACCGGATTTAGAAAAGGAATCCGAATTTGATCCGAATAGCTTCTGAAAAATCGGATCGGATCTCTAGCGAAATGTCCAATTAATGAAATGGATTCGGTGAAATGCCTTTCAGGGAAATGGGATTTCGATGAAATGGTTTCGGCGAAGTGTATCATTTGTGACGATGAATATATTTGAACTGATAAAAAAACTGTTAGCCTTTGCTGCTTAACTGAAACGTTTATTTCTTATCGAAAAATTTTATTTTAATTTTTTAGAACTTCCGCACAGTTATTTGATAAATCAATATAATTATTAATATCAAAGAAATGTGTAAGAAAGATTAAATAAAGTCAGTCAATCATAATATTTATATCAAATTCTTAAGGGCGGGGGGTATCTCTTGTAACAAATAAACCAAATTGAAAGTCTTTTTATATGATAATCAAACCATACAAATCATACGGTACATACTTAAAAAACCATACTGTACACGATTGCCTTATACTTGCATAAATTGATTGGTTCAATTAAAGATGGTGCTCTACTTTTGTAGTTTTGCATTTTTTTAATGAACTAAGCATTTTAAATATTATAAGTTCTGGCAAAAATATTACTGAGAGATTTAGACGCTAATTCGTTAAACGAGTAATGCGGTTTTGTCATAATTGCCCAATAAAAGCTAAGGTTTTGTGGATCAAAGAATTAAACAACATAAGTAAATATAATTTTAATACAATTTTAATACTTTACTATAACACGTGGTTTTGCAGTTTCTATTACGTCAAATACATCGATCCTAATTTGACATTGTACTATAAGGTCCCAAATTTTGTATAAAGTGAGCCTGTACGTTTAAATGTAGTAAAAAATTTTTTTGTTTTTGTTTTTTGTTTTAAAAAGTAAAAAAGGTTAAAATCAGAGAATCGTTAGTAATTATATAGTAATGATTGTTACAACTAATCTTAAAAAAAAAATATGATTCTATTATTAAAAAAAAAAATAACAGATTTGATAATTAGGATTTCATAAAAGCTGCAAACCTATGTAATATGACAATTGTACTTTCAATTTACGATAAACCATTCTTTTTTCGTCCAATATATCATTTTTTTCCTTTTAAAAGCGTTGTTACTCTGGTCAGTTCATCGATTAGATAACTATGACTTGGAGACAGAAATGCAATAGATATGTCTCAAGTCCAATCAACAAGACACGCTATTCACAAAAGGACAGTTCGTTTATAAGATAGAAGAGTTTCTTTATTAATTATATGAACAACTTCGTTAATATAGAACTATTTTTCAACTAAAAAGAAAATTCAAGATATCTATACAAAATAAAATATATTTAAAAATATAACAAATAAATCTAATATATCAAATAAATCTAATAAATCAAATAAATAAAATATCAAATAAATCAAATAAACTGATATATCAAAATAACAGGCTATAATGGCTTTGGCTCTATATACTTTGTCACAATGTCACATGATTACTACACAACAAAAATGCTACACTGATCGTTGAAAAGGAACTTGTATCACGGTACGACAAAAAAAAACTTTCGAAAAAGTATGAAATCAGGGGTTGGTAAGACAAGTTACGCCATGTATTCATTCTATAAAAAATTATTCAGAGGCCCCGAATTATTAAACGGCTTGTGCACAAATAGTTAATGATTCTTAAAAATAACAATTAAATAACATATTTAGTGTGCTTATCAATTAGTACAACCTCGTTGTAATCCCCTAAAGAAATCAGTTTCACAAATCTGGAAACCCTGAAATTTTCCAAAATGATAATGCAGAGAAAGGCCGGTTATTAGCGATTTCCAGAGGATAATTAGTTACTTTTGAATAGTGAAGAAAATATGTTGGTGTTACACAAAATTTAAACCACTCAGGATTCAGGAAAACTAGTTAAATAATTGAGATTTATGCAAGAATTTCTTAATCGGCTCTTCCCTACATAATGGGTCACACTAATTTGAAAACAGCGATAATATAAATATTTATATAATGGTTGATATTCAATTTATGAAATAAAGTGCAAATGAAAATGCATGATTGAAATGGTGAATATGTTTATAATGAATAAATTTTTAATTGTCAAATAGGATATCGTTACAATTGCTTAAACTGTGTATCATTTCGATACTTACATCGTATATTTAAATTTCATAAATTGGATTTGTTTTTATTTTGATTTATTCCAAATAATTCCAAGATAATCTAATCGTTAGACCTTTTTTCTATTTTTTTTTCTGGTTCCTAATTTGGGAATCGAACCCAAATGATTTTTCAAAATGGAATGTTACACTAATTTATATAATTAATATATGATTCATTAAGAATTAGCTTTTTCTTATAAAAGTCACTTTTTAAATATTTAATAACAGATAAGAAAGGGGCAATAAATAATGTCACAAAAGAATTTAATGTGTTTTATATTATGGCTTTTAATTCAATTATTAATTGAAATAAATTGTCAAATGGCACCCTATAAACCGAACAAACGAATTGGACATACTGCGACGCTTATTGATAATAAATTGTATATTTTGGGTGGGTTCTCAGCTGGTCACGTCGGAAAAGATTTTTTTTACCTTGATGTTTCTGTCTCATTCAATACTCAAAATTTACCATGGAATGATTTATCAAACATTAATATTGTTCCTTCGCATTCTGATGCTGCAACTGTGAAAGGTGGTGCAAGTAATAGTTCATTATTCTTATATGGAGGAGCCAATGACACGGTAACGGATTTTTTGGTTTATATTTTTAATCCACAGGGTGATTCATGGAATATTCCAAAAATAACCGGGAATACTCCGGTTAGAAAGAGTAAATTAACTGGAATTATTGATCATACGGGAATTATGTATTTATGGGGTGGATATAATGAAGATATCAATGTTGATGTTAGTGATGTAAATGATATGCTTATTTTAGACACAATAAATCTTGTTTGGGGAAAAGGAAGTTTAGTCGGAGTACCAACTGTAAGAGAATATTACGGCGGCACTTTGTTGGCAAATAATAACATAATTTATATGGGTAAGCAAATAATTTCTGTATTTTTTATTTTATTCATATTTTTCAATAATTTATCATTATATAGGTGGTTATGATAGTTATAATGGTAAAGAATTAACATTAAATCAGGTGAATTATCGTAATAATAGCTAGTTTTCAATATACACATGTACATATACATTATGAACTATTTGTTGACTAATCATAATATCATTTATATAATTTATGTAGGTCTATTTATATGATACAATTAACGATAATTGGAGCACAGAAGCAAGTTGATATAAATTATTTAATCAAATATGAAATAATTTTTAATATAGTAACGTATTCTTTATTAAATATAGATGACTTCAGGAGAAATACCTTCTGGTAGGGATTCGTTTTCTATCGTTCTTGGTATGTATTTAAAAATGAATACATGAATATAGTAACAGTTAATAAGGTACCTCATGATAATATAACTAAATTTCATTTTATAGGATTGGATGGCCAAAGAGTAATAATCTTTGGAGGATCTGCAACTAAGGATCTTACACCTGAGGATTCACTTTATGAATTAAATTTAATAAATTTTGAATGGCGTATTCCAAAGGTTTTTGGACAAATCCCAGAAAGTCGAATGAATCATAAAGCGAACGTAATTGGAAAATATATGGTTATATCATTTGGTAAATATATTTTTTAATTATTATTTATATTAATATATGATTTTACAAAATTATAATATTTTCAATAGGATATGGTTATGACAACATACCAACTGAAAGTGATATTTTATTACTGGATATTAGTAATGTTGATGAATATATATGGACAAATGAATTTTATCCTCTTCCCCCACCACTTCCACCATCTCCATCATCTCCACCATTAAGTACATCAACATTAAATAAATTACCATCAAGTATATCAAAATCAAGTATACCATCATCAGCAACATTACCAACTACTACTGTGATTGGTGCAATTATAGGAACTTTGTTTGGTGCCGCTTTACTGTCCTTTGGAGGTTTTTATTTATATAAAAATAAATGTAGGGATGATAATAATCAAGTTGAAAAAAATATTGATACCCATGGACAAGAAATAGTACAATTACATGATCTTCAATAAGAGATTCAAGATTTAAAACAAATAATTTCGCAAAATATTAAACAATCCACCAGTGTTATGGAAAATAAATGATATTTATTGGAAATGTCATATTTTTCATTTGCTTAATTTTGATAGAATTTTTGGAAGGTCATATGTTACAATAATTAAATATTGAGTAGTATAGGTATATTCAATAAAAGGATAACCATTTTATCTTATCTTAAATATATCATATGAAATAACTATATTAACATTTTGCTTTTTAGAGATAAAAAATTATGCATGAAAGTTTAAAAGTTTCAACTCAAATTTGCACTTTTTGATATACGCCCTTTTATTTATTATTAACATTCATTATGATCAAAGTTATTTCTTCCTGATTCTGCGTCAACCGACGTTAATTCTTATTCCTTTTTCTTAGCAATGCTTCTGCCAGTTTTTTTTTGATAATTTAAAAGCTTTATTACGATTTACTTTAACACCATTTCCCTGAATGACATTCAGTGAGATCTAATTGTCTAACTCCATTGCTTTTTGACATGATTCAAATTCTTTGTATATCAATATTCCCAGTACTAACAAAATATTATTTTTTTATTAATAATGGAATAATTCCGCAAGAAATTATATTATTTTTATTGATAAAGGCAAAAAAATGTGATACACCTAACTAATAAAAGAACACCTATCTTCATTTCGTTTTGCAAAATTAAAATGATTAAACGTTATGACAATATCCGAGATTAGTTCGCCAATTATTACCTACGGTCTGAATCACATGAATCAAGACGCCTAGAATTATCTAAATTCCTGAAATAAACAAATTATATTACACATAAATACGCTAAATAAATGATATTATTCGTGTACCACATACTATCTACTTGATGAATAACATGGTATATTGGGAGTTTCTAGATGCGCCTATACCCGAAAGAACTCCAAGTCATCCCGGCAGGTGAAAAGTCTCCACCAGATTCTGTGATCTGAGAACGGCCTTGAAAGGTACGTACCTGTTTTATATTGAAGTTATTTTATTTTCAGTTATTTTATCTTAATTTTACTAAAGTAATACAGGAAGTTAGAAAATACTCGATTAATAATTACAAATATAGAAAATATCATATCAAATTAGGAAATAGATAATAATTTTATTTATTTTTATTTTTTTATTTATATATTTTTTTTAGTTTATACCTACTGTATATCTCTTATTTTTTACAACGTTTCTCTTTCTACAGATCAGTAGAGTCTTAGAGAACAATATGCCAGAATTTTGTTAATTGATTAATTATTTGATTAGATTAAAAAGGAAAAAGGAGCCAGTGTTGCAATTGAAAAATGATTTTATAGACCAGGCAATGTTTTTTGTCCTACTTAACATGTCCTATAAAAAAAACTGGATGCGTTTTTAATACGATTTTTATACGATTTTTTTCTTTAGAAATAATGAATCACAACAGACTGTTGAAAAGATATGGATAAATGTACAATTCCGTCACCCCATCAAGGTGATCATCAAAGGTTATAACCTTATTATTTGTGCCACAAGTGCATAGGTTATAACCTTTGATGGGCACTTTGATGGGGTGAATCCCGTATCACTATAAATATAGTTTAGATACAGAATTTGCATGGAATTCATAAGGAATTTACATGATTTAATCACTGATTTATCACGAAACTTATATTATTGCTTATTAAATTTACTGTTTATATTACAATTTATACAATTTATTACTAGACTTTATTTACATAAATTTAATTTTATTTTATTAAATCAAAAAATAAAAAAATAAATAAAACACAAATATATTATGAATAGTTTATCCCTATCAAACCAACTATTGCAAACCAAAACAGAAAGAAACATTAACACTATTTCTACTGATGTTTCTTCAAAAAATTTAATTTTTTTTTAAGAAATCAAAAGAGTTAAAAGAGTTAGATGTTAATAACAACTTATCTTCTAAAGATAATGATGAAGTTAATAGTAAAAATTATGATGGGAGCGATAATAATGATGATGACAAAGATAATAGTGAAATTGATGATGTTGATGATGACAATGAAATAATGATGATGACAAAGATAATAGTGAAATTGATGATGTTGATGATGACAATGATTATGATGATGGTGACAAGAATGAAGAAGATGATGATTATGCATGGTAAGAATGAGGATGAGAAGGATGATGATGATGAGATAAAAGTCCAGATAATTGTCAAAAGCAAAACAAAAGTATCTCCTACAAAAATTTTAAGCATTCAACCTGTCAATTACTATAATGTTAAGGAAAAAATAATTTTGACAGTTCAAAAAATTCTTGGAAAAAAAAAATTAAATAAAAAGGCTACTCTATATCATACAAGGCATCAAATTCGTGTGGTCCATCCAATATACTCGAAGATGAATTAGACTTTGGTGAATTTATTAGTGAGTATAAAAAGTGATTTTATCTGGCAATTATATTAGCTATAATGGATGTTAAGGTAAAGAAAAAGTTTTAACAAGAAAACATAAAAAGTAATATATTTTTCTATTTTGTAAACAAAATAAATTACAAAATTTAACATTTAGAATTTTTCTTAGAGTTCTGATGGAAGTGAAATGACTTCTACTGAAGAAGAAACTGAATTACAATCCAAAAAGAAAAAGAAATCTTGATCTATTCGTGAAGAAGATTTAACAAATCACGAGCTGAAGTCATTTCTAAATTATGTGAGAAATATAAATGTGATTTTTATATGACGCTTTGTTATGTTGAAAATGATAGACATTTGCAATTGGAACAGCAAGTTTTCAGCTATGGGCTCGGGATATTGTATGAAAAAGCATTTATTTTACAAATTCATGTAAAATTAAACTTACTAAATACTATTAATTTATTTGTTAAACAAAGGTTCTACTTATGAAGTTCCCCATCCTATTCAACATTTAATATAAAGTCAGGTGTATTTATCAATAAAACAACTCATCACTAATTCCTACTACTTCTGCAGCTATTAATCCAAATTGTAATTCAACTTCCATCACAGCTGTATTCAAATCAAGAACATTCAACATCATATTCTTCAAACATTCGAGTGTCACCACCAGGAAATTTACCTTCAATTGGTGAATTTCTTCGTAGTTTAGATCAAAGGTACAATAATGATAATGTTTACTTTAAATTTGAAAACTCATTTCTTGATGAGAAGATTATGGTCAATGTTATAAAAGACTCATCTGATGAGCAGTTAACAAAGTTAAGAGTAGTAAAATTAGGATGGTAAAAAAATATCAAACAGGCAGCACAATGATTTTAATAATTACTTTATAATAAATTGACCTTTATTTTTTTCAATAAAATTGATTTTATACGCAATTTATAATTTTATTTTCTTTATTTTTTAATAAAATTAATTTTAAGTATAAATTGATGTTCAAAATATGATTGTGCCATTTGGGGAGTTTATTTGATTACATGCAACTAACAATGCATATATAGGATCATCACAAGATTCTATAAAATCACGATTATGCTTAATTCATAATTTGATAATTGAAAATGATTTTCAATGGGATTATAACCAGGAGGAAGAAAAATAACATGACATCCTAATTCATTTAATAATGCTATCAACTCATCATCATGATGGATTCTAACATTATCTATTACAATAATGCTATTATCTCCTGGATAAGGGTTCATTATTGGTACCTAAAATAATATATAATGAATTTTATAATTTATAGTATAAAAATAAATCAATACAGTCAAAAAATAAAAAACTATTGATTTTTAATTGTATAATTATCACTTACTACTTTATCAAGAACAAATTTGACAAATTTTTTTTTATCACAGGAACCTTCAAATATATCAACTGCAACAAATCCTTCCAGTGTATGTGCAGGTAAAATGGTATACCATTTACCTCGTATAAAGACTACTTTTTTCTGAGCGTGTGTATTTCTGGGTGAATATCCATACAATCGTGATAGACTTCTCATATCTTTAGCACTTTCATCTATAAAAATAAGTTGATTTCTATTATAATATTCATCAGTTATACCTAGATAATGTGCTTGTATAATTTCATTTCTTTCTAAAGCTGCTTTTTGTAATTAAATTAGAAAAGAAAAACAAACTTAATATATATCAAATATTGTGATATTCAGATAAATAAAATAGCTTATTTTTTTTACGTGTAATTCCCCCCTATAAAAAATATGTGTCCGGATAATGTCCAGAAAATGTCCAGAAAAATTGTCTAAATAATTGTCCGGAAATTCTGGACACTGTGTGTCCAGAAACTGTTCCGAAAACACTGCATTTCCGGGATATTAGGAATTTGTCCTGAAATTGTCCAGAAATGTATTTTTGTAAAATTTTGCCACAAAAGATGATCAATAGATAGATGATCATCATTATTCCTTAACCCAAAATTTTTATATCATAGATATATAGTATTTTTGCCTGCTCTGCAATTTTAATTAGCACGACAGAAAAGATTTTGAATGTCAGTTTTGTGCTTTTTGCATTTTTTTACAAAATTAATTTATCCTTTTTTGGAAATAGTATCCAGAATTTGTCCTGAACTTTTTCATGTCCGGAATTTATCTATCTGGTTTTTTTACTATGTCCAGAATTTGTCCAGGTTTAACTGTCCAAAATTTTATACCAAACAAATACTGGACGAATTCTGGACAAAGTTAGGACATGTCAAAATTTTAAGTATCAGAAGTTTGTCAGACATGTACCAAAAAAGTGGACATTTTCCAGACACATCAGATTTATTCCGGACATTTTCCAGATATTTTTGATAACATTTTCTGGACATTTATTTTTTATAGGGCAATCCATCAGAATGAAGTTAAATTATATGCCAGTATAAATCTTCACTATATTCTCGAGGCATAATTAGGTTTATTTATAGAAAATAAAGTATTTTTATTATGAACTTTATTTTTGGAATTGGTGGAATCGTTTTAAAATTGTTGGAATCTTAGGAATCATTTAGGAATCGTTTTATATGGTACAAGCGAAGGCAATAATGCGAACAGCAAAAAAAAAATCAGGGATGATATAATGGTAGTTTAGGATTACACAGATTAAAAAATTTACTGTTTTGATATAAAATGGTAATAGCTAATATATACTTATTGTATAGGTCTTTAGGCAATACTTGCTGTTTTCGATTGAGGCCATTTGATAGGCTCAGGTTGTGCCACGTAAGTGGCACAATCTGGCCATCAAATTGCTGAAATCGAAAACAGCAAGTATTGCCTAAAGACCTATACAATAAGTGTTTTATTATATAGACTCTCATGATCACACTATAAAATCATTAAGTTTATTTATAGTCTATTTGTCTATTTAATGATTTTACTTTTTTTTTTTTACTTTACAATACTCTTTTTCTTTTCAAACTTCAGCATGAAAGTTCCACGATTATTATTGACATACTGTATTATTGTATGTTATTAATTATCATTAAATTTTATGATTTTGTATTTTATAAATTTAGATATCTTTTTCAGTTGTTTATACCAAACCTACGAAAGAGCAAAAAGAATATTATAAACAAAAGTCTGTTGTTGAAAATACTCATTTATGCAATGTTCATTTATTATATATATCTCTAATAAAGCTATTCAATAAATGTAAAAAAATATATAGTGTGATCCTATAAGGATATATAATAAAATATATTTATTAATTATTTCAATAGGGAATGAACTGAAAGTGATATTTTATTACTTGATATTAGTAAAGTTGATGATTATATTTGGACAAATGAATTTTATTCCACCATCTCCGGTTTCAAGTAACTCACTATCATCACTATCATTATCATCAAGTATGACAACATCAGATATACCATCATCAGCAACATCACCAACTACTACTGTGATTGGTGCAGTTATAGGATCTTTTTTTTGTGGTGCTTTATTATCCTTTGGAGATTTTTATTGGTATAAAAATAGACGTAGGAATGATAATGATCAAGTTGAAAGAGAGATTTATAATATTATTCAACCATCCAGAAATGAGCAATTCGTTATTAATGAGCCACCAGCTTCAGTTGCTAACAAGAGGCACAATCAGGAATTAATTTCAATTGCCGATAATGTACATAAACTTCGACAAGAGATTCAAGATTTGAGATAAATAATTTTACAAAATAATAAACAATCCACTAATGATATGGAAAATAATAATTAAATATTAATTAAGTACGATATGAGTATACTTAATAGTAAGATTTAAAAGTTTCAGCATATAATTATTCAAATTTGCACCTTCATTTATTTTTATTAACATCCATTAAGGTTATTTATTCTTTATTCTACCTAATTAACATTAGTCCTAATTCTTTTTTCATAACAATACCATATAAAATTCTTACTTTTGCTAATTTTTATCATGATTTATTTTAAACATATTTCCGTGAACATACATTTCATATACATCTCAGTGAAATCTAGTTGTCTTTATTGCTTTATGATATGATTAAATGCTCAATTCCATGATAATTGTGTTAATTAAATACTCAAGTAAATAAACAGAATTAAATTTCTTACGAAATTATTCAATGTTTAGTAATAAAGCATAAGATAACATGTTGCTTTATTACTTGAATTTCACTTATTTATTCCTTAAAAATAATAATAATATCATACACTTGGCTAATAAAAGAACATTATCTTATTTCACTTTGTAAAAAAATATTTAGAGAAACATTAAATAATTTATAAAATCGTTTTTTATAAAAAAAAAAGATGTCAATAATATTGCAACTATCCTCTATTTTTTACTATCTTATTTAGGTCGCTCCAGCTTAACTACTTTTTAACATAACTTCTTTTTAAAAGTTATAAAATTAAAAGATATGTTAAGCCATGTGACTTTGTAATTTTTTTTTTTTTGATGCAAATAAAAAGAATTCACAATAAATACAGTATTAAGTAAATTTAACCAATTTTTATATTTTTATTTATTTATTTTTATTGGTTTTTAATAAAATTAAATATAAAAATAACAGGATAAATGTGTCTTTTTTTCCAATAAAAATAATTTTTTAAAAAAAATTGTTAATGATTATTTAAATTGTATGCTTATTTAATATAGATTTATAGATTTTTTTTAAAAAAAATTAATTAAACAAACAATTAAAGTTAAACCAATTCTAGCACATTACTTTAACAGTTTATTTTGACGTTTCTTCATGCCTTTATTGATGTTTATTTATTAAAAAAAAAAGTTATTTCATTAAAATTTTAGAAATGGCGATAATTTCAAAAAGTATGGTTTAAAATATTATAATTCATATGTAACAACTGAAATCCAAAATAATCTTGATCACCATATAGTTGAGTTTATTTAATGGTCTTAAATATCTGATATTATTATTTTATTTATTTATGATGTTAAAGGATGATATTATTATTTGTTCCGCAGTTAAACTAGTCGAATAAGCATGTGATTTTATACGATCTGAATCACTTGACCATAGATTCATGGTAGACACGTGACTGAATTTATTTGTTTTTCGTTGCGCTTTGAATAATAACGGATTTGAGTAAACAATTTAGTAGTAGCAATTAATGAATTTATGGGTAAAAATAAGCTTAGAATATCAATTATTTACAAAACGTAACATTAGGACATGAATAGGTATTAAATATTTGACCAGGGAAAAAATTATTTTTATTCGTTATATACGGTAATAAATTTATATGTTGTTATATTCTGTAAACCGAAAAAACTTAAAAGACAAATGGTCAGATATTATGTTCCTTACAAAATTTTATGGCAGGTTCATAATTAATATAAGCTGCTAATTTTAAATATTGAATAGCCTTATCACTATCTTTTTACCACTAATACCAGTGTAATACATATTACCAGCATTATACATAGCTACATTAATACCATCTTCAGCAGCTCTTTCAAAATATTTAAGAGCTTCAGAATAATTCTGTTCAACACCTTCGCCATTGTACAAACAATGTCCATATCTTAAGTTTGCATCAGGAAATACTATATTTAACTCATCATCAGCAACTTCTTTAAATAAGTCTGCAACAATTTTATCTTTATTCTGAGGACTTTCAACAAATCCTTTTGAAATATAATACGCCTTGTAATATTTTGCCACCATTTGATTACTTTTATTATTAAGGTTTGCATATACTTCAAAACATTTATATGCTGCCTTTATATTACCAATACTTTTACCACGCTTATCAAGTATCTTATGTTGATTTGATGCTTCAGCAAGTGTCATGCATTTAAATGATTCAAGGTCTTGCAAAGTAAAAATTGGAATAACTTGTTCAGTATTTAATGTATGAATTGGAGTAGATTTTGCTGACATGAAATTTTGTTTTTGCGAACTGTTTGGATTTATTGAAACTGGTTTTTCAAAGATTCAAAACAATCTCTAAGAACTTTATAAATTGTTGAAAGTTTTAGCCTACATTCTGGATCATAATTAATAGCTAAAAGCAGATAAACAAAAAAGAACTTAATAATGTTATAAGAAATATAAACAAATTTTTATTAACATTATTAACTTTTACATACCGCTAATTGCCAAGCGTTTATATTCTTTTGGAATTTGATTACCTTCAGAAAATGGTTCTTGATACAATTTATCACATACTAGATCAATTATTCCAGCAGGAACATTATTACAAAAATGATATGGAATTCTTTCTTCGGCAATTTCCCAAAGTAAAATTCCAAAGCTATAAACTTCAAATTTGTATTTGTCATCACACGGGATGGGATAGTTTGTCTTCATCAAAATTTCAGGAGCAAAATGACGAGTTCGTTCTAATTTATGATTCTCGCTTGGTAATGCATAATCGATATGAAAATCTCCAAGTTTTGCTGCATAATTAAGCGTAATATAAATATTCTCAGCTCTAATATATCATCATGTAAAATCTAATGAAATAGTAAATTAAAATTTTAATTAAATAATTAAATATAAATAATAAATAAATTATGATATTTACCTTTACGGTATTTAAGAAATTCAATCCACAAGAATCATCAAGGGCTATTCTTAATTTTAATTTAAGATTAAATAATTTTTTATAATTTGTATAAAATTCACGTAAATTCCCATATTCAGCCCATTCTACTACTAAATATTCATCATATGTAATACCATAAAATTTTATAATATTTTGCCAATTGTGAAGTTCTTTAAGAATTATAAGTTGATTTTTTATAGTAATTCTATGAACTCCAGGGATAACTTTTTAATGCAAATTCTTGTCCTTCACTTTTAACATAATTAACATATTTTCTAATTCTATTAACCATTTTGCAATCATTAGAGAATTTTATACTCTTTATTTCGAATATATATTCTATTTTTTATTGGTTTTGTACTACTTTTACTATTAATTTTTTCATTATACTATTCGTTGCATTAATTTTTGAAATCATATGAAATGATTCTTTGTCAATTTGACCAAAATACTATAATTATCATAAAAAGTTAATAACATATTTAAGATATGTATAAGTATATATTTTATAGTAATAAGATTAATATAGAAACTTACTTTATTAAAGTTTTCTTGATCAATTTTTAAAGCTTCAATTTCTTCTTCAGGATGAATTTAACTTTTGAAAATGTAGGTGAAATCTAATGTACCAATACAATTATCAAAATCGTTGCATAATCCTTTAAATGTTTTCTCAATACTTTTTGTTTGGCCATATTTAAACCTTAATAAATTTATCATTTTAGAAATATTTTTCAAAAAGTATTAATATGTTCTATAATAGTAATTAAATATTGTAAATATAAATAATTTTTTTTGTTAAAGAATTCTAGATCTTTTTACTTTAATTTCAATTAAAGCCAAATATACTGCATAAACTCGTTGTTTTAATACATTACAAATTCGTTCATTATATTCAACTTTTTGTGTTATATCAACAATGTCATTAAGATTTCTCTCAATTATAGAAATTAAAGGAAGAAAATTTGCATATCGAACAACCATCCTAGGTTCTTATTAATTATAAAAAATAATTTACAATTAGTTTTTTTTAAAATAAATTTACTGAATAAATTTGCTAATAACAAACCTTCTACGAAATTATTTTTAGTTAAACAGTAGCCAATCAAATCAAGAGAACAATCAGTCTTTTTAGTATTATTATTTTTATATCCTGAAGAGATTATATAAACACCCATTTCATTATAAATTAAACTTGGTTTAGTTATTTCAATATCAATAAAATTATAGGACCAATTAATTAACTTTATGTTACTTCTATACACATCATTTGTAGAATGAACTTTAAAAAATAATGTATGATTTTGAGATAATAAAATAGGTTTTAAAATACGATAATTTAATTGATTTGGTTTCAATGTAATAGAAAAATAATCAACTTGAAAATCTTGATTTTTTGGACTAAATACTGATAATTTTAAAGGATTTCCAATAATCATCCATAAAATATAACATTCTTTTAAATCAAACATTTGTTTCTGATGATTGGTTTATTATTGCAGAAAATCCGTTAATGTCATATGATCCAAATGTAACAGAAACATCATTTACTTTTGAATTATCTTTTGTAATAATTGACCCTAAAACTTCATAATTTGTATCTTCCAATGATGGTTCTATATTTATTTGTTTAAAAATTTGATCAGATTTACTAATATCATCTAAATCTTTCAATTCATCAATTCCTGTCAATATAATTTTAAGACTATCTTTTATATTTAATATAATTTCCACTTTTCTTTTTAGTTCTGATTCAAGAATTTCATATAAATAAATCAATTTATCAAATTCTATAATTTCTAAACTGTCATCTGATTTGTGAATCCATTCTTTTATATTTTTCTTTTCAATAATATTTCCTTCTTGTGTTAAAAAATTTGAGATGTTGAATTTGTCTAAATATAATTCTAAAGGATTAAGTGTTGGCGATTCTACATCAATCAATACAGAAATATCAGAAGAGAAGGAGAAGATTGGAAGACTATTTTTAAGAGATTTTCCCAAGTAGATACATAATGGAAAAAAATGACCATATTCATCAAATACATCTTGTAAATATGTAAAAGGTTTCATACTTTCGAGAGCATTTTCTATAGCTTGATTAAATTCTTTTGTTGGTTTAATATCATCCTTATTAAATAAAATTTTGTATTCTTCACATTTTACTCGAAATTGTATATAATCATCAGTAAATGGAAAAGGATTCACGTTCCTAATTGAAAAATTATTTTTCAAAGTTACGAATTTCTCTAAACTTGTTGTCGGCTTTACAATTTCTAAATAAGATTTATTGCTTGAATATATATTAGGAATATTATTGAATTCAATAGAGATTTTTTTGCTATTTCTAATTTAAAATAATGATTAAATATTAAGCCTTGAAGAAGGTAAAAATCCTTAATCCATTTTTTTTAGTTTACATATACTGAATCTTTAACCCACTCATCTAAACTTAACCTTTCCTTAAAATTAGCAATTCCAGGTTGTATTTTATCAAAAGGTTGAAAATTTTTTGATCCTAATTCAGTAATAGGAATGAGATTATTATAAGAAATTATACCGGCCATATTCTTTTGATATAAATTATTCAACCAATTAAACAATTCGTCAGGAGTATTGAAATTTTTACCATCAGATGTTCTCATATTGAGAAAAAAATTTGGGAAAGGTAAATTTTTTAATGATCGTTTTTCATTAAATTTAACAGAATCATAAACCCATTTTATAAGAGATTTAAACATATCAGTTTGTGCTAAAGTTGCAGGCTTAAGATCATCAATAAATAATCTTCCACCAATCAGAACTTTACTCGCAAATAGATGACCATACGTTTGATATAATAATATATTATTATCTGTAAAGTTTGAAAAAGATTCTGATAGAACAACAGTATAAGTAATTTCAGTAATAGGAAAATTAATGCATATATTAGAGAATTGCAAAGTTTCATTAAGTTTACCATTAGAATTAAAACTTAATAAATTCGCAATAGATCTCTGATTATTTATAAGAGTATATACTAAAGGTTGTCCTTTATATGTACTTATATTCAATACTCCATCATCTAAAGATATAGCTTCCTTACTGGATTCTATTTTATCCTCGCTCAAGTATAATCCATGGTTCAACTTGAACTCTTGAATTATTCGTCGTGACATCATAGATTCCAATGTTACATCAACCTCTTGAATTGTTAGTCTTTTGTCTGGATCACGATCCCAACATTCTAAAAAAAAGAAGATGAATTGCTAAAAGAGTTAAGTGGTTTAAAGTAGTACAACACCATACTTACTTGAGTAAAGAACAGAAAATCTTTCTGGTGTACCCTCTACTATTTCTTCTCTTAATCTTTGCTCAATTTCTTTTGCCAAAGATAAATCATAATCTCTATTGATAAAGGGTTTTTTTCCACTAGATAATTCCCAGAATAATACTCCAATACTATAAATGTCACTTTTTTTCAACTTTTCTATCTGACGTTCTCTTGCTAATGAATAATTTACGTCCTGTAAATTTTCTCTTGTAATAATATAATCTTCTGGACCAATATAAGGAATTGTATCAAGTGTTTTTAATAAAATTTGACTAGCATCTCTAATATGTTTACATAATCCAAAATCCGCCAATTTAATTGGAATTTTGATGTACAAGAATACTATCAGAATGTAAATCTTTATGAACAATATCATTTTCATGTAAACACTTTATTGCACTTGTCAATTGAAGAGCTAGTACATATTTATCCTCCCAATTTAATGAAAGAATATTCTCTTTCAAATAATTATGAAGTGTTCCCCCCTACTGCATGTTCCATTACTAACAAATATTCATTTTCTAAAAAGAAATTATAAAATTACTTCAATAACTGAAAACTATTATATAATGGATGTGGACCAAACTTACACAATATATTTACCTGAATTAGTCTTAGTTATCCCATAAAATTTTATAACCTTGTCATTAAAATCAACTTTTTGATGAAATTTTAACTAAAAAAAAAAATATATTACTTATTATGGATAAATTATAATTCTAAATTACCACCGCTATACTTATATTTAAAACAGTACCTCGTTAATAATTTCCTCGGCAGTAATATTGTTTAAACAAAATGATTTTAATGTCAAATACATTTCATTTTGAATCCAATTTGCTCTATATACTTTATTGACCAATCCATCGCTTATTTCTTCTATTTTAATAAACTCACTGTATTCATAATATTTTAAATGTTTCTCCTTCACACATTGTTCTATTATCTCATGCATATTAACTTTCGTATTTGAATAAGAATAAAATATAAAGGAGAGAGGGAGACAATTGAATTTATAAATATTTGGCGCAGTAATCAAAAAAACTTAAATAAAATGTCCTTCCGTTTTAGGTACCACTGAAGTAAATGAGTGCAGATTGCCAGATATTGGTCATCTTATATGATTAAAACTCAGAGTATTATAACTTGATTGATGTAATTTATGTAATTTGGAAAATAAGCTATTTACGTTAGATTTATTAATAAATAATTTGTGTTTTCATAATTAAGAAAAACAATTTTAGAATATAATTATATTTACTCAAAGTAAGGAATTTAATTTGTAACAATTAATATTAGACTTATTGGATCAAGACTGGGTCAGTATTATGCAATATCATATTTTAAATATCTTACCTAAATGTTAACGTTAATAGCATGCTCAAGAAAACTCAAAATAAACTTAGTTTGTTTATCAGACTGATAAAAACACGGTCATTCATGTCGTGTATTGTATTTGAGTAATGAAATTAACAACCATATACCCATTTTTGCAGAAATATATTACGTAAAAAATAGTAAGTTTTAGGAATTTTAATATTTTTCTAAGATATAATTTAAAAATTTAAAAAATTTTATTGTTCATATAATAAAACTAAGCGACCATATGCACAATGTATAACTAGTAGATAATATATACAAAGAGTCGCATGCAGTGTGTAAAATCTGAATCAAAAGTCATGTGCACAAGTTGATAGATTTATTACTAAATTAAGAAAATCATAATAAACCCTTATGTGAAATTACCTTTTTTATATGTAATTTACCTATTTATAAGGATGGTGCCGCAATTGATTTATCAAATCCGCAATATTGCGGATTTTGGAGTTGAATTGCGGTTAGTGAACCGCAATTCCGCAATTCACCTGATCGGTTTTGGCAGTTTACCGAACCGATTTAATAAAAAAAATGTTTACGCAACGTTTTTTTTAATTAATTTAATGAAAAAACGTTGCGAAATGTTTTTTCAAAGTATTTTAATTAAAAAAAACGTTTTGCAACGTTTTTTTAATTAATTTAACGAAAAAACGTTGCGAAACGTTTTTTCAAAGTATTTTAATTAATAAAAAGCGTTTCGCAACGTTTTTTTAATTAATTTAAAGAAAAAATGTTGCGAAACGTTTTTTCAAAGTATATTTAATTAAAAAAAAACGTTTCGCAACGTTTTTTAATTAATTTAAAGAAAAAACGTTGCGAAACGTTTTTTCAAAGTATATTTAATTAAAAAAAACGTTTCGCAACGTTTTTTTAATTAATTTAAAGAAAAAACGTTGCGAAACGTTTTTTCAAAGTATATTTTAATTAAAAAAAACGTTTCGCAACGTTTTTTTGGATTGCTTTAGCGAAATTGCAATTCCGCAAATGTATCACAATTCCGCAAATGTGCCGCAATTCCGCAATTATTCTGCAATTGAATTGCGGTACTTTGCGGAATTGCGGAATATTTGCGGAATTGCGGACAATTGCGGATTGCGGAATTGCGGATATTTAGGTTTAAAAATCCGCAATGTTCCGCAATACCGTAAATCGCAATTATTCCGCAATTGCTTATTTGCGGCACCATCCTTACCTATTTATAGTAATAATTTGGGCACAATTTTATGTTGTGTAACTGTGCACAATCAAAAACTAATGTGCATATGTGCACATTGTGCACATAGATTTTACACACTGGTCGCATGTTTTCTAAATAATTTCTAATTTTAGTAGTTTTATTGTTTTACTTAACAAGATAATTTAATGTTCAATCAGGGTATAAATGAGATAGAAAATTTTTCGGATAAGTATCCAATAACATAGAAATTTACCAATGTTTATAATTTGCCACCCTTTTTGAAAGTAAACAAGAGTTTCATTAGCCCTTTTCAATTCCGGTCGGTTGTATTTTTCGGTTGGTTTATGTTGTACAAAATTTAGCCAATAAATCTTTTTTATTTTCGGTTGCAAATTGAATAGCTTAGGTTGAGATTTAGGTCGAACTGTTAAATTATAAACTCTTATTTTTAAAAAATGTCCTGTAAGCGTAAAGACTTAGAGCAAATAATAGAAGAAAATCTTATTGAAAACATACTAACAGAGTTGGACGAAGAAGATTTTACAGTTTCAGATGGAGAACAGGAAGAAATTTCTGAGATTTTCACGCTTGGATTAGTAGCTTTGAATGAAGTTCGTTATTTAGAACCTCGTATATATAATATTGCTAAATCTCAATATTGGTATCATAATATTTTACCTTCTTATGATGATATTAGATTTAAAAAAATTATGAGAATGTTTCCAGAAAATTTCAAAAAATTGGTTAATTTACTTAGTTCTCATTCAATTTTTCAAACAAATAATGTAAAAAAACAAGCACCTGTAGAGCTTCAACTAGCCGTTTTTTTAAGAAGATTGGGATCAAAAGAAGATGTTTTTTCTATATGTTCACTTTATGGAATAGCTGAGGGAACTATTTTATTATATTGCAAAAGAATAATGAAAGCTGTTATTTCATATAAATCCAATTATATTAAATGGCCAACTAATGAACAAGATAGAGAATTTGTTCATGATGGATTTGAAAGTATAGGAGGTATTGAAAATATAATTGGAGCCATAGATGGAACGCATTTTATTTTACAAAATGCTCCAGAAAAAGAAAATATCTTTATTTTACAAGAAAAAAAAGATACGCTCTACATTGCCAAGGAATAGTTGATCATCGTGGTATTTTTATAAGTTATGATGTGGGATGGCCGGGTAGTGTTCATGATGCAAAAGTTTATCGCAATTCCCACTTTTATCTTAATAGAACATCGTTAATTAAAGGTAATGATTTCTTAATTGGAGATAGCGCTTATCCTTCATCACCATTTCTCATTAAACCTTTTAGTAAACCAAATGAAAATCAAACAGAATTTAATCGTATTTTTTCATCACACAGAATAGTTGTTGAACATTCATTTGATAGGATAAAAAATAGGTTTGGTGGGATTAAAGAAATATCTGTTAAAAAAATCTCAACTGCTGTAAATATGATAGATTGTTCTATTATTTTACATAATTTTTTAGAATTAAATGATGATATATGGGTGGATAGTGAAAACAATGATAATAGTGAAGAAGATAGTAATGAATCCGATAATTACTATAATGATAATGAAGAAAGTTTAAAAAGAGCGGGAGAAGCAAAAAGAAATTGGATAATGAGCAAATTATTCACAACCTTGTAATCACTATAGTTTATAGACGATAATAGTGAACAATAATTTGAAAATTTTATAAACTTCGAATTATGCTTTTATTACATGATTAAATGATTTGTTACAATACTAGTGTTTGCGCTGTGACAACTGTAATTCTATTTTTTTCATTGTTAGTTCATGTAACATACGTGACTGCTCTCTTTCAAACTCCCATTTTTTCTTTTCAATTTCAAATTTTTCTACTTGCAATTGAAATTCCTTATTCATTCTTTCACGTTCCATTTCATTTTTTTCGCGATCTAATTGAAGTTTTTGTTCAGATATTCTGAGTTTTGTTTGACTGATATTATTCATAACATCAACCAAAGACTCAATAGAATTTTTTTTCTTTTTTGTAACTCTTTCAACTTTAATTTCCTTTTCTAGTTCATCACCATCACTAATATATACTGTAGAATCATTTGAGATAAAAGAAGGATTAATGTTCTCACGACACCCATAAATTCTGTCCATTTTTTCATACCACTTCCAATCAATTCTTTTAGAACCTGTCTTATCATTTTGTCTTTTCACCTTTTCGTATGTCTCCAATAAGCGTTTAATTCTCCCTTTAATGCTTTCGCTTGATTTTGTTTTAATAACTTCAGTAGAAATCAAATTGTACATAGTTGCTTTTTTACCTTGCTGAAGTTTTTCGTAATTGTCTTCTAAATATGACAGTAAAATATCAGTTTCTTCGTCGCTCCATCTTTCTGCAACTTGAGATTCAATATTTTTTCTTTTTTTCCCATCGTGCATTTTATCATTTTCTTTAATATCCTAAAACAATTAATTAAGCATCACTAGTCTTATGAATGCTATAAATGACGTTAATAAAAGATTTTATACTAACTGTTGAATCTTTTTCACTAAAACTTTGAGTATCCATGTTCAGAATATCAACAGGTATAGTTTTTTCACAAAACGAATTATCAGTTTCCCTACTTTCTCGTAAAGAATATCCAAGTTCTTTATTAATTTCATTACTTTCACTTTCTAGATATTGAAAGTTTGGTGTTAAAGTATCCGTTCTATAACCTATTTCAAAGCCTGAGGACATTTGGTTTTGTGAAAGAGTAGGTACAGGACTTGTAACTAAAGGTGCTAAAGGTTTTGGAGCTAAAAGTTTTGGTTTTAAAGTTCTTGGTTTTGTCATTTTATTTGTTCATGTATTTTGCTTAGTTATTTTAGAACTTTGAGCTTGCTGAGAAGACATGTTCAAAAAAAAACACGTAAAGAAAACGCGCAAAAAAAAGTTAAGCGTATGTACTCCTTAATTTTCTTTTTTTCTTTTATTCGTGTTCGACCTAACAACCCAAAAAAAATTTAGGTCTGAAAGGTCGGAATTCGGTTGTGTAGTACAAATAGATCAGCCCTATCAAATTAACCTTCAAACCGACCGAAAAATGCAACCGACCGGAATTGAAAAGGGCTATTATCATCTTAATTACACTAAACAATGTGTTGAAAAAAGTTCATATCACAACTTCCTATTGTTATCATAAACCGAGTATTGCCAGCAAATCCCATGACAAAGTCCTCCGCTCCATTTCGAACAATTAATACCCGTACGTCCGGCGATATGATTGACACCTCTAACTTCAATAGATTTTAAAAATAAGTCATAAAAGTCATATTATTGGATTTATTGTTAGTACTGTACATAAACTGAATTGTAACTTACGATATTGTAAGATTCATCTTAAGATAAAAATAAAGATAAAAATATAATATCGTATTGTACATAAATTCTTTATTTGCTATGGTTGGATTCTTGCAGCTAATGTACTGTATGTTTTTGTGATAATTTAAATATTTTTTATGGCAAGCAATGAACAATCATGACTTCTTAACGACTTGCACTCAAGAAGGTTAGTTTCATGTGATTTGATAGATTTCTCAGTCATCTGATTTCGGGAAACAGGTGGTGATGGACATATCTTGGACAAGTTGTCCTGTTGCATAGGACTTCCCACGTGATGACACAAAAAAAGTAGCTTTTTATGGATCTGCAATAACATACTTCTATAGAATTCTATAGAATTCTGGTTTCTTTTTATGGATCTGCTGGAATTCTTTTATGGATCTGCAAATGACACAATTCTACAGAATTCCTGAATTCTTTTTATTGATCTGCAAATAACACACTTCTATAGAATTCCTGAATTCTTAAATTCGAATAATAGAAACTTCTAAGTAGAACTTTTCCACGAATTTTGAAATCGAACTATAAATAATTCTAACAATAAATAATTAGATAATTTTTTTTCTTGTAACTTTCTTTTAATATTTAGTATATTGCCATTATGGAACCTACTAGTATCAAAAAATTTTTTGACCCGACCCCAAGATTAAAATCTAGTCCTATCCCAATTTTTTTTGTCCCCTTTGATATAGAAGAGAAGGTATGTGATTGCGGACATATCTACTCTATAACATGTTATTCACAAAAATACTGCAAAAATTGCTTATTTAAATATATTAAGGATGTTCCCGATTTTAGAATATACTTAATTATTTGTAACATCTATTTAAATACATTTAACGTCAAAGAATTTGAAAAATGGTCCGAAAATATATCCTACAAACAAATAGTCACAAATCAATCACTATGTAAAAGTGTAAAGGTAGACTGTGAATTATGTGGTCACAAGCACTATGGTATTATTTGCCCAATTTGTAATCTAATCTCTTTTGAGTTTATAGAATCAAATTCTGCTGCAGCAATACTTCATTTACCATGGTGGGACGCTTGTAATCAATGTATAATTTGTGATTCAAAACTGGAATCCTCAACTGATAGTCAAAAATGGTGCTCAAATTGCTTAATAGTTTATACAGGATGTAGATATTGTTTAACAACAAATATTATTTTTGGAATGGCAGAGCAATCTCAATGTATGAAATGTAAAAGAATATTCTTGGTTAATGTTAACATGCCTGCTAACATTACAAATAATGGAGAATACATTCTATTAAAACTCAACACTCATAACTTCAATCAAATTTCTAATTATGTGGATAACATAGATAAGAATTCTAATTTACTAGAGTTATATGGATTTATGAAAAAGCTTAATTATTTTAATTTAAAGATATATTCTCAAATAGAATATAATGAAAACTATTTAGAAATAACTATACCAATTATGTTTATTCCTTTCAATAATGATGATGAATATGTATGTTTTTGTTGTAAAGCAGTATATTCTAAAACAATTTTATCCAAAAAAAAATATTGTCATAATTGCTTATGTTGGTGTATTAAGCATTCAATTAGTGGTTCAAATATTAGATGTGCAATTAATAACTTAGATATATATATAAATACGACAATAAATAATTGTGATAAACATGAACCAAAAATTTTGGATTTCTGCAATGAAAGTTGGTGTGAGAATTGCTCTAAAATTTTGTGCTTCAAACAAATAGTTACAGATGATTTTAGAAATATAAATTATTCTTATTATGAAAAAAACTGTAGATTATGTGGAAAATTAATTTACAATCAATTGTGTTCAGATTGTTATTCAATGTCTTTTGAGATTATAGAATCAAATTCTACTGCACCAATACTTCATTTACCATGGTGGGACGCTTTTGGTGAATGTATAATTTGTGATTTAAAACTAAAATTCTCATCTAGTAGTCAAAAATTGTGCTCAAATTGTTTAATAGTTTATACCGGATGTAGATATTGTTTAACAACAAATATTATTTTTGGAATGACAGAGCAATCTCAATGTATGAAATGTAAAAGAATTACCACCGTAACTATTAATACTATTAATATCACTAATATCACTGGAAATAATAATATAAATGAATTCCTTTATATTACAAGAAACCATAACGATAATCATAATTATCATCATCAGTTTGTTAATTATATTAGTGCAAATAAATCTTTATTTAATCCATTAGATGTATATAGTTTTTTTAAAAATTTTGTTTTTCATTCTTTAGATCCAAAGTGGTTTCCATATTCAAAAATTACAAATTTAACGAAAATAGCAGAAGGAGGATATGGAAAAATTTACAAAGCATCAATTTATGGAAATATTGTTGCTATAAAAGAATTTTTAAATTCTCAAGATCCTAGTAAATATTTTTTAAATGAGGTAATTTTTATTCTACATAAATGTTACTAACTTAAACTATTAATACTATCAATTTTTTTCATTAATTTAGATAAAATCACTTTATCAATGTTATGATGATAAATTTGAATATATTATTAAATGTCATGGTATTACAAAAAATCCCATGACAGAAGAATTTATGTTTATAATGAAGTATGCAAACGGAGGAGATTTACATAATTATTTACAAGAAAATTTTACAAGGATTACATGGAAGAAAAAATTATATATTTTATGGAGAATTTCAGATGGGTATTTGTAATTATTTAATTTATTTGAAATTAATGTTTTAAATTATAAATTAATTTGTTTATTTATTTATATTCCAGACTTCAAGCTATTCATGAAAAAGATTTATACATCGAGATTTCCATAGTGGAAATATATTGGTTGAAATAATAGAAAATGAATTATGTAGTATTGACCAATATTTAATTGGAGATTTAGGATTATCACAACCTGCAAATAATACTTTAACAAACAATGAAATATATGGAGTTATACCGTACATTGCTCCAGAAATATTTAAAGGAGTTGCATTTACCAAAGCGTCAGATATATATAGTATGGGTATGATTATGTGGGAATTGACAACTGGTTGTAAACCTTTTGCTAATGTTGAACATGACGTTGATTTAATTTATAAAATTACTGACGGAAAAAGACCTGAAATTACAGATGATACTCCTGAAGACTTTGTAAATTTAATGAAAAAATGTTGGAATTCTGATCCTAAAAAAAGGCCATCTGCAAAACAAGTTTGTGAAAAATTTAACCTTTGGTCAACCCTAGAAAAAAATGCTGACCATATTGATAAATTTAATCAAGCTGAAGAAATACGATTAGAATTAATAAGAACTAAGTCAATTGGACCAGAATTTAACGAAAAACCTCATTCGAAATCAATTTATAAAAGTAGATCATTAAGTTCTATTATATCCGAATATTCATCTACTAATTCATCAATGAATTCATTGAGACAAAGTACGTAATATTCTAAAATTATCTTAAACATCTTAAATTATTGATATGAAACATTAATAGAAGAACCAAACAATAACGAAAGTAATTTTAATCGGAGTATAATAAATTATTGCTTAATTATTGCTTGTTTTTTTTAGAATTTGTAACAAGAGAATATGATCTTGACATAAATAATATTCAAAGGTAAGAATAAAAAAATACAAAAAAAAAAATAATTTTTTTCTCTTATTATCACAACATTAATGTAGTATCATATTTAAACCAAGTAGTGATTCTATTATTCAAAATTCATTGAGCGAGTTAATTTCTGAAATAAATCTTTCGGGAAAACAAAATATTGGGAATGAAGCTCAAACTAGTATTGAGGAAAATAGTAAGTAAACTTTTTATGATGATGTATTACAATATTATGACCCACAGTAAAAGTATTATAGGGTTCGGTAACGAATCTTGCAGCACAATTTGATTTTCCGAAGTTGATCGGATTTGGTGATATACTGTATTATACGTCAGAGCGTATTAGCTGATTGTTATTTATCATCTTAAATTATACATATGGAACATTAGTTAAAGTAACGAAAATAATTTAGTCAGAAAAATAAATTATTGATTAATTATTGTTTATATTTTTTTTTTTTTTAGAATATGCAACGAGAGAATATGAGTTTGATATAAACGATATAAACGTTAATCAAGGTACGAACAAAAATATACAAAATTTTTATTATCGTTACTATTATCAACGTTAATGTATTATAATTTCAATCATATTCAGGACAAGTTCAATCACCCAGCACGTAATGTATTCTAGTAGACCATTGAACGAATTAATTTCGAAAATGAATCTTTCAGAAAGACAAAATATTGGAAATGAAACTTCATCTAACATAGTTAATAGTAAGTAAACTGTTTATTTAATTCATGGTGTTTATATATTACTTTAAAAGTACAAAAAGAGAATCAATATTGAAATTAGAAACGAAATTAACGTACAAGAATAGTAAATTTCTTTTAGTTAAATCGATTTTGTTTTTTTTTTGCATCTTATAAAATGTATTGTATTTTACTAAATTATTTGTAATAAAATTGGATTGGAATCTTAAAACTACGTGGTCAATATATATTTATTATTAAAAACAAATATCAATCAAAAGAAAATATCAAATGATTTTTTAATTGGGTTTGGGATCCTAAGTTATTTTTTATGGATATTATTTACATGCTGGAAAATTAGTAAATTAGTTATCCGTTAATACTTTTAACATCCGATCATTATAAGGTTGTTTTTTCAGAATATAACTCAAGTTCTCTAATAATTTAAAAAAAACTACCAAACATTTCCTATCATTTACCATTTTCAAATATTAGTTAAAGCATGTCTTCACGATAAGGTATATATGATTTTTTTTTAATTCCCCTTTTATTAAACTTCTTCGGTCACAATATTGTTACACATAACTAACTAAACAACCAAATGCCTAGATTTTGAACAAAATAATGCATAAAAATTTAAATTTTACATTTTTGCAGTATTAGAATATTGATTTATATTATATTTTATAGAAATAGATTAGACGAAAACTAAATAATAAAGGATAAAACCTAATATAGAAATAAATAAAATAAAATAATAAAAATTCCAAAATCACAGAACTGTTCCCATTATCTAGAATACCTGGGTACGAACAAAACCGTTTGATAATATCATATCTATCTGTAGAATTTCTACCCGTCATCTGGCGTTGACTTTTTCATCGCGGAGTTTCATACCTAGTGATTGCAAAGGTCATCTTTTCCTTATACATGACAATCGTCCCTAAAAATTTACAGGTTAATGAAAAATATTAATCTAATTTCTAATTCACTGACATTACTTCTTCTACTGAGTTCAGCCCAGTTCGTCTCTCATTTATCGTTCGCGTTCTTTCTACCACCTTCAACTTCACAAAGCACTTACTCAAATCATTATATCCTTTATATGATGACAAAGAATAAATAGAATAACATTTCTGAGACATCCAATAAAGGTACTACTACTTCTGACTTCAACATTATCTTTTCCAACATAAATTAACAGTAAAATAATTATAAGTTAAAAACTCATTTATTTTTATTTTTATAATATAATAATAATGACAAAATTGCTACAACCAGTTAGTCATCTACATATAATGTATCTAAATACTATATTCACAGAGACAGAAAAGCTCAACCCAAGGGTCAAATCGTTTTTTTCTAGGAGAAAGGCATGACCTGGCTCCATACTTATAAAATTATAAAAAGACCTATAGTAGTAAAAAATAAAGAAAGAAAACAAAAAAAGAACCAACCTACAGAAAAAACAAAACAACTGGAGATTATTAGGGAAGAAAAACATCTATTAGTATTCAGTTTAACCTAACATCTCTTTTAAAACCAGACATTTTAGATAAGAAATCCGCTATCAAATCACCCTGTCAGAAATTTACTTTTCTCTGGCAGTGAATATAATTTCTACATAGCATCATATTGATCATAAGTAATTAAATAAAATATCAAATAAGTATTACAAGAGTATTTGTATTATTACAGTATATATTTGATTTTCCTTTCACATTTTATGTAAGGGGAGTGACACATATTACGTAATTATAGGTTTCTTATAAAGCTGACCCCCCTCCCTCCCTAGTTAGACTTGTTATTCAAGTGATTTATTGTAATACAATCATTATTAATAGATATTGTTCTTGATTTCAAAAAACTCCTCTCACTTTCATGTATTAAAATTTAAATGAAAATTTATTTAAAAAATGTGTTTAATAATAAATATTTGTTTAAGATAATATAAAGTTGAAAGATTACTTTATAATGTATTTGAAAGTATTTTTTTTAAAAACATTTATTTGAATATTTTCACAAAATTCGAAAAGATAATGATTTGCAAAAAAATCATGATCGTACACCCAATGTGACTGATTAATACGTGTTTTATGACATGCTCTTTAGCATATTTTTTGGTCCTTAAACATGCAGACTTTTCTAACTACACCAAAATACAATAAATTTCATATTTATAAAACACCTACAAGTCAATACCAAAGATTCTGCAATGCTTTTGGATATCATTGTATGGTGAATACAAAAAATCCTATGTATCCAAAAATTAGTCTTTGTATAGAATGTTCTGAAGCGTGAAAGGAAATTCAACACAAGTCTCAAGAAGAAATTGAAAATAAAATTAAAGAATACCTGGCAACCAAAGTTCCAATTCAAGGTTTTTTACAAATTAATCGATCACAACCCAGCTGACCTCAAAGTTCAAAGTCCACTCAGATCAACCAAACCTCACAATGACTAATTGAAGAAATTATTGTAGCTGATACTACTCCACCTCCTAATGCTGCTGCACAGAAAAAAACTGCAGAAGTCATTAATGCAACCAACACAAAGCTTGCTGAAGTTCAACAGATTTATAATACTACTGCAAATTTGGAGATTCAAAATAATTTGGCAGAACATATGGCAGCTCTCAAGCAAGTTCTGCAAGATGAAAATAATAAGGTTAAGAAGTTGAAGTGCCAGGCAGAATATCAGCGAAAATACAGGGCAAAAAATCAAAACTCTTACTAGAGAATAATGAAGTAGTACAATATGACACTCCTGATCACCTATCTTTTTTGTTTCAATATCCTGATTTACATGAGCATATAAATGAATGTATTGAATTTGGAGCTGCAGATAAAAAGAGAAAAAAAAAGTCATTAAAGTTAGGACAATCTGTCATCTTCAAGAGGATCTTAACTTGAAATATAATGAGTATCTGTCTCACACCACCCTCAACAATTATTTGATGCCATCACGATCAAATATTAAAGTAGCAATGACTCACCATCATCCAGCTATAATTGCAAATGCCTCTATTTTATGAAATGAAAGGAACAAGCACATTGATGAGCACTACTGTTTTGCATCTGTGAAAGGAGCAAAACAATTCACAGTTTTATTTCCAACTCACTCTGTTATTATCTTCCAGAATGACAAATCCAAAGTTTCCCTGGTATTCATGCAGTTGGAAGAACATTTCAGACCATACAAAGTTTTCAAGAACTGGTTACACTACCTGATTACAATTTTCCAATCGGCAATCGGCATGCAGCAAAAACTTATTCCATCAGTTTACTTACTAATTAATCCAAGTGATAAAAATGATACCTTTCGTAATGGTCAACTTTCAATTTACATACGTCTGCAATATCAAGTTGGTACGAGCTCTGAAATTCACATGAATGATCTGGATTTGCTAACTCAAGATAGTCATTTTGATGGGATATTAAAAGTTAACAGCCAAATAAAACCAATCTGGATTCTTTTGGTTAATAGAGGTCCAGACAAAAAACTGCGGTACATAAAAAACATTCATCAATATTGTAGAATGTTCCAGGCTTTTGACCTTGATTACCTTTCCATTCAGACGCATGCACCTGGTCAATCATTATATAACCCTGTTGAGCATAGTATGGTGACGTTATCACAAAAACTGGCCAGCATAGCCTTACCGATCAATAAGTTTAGTTCTCATCTCAACTCTCAGGGCCAGGTCGTTGATTTGGAGCTTGCAATGAAAACTTTCGTTATGCTAGTGAGGCTTTATGTGATCTTTGGAAATGTGATCCTATTTTGAGAAGCCTGTCACCATGCAATACACTGATCAAAAGAGTTCTTCATTTGATAATGTTATATTTTCTGGATCTGAAAAAGAAGATATCAACGAATCAGGTGTGCCCTGGCAATGGTTAGAAAATCACACAAAAATGTGTCAATACTCACTTGACATTAAGAAATGCAATGATCATTCTTGCTGTTCACCTAACCATTATGAGGAGACAACCATTCTTCTTATAGAAAATGATGATTTTCTCCTACCTGTGACAAAAGGAAAAGATGGGCATTATCTAAATCTGCTTCATATATTAGAATATTTTGATAAGCTCAAAATACCTGAGTATGATGCCCACTATCCTTCCATTAATACAAACACTTATAATTATTTTTGCTGTTCTGAATGTAATGCATACTTCCCAACGCTTTCCGTAAGAAAAATCAACATTCAAAATGATGAGTTAAACCAGCTAAGAAAAGGGTATTTACCAATTCTGTTGACGATTTTTCAGTTGCACCTGCATGTAATGTACAAGTTTTAATTATAAATGACTGGGAAGTATTATCAAAAGGTGAATAAAGACACAAATTTTAAAAATGGAGGAGTTCTGAGTTTTTTTTATGAAAGAAGTTCATTTTATAAAGGAATTAGGTTAGGAACGGTATAAAGTATAAATGAGATTTCTTTCTTTTTTTGAATAAGTTGCGCAATACAAATAGAACAAAGAAACAAAAAATATGATACACTGGTTATACTATTAATAAACAAGATACAAACAAAACAAAGAATAATGCATGTATGTAGAACAATTAATAAATCACATGAAAAGAATTTTATTGGTAAACTATTGTGTTTAATTCCAGCCACAAAAGTAAAAATTCTAACTAATTTTAATTCCTATAATTAAGTATCATGTGAATGGTGAACTGTTAAATATTTAAGACCCTCCTCTCTATAATAATTACGTAATATGTGTCACTTTCTTTAGGTGAATACCCCTTTTATTTTCCCCTTTTTCAACAGTCACTTACAGATGTATGGTTGAGCTGTTTTCATTTTTTATGTATAGAAAGGCCATCTGGCCATGTATGTATATGTGATTAGGTTTTGATTACTTGATTTTGTATAGGATTTCCCAAGTGATATGTGTTATCATGTATATGTATATACGGGTTATTCTGAGTTTACTTTCCATTCAATAAACAAAAAAAACAATTCATTTACAGCCTATTTTAAAAGCTAGTCCAATTGCAATCTTTTTGTAGCTAAAACCTAGATTATATTTTGCTTGATGGGATAAATTTGCTTAACAACGCTTGTGTATAACAAATCTCATGTAATAGGCTAAAATTCAGCCTAATATGATGTTTATAGATAGGTTCTTTTCATTGCAAATTGTAATTACAGGTTGTTCTTAAAAATTAGAATCGTACCATCAATCTGGGATAAGTCAGATATGAAATATAGCCTTATCTGAATTAAACATTACTGAAAAGAACTAATCCTCTTATTACAAACCATATAAATGATTAGCATTTTTATATATCATCATAAAATGCTTTTATTTTATCCAATTATTATTACATACCAAACCTCATAAATGCTAGCATGATTAAGATATAATATAATAATATATATAATAATTTTGAAAAAATCAATTAACAAATACAATTCTTATGATTTTATAGGATTTAAATCAAATAATAAAATTCCTGACAGAAGAAATATTTGGAAGCACTTTAACTGACAATATTTAATACTTTCTTAAGCTTTAAAATACAATCCAAATGCCAGCTTTTTACAGTTTAATTTAAATCTTTCCATTTAAAAAATATATTCAGTTTCTAGGCAATGAGATCCAAATATATATATTAAACTTATACTTAAATATGGATTAAATTAATAGCCATTGTATCATTGAACCTAAAAGATACATATTCAAAAAATTAAAATAATTACAATTATACCTGAAAGTGGCAACCCATATTTGCATAATTAATAATAAAGATAAAAATTTAAAATTATTTCAAATGATTACTTTTTCTTCTCTTATTTCCATAAATTGTTGGTTAGTTTAATAATAATAATATATTTATAACTTTAAGTTTCTTACTTTTGTTAAAGAAGGAATTTAAATACTCTTTCATTATCCAATAGCTCTTAAAAATAAATAGTATATAACAATAACCTTTAAATTTTTAAATAAATATTAATTTTACAATTTTATATAAAAGTAATAATACTAGGAACCAAAGCTGTGAAATTTTCCAATTTGGCAAGAATAATAAGAGTTTAAATATATATTTTAATTAAACTAAATTCAGAGATAAATAACTTTTTTTTTGTAGTAATATTTTTTTTTTTTTTCAGAATAAAAGTATCCTTTGTTGATCTCTACATCTAAATCTTTAAACATGTCTTTAAAATACATTGGTCCATCCTCAAATATTTTTAATCTATATTGTAATTTAAAAATACTATTTGTAATATATATACTTTCTTTCTGGTTTATTAATATATATAATTAATTTCTAATTCATCTCTAAAATCCTGATTCTAGCAATTCTTTTATTTATATTTAAAATTGCTTTATCCAAACTTACTATTGTTATTATTATATATGTACAATATTAAATTATGAGAATGCTGAATATGTTTAATTAGCAGTTAAGAATATAATAAATATAAATTAATTGTGTCAGGATTTTGACTCCATTCCACAATAAAATACATAAAAAATTTCTTTAACATCTTAATTATATGTGAAAATTTTGTTTTACTAATATTGATATAGCAACTAAATAATAATACAAAATTTTAATATTTTCATACTTTTAATTAATTTAAATAAAGTTATATTTATAAATAATAATTATTAGAAAGTAAATATATTAATAATCATTTTTGAAAAAAAATGATAATATGTAAAAATGAAGTGTGAAAATTTTTAAAAGAATAACACACTCTTATATAAAGAAAAGACATGTAATAAAGCATATTAATGAAGTATGTTTCTTTTTTCCTTTTCTAGTATTTGCTATTAATTAAGTAATTCATAAAAATAAGGATGTTTAACAAGATTTTGATACTTGTATGAAACTCCAATCATAACTAACAATAAATACAATATTCATTATACTTTTTTTTATAATATTTCAATAGCTATTAGCAATCTAGTATTTAATAATTTATAACTTCAAGGATAGTATTTTTAACCTTTATAAGTACTATCCCTTTCATCTTCCATATTGTTAAATGAATGCGTGTGCATTATGGTTCCTTTCTTTTATTTTAAAGAATCTAACACCATGTAAATTTTTCAAATAGAAGGTTATATTTTCTTAAAGTATTGAAATATGCATACTTTAACAGCCTCAGTATTAACAATTTAAGATATTCTTAATTTGTTTGTATTTGTTTTCCTGCATTCTCTTCCAAACATTCATTTTTTCTATGTCTGAGTTCTATGTATTGGTTTTCTTAAACAGAATCATTTTGAAAGTAAGTCATAATAGCAATAATACAAATAGATTATTGTCTGTGATCCATTAAATTGAAGAGTATTTATCTATATATATAGGGAATATTTTTTAAATAAAACATATTTCACATACTATTTAATTAATAAATAAATAAAAGTATGAATACTGTTAAACCAAACCATTTTGGTTGAATCCTATAAATTCACACTTTAAATTATTTGGTTAAAATTATGTAAGCTGGATGAAAAAATGAGAGTGGTTCATTTTTTCTAAATATTAACTAATTTTTTTTCAAATTAAAAAAAAAGCAAAAAAATTTTTTAGAATCCACACTATTTATTTATAAAGGTTTTTAAATATAGATATAGTTTCAATGAGGCTGTGGTAAAGTTTGAGACAGTCATATGAATTCAAATGTTTATGTGTGTGTATATATAAATATAATACATGATTCAATTTAATTTATAATATATAGATGGCACAGTCTCATCTTTTAATAAATTCCTATTCTGTACCTAATAATAATTCTAATAATTTCTAAGGCTTATGTCATTGTAATTTATGTGACAAAGTGCACCTATCATATATTTCAAAGCCACATCATATAAAATGACATTATTGCAAAAAAATTCAGCCCAATTGCCAAAAAAGTTGTACAAATAAGAAAAAGGGATATTTCAAACAATTATTTTCATAAATCGGTGATTAATACAAGCTTTAAACTGTGTCACCGCAGTATTCATTGTACTCGTTCAGGGTCTTGCCTAGAAGTCATATAATTTTTGGGAATTTGACAATTTTGACAAAATAAAAATATTTATTGCTATTCTATTTAAATTTATTAGTAAAATAACTTGTTTTGTCAAATCAGCATTTCAAATTCTTTTAGAGTTTTAGAGTTAGTAAAGTAACAGTATGTGTAATATGTAATTTTGTTAATTAAGAGATAAACATTTCGTATAACCATCATTTAACCGTAAATATATTACTCCAATACGATTGATATACTTTTGTTCTGGAAACATTGGTTAACAACAATGAGACAAGCATTTGATTATTTTGCACTATCATAATCAGAGAGCTTACCATTGAAAGAATTTTTCCCGAACGTATGTAAAATTAGATCAAATCCAGAAAAATCAATCTGTGAGCCTATCCTTGGATTTAAAATATTTTTTTTTTAATTTAAGTTAAAAACCTTAATTCTGCTTGGTATCATACAAATACATATAGGAAGCTATACCTGTATACCACTTAACCTCGAAATAAAAAGCATCAATAAGTCCCCATAATGATAGAATTATTTATTAATTAAAACGATTATATTTAATTTATAGTTATATAAAAGGTATATTTAAAAACTAAAAAGCTTCTGATTTATTCGTCCAGAAAGTCATACTTTCAATGACTTTGTTTTTGAGAAAAATGAAAAATATTCTCGATCAATTATATCAATAATGAATTTAATTTATGACTGAGTATCTAGGAGAAATATATTCTTCAGTACTATGAAACGTTCCAGAACGAAAGTTGACTAATAATGTATCAGTAATGTATCACACTACATATTACCGCGCCATTGTACATCAAAAAACAGGTCAAGCGGAAGAAGTCATATTGATCTAAAGTTAAAATCAACTCAGAAGTGGATATAATAATAGACGAATGGGTGCAATGTGAGAAACAAAAATTTTGGTAAATATATTCTTATTGTTATCTTGGCTTCATGCATAAAACATTTTTGGCAGAATTATTAAATAAATACAATTTATAACTTGTAAAATAAAGAATGCAACACTATCTTTTTTCTTAAACAAAATAAACCGGTACAGAAACTTGTTTTTCTCAATATACGGCAGTTTTTATACAATAAATATTAGGAATATGATAATAAAAAACACCAATAATATAGTTAATTATTTATCTTAGAATTGTCTGAACTTATTATTTGATCAATAATTATTTAGTTGACGTAAAATAGACAAAAACGACGGTGCCGGAAATATATTACTTAGACAAACCTATACGTAAGGTCGGATAATGGTAGCCTATGACTTCCAGGATGATTAATATGTTGTAGAGAATTGCCATTTATAGTTGTTACAGGATCTAGCGATCATTTTTTATTCCGCTGATGATCGGTGTCTTAAAGGTCTCTAATTTATTAGCCATATCAATACAATCATACAAACTTATTGATGAACAAATTTTCGGATCGTTTTATTTTATTAGAAAAATGTATTATTTATTTAACAAAATTAAAGGTCAATTATATTTGTTTATATAGCCAAAAGAAAAAAAAATTGTTAACAGGAATATTAATATATATGAATGAACATTGTTTTAAAATAAATAATACAAACTCAATTCATCAAAAAACGCTAAATTTCTAAAAATATACTTAATCTCAGAATCTAGAACAAATTCTGTTACCGATAATTTTTAAAAACATTCTTTCAAATCTTCTACAGTTTCCTCTAAATTAATTGATTTGATCTCAATCCTTCTTTTGATTTTTCTATTTGAAATTTTTCTTTGTTGTTTAATACTTTTTTCAAATAATTCCATCAATTCCATAACTACATTTTGTAAATCAACAATTTTAGGCAATAAAGATTTAAATTCCCTAAATTCTTCAAATTTCATAATCTTTTCTATGCTCTGTATAGAATTTTTCAATTTTTCCATAAAAATTCTTCCCAACATAATTGCTGACTCATTTTTTACGTTTCTCATTGTTGCTATCTTTGATATAGTACAAGAATCAACATATGTGAAAAGGAACTTATTAATAGCTTTACAGGTTGTCATGAATCCTTTTGCACTACAACTGATCGATTTTAATGTCCAATCATAAGAATTTGCGTAACGTGTAGTCGGATTATTTAAAAAATTACTTCGAGAACTTAACCAACCAATCATATTATTTATAAAATCATGAAGGTAAGTATCTTTCTTATGGTCAATGATAGTTAAATTTGGCATTATTGTAATGTGTTGTGATAAAGATTCTAATCTTTTCGGTTTTTCTCCACCGATTAAAACAAGTTCGTCCTTTTTCATTTTATCATTGCTCACTAAATTAAATTTATTTAACATAATACTTAAAACTTCAAAATAATCATCGATATGGTTTTTATTTGATATATCAGTATTTAAAGCTAATAATAATATATCTTCTGTAATATTAAATCCAGCTTTAATTAATAAAATACATAATCTTGGTTGATATTTAAGATAATCGATAAAGATTAATTTTATTTCTGAATTGTTTCGCCAATTTTTTAAATATTTAAATGCTTTCTTTTTACAAGATTCTTGTTTTAATTTGTTAAGAAGTAATCTCAATTTTTCTTCTCTTTGTGATTCTGTTTCGTTTGTTCTTTTTAAAACTTTATGTAAATCAGCGAATAATGAAGCTGCCTCTTTTTCATTGCTCTTCTCATAATTTTGGTAAAGTTTCCTCCAAGCTAATAGATTGCGTGCTCTTGGAATTACGGTTTCTTTGAATACAACTGAAAGTAAATTGTTGCATCTAAAACATTTCGTACTTTCGTTAGAATAATATCTACTTTCACGACAAATATAACAAATATATTTCAAGTTATGGTTGGATAACATATTAGGCAAGTTCCTTATAATTATTTTGAGAAAAGAATTATTTTTTGTTATTTTTTTTATTTTTTTGCAAGTTTATTTTTTGCGACTTTTTTATAACTTATTTGATGATTACGCAGTACATGCGCAGTTTTCATCCTTGCTACGCCATTATTATACCAAGAACAAATCAGATTAATCAGTGTGACATAACTCTAATCAAAAATTCCCATCTTGGGTTCATAATACTGACCTAATGTTTACACCAATTTATGCAAAAAACAAACGTAGACTGCGTAACTGCGTAGCGTACCTGCCGTAGTATCTTCAAAAAAAAAAATTTAACGCTAATACTTATTTGGTTAGCTCAAGACTAATTTTATGTATTGTTTGTTAGGGCTACATAATCATTGACTTTGCCCACTACTTAACGCGAGACACCGCAGTTTGTGGTTATAATTTTTCTGCCAGAAAAAGCGTTTAAAATAATCGATAATATAAATCATATTAACCGTTAAATTATTTTAAAAAAGTGTTATGTTTCGAAATCATGAAAAAAAAAAAAATTTTTCAAATTAAATTGTATTATAATGTACTTTTTTGGCCCGAATAGTTCAAAAAGTCATATGTACAGTATATATATCGTATTATTGTACGTACGGTAAGTACAATGTATCAAAATCATTTTTTTCATAATTTTTAATGCCAACATTAAAAGATTCACTGAAGTGAGCTTTGTACCGATTCGTGCAAACATTAATTTTAATTAAAGCAGAATTTATTACAAGTAATCAAGTTATAAAATGAAATGCAGAATTGTCATAATAAGAATTTATATGGCTAGTGAAATATACAAAGTGTATTAAAAGTGTGCATTTGAATGCGAATATTTGTTAATTGTAAATTTCATCACGAATATAACAGGATTTATTTAGAGAACCAACCATCATTTCTAAACCTAACTGCTAATATATGATAACCTGTTTGTATGAGTTGCGCATATTGAATGTTTATATAATTATATTTTATTTAAAGAAAAGCGATTGGATATCATTTTATAAATTTCGAACAATTTAAAGACTAACTGTATTTATTATTAGTCATATCCAATCCTTAATTAAATAACGGAAGATTAGGTTATCAATGGTTCTTTGATATTGTCGGTGCAGGTTTTTTTCTATTCGATTTTTCTGTTCGATTTAATAATACTCAAGGATTATAAATTTATGATGGAAGTATTTTTCTATTCCATCACATACTTCTGCTGCCACATCCATTAAAGGTGGTTGTATGTAATAATTAAAGCATTCAATATTAATTCGGATATGGTTTATTAACCTAATTTTCGGAGGCACTGTACTGTGAATGTTGCGCCTGATAATCTTGCACCAAAAGATTCTCTGTGTGTCAAATATAATTTATTAATCATATCTGGGAAAATTCCAAAAAGCTGAATGTCCCAAAAACGATTATTGTATGATCGTGACATTTGATAAATATTTATAACATTATACAAAGTTCAATAATAAATCCTAAAACAAGATGCGGCACATATGTGTCTTATAATTAAATAAGTGAAAGTGATATTTGACATCAGTGACAATATGGAATATGTATCGAGTGATAATGTAGGTTCAATCGTGCAATTAAAAAAAAAAAATTGAGAATCATTGTCATTAAACATTTTAAATGACGATGATTTGTAATCCATAATGAAATGTGAACTTTATTAAATAATAGAATATAACCCAAATGTTTTTAACGTTATTTAAAAATAGTCTCGTGTCCGTTAAATATCCAAGCTTTTGACGTGATCCCTATATCTTAGTAATGAGAGTTTCAATGTTCACACCAAAAATTGTTCATCCAACGAACATTTGCGTCGAAATTTTGCATGTATCCGAGTCAACAAACATCAATTGTGAAAAAAAGTTGAAAAATATATTTATTCCTTAGTATAACTGTATCGTTTACAAAACTTAATTGTACATTGTCAAAGATACGATTTAATTTGTTCGGGCATTACCCGCAACAAAACAAGTTTGACATTTATTTTATGCCATACTAGGTATGTGGAATGACTTTTCAAACTTCTCAATATCTGATATAAAATTAAGTTCAATAGTGATTTGTGAGAATTTTTTTTTTTTCTTTAAATAAATTTAATAATCAAAGTTCGAATCACATATTTTCTATGACGTGTATCGTGTCGATTGCTCCACGTGAACTAAAGAAGGCTTATACAATATTTAACGGGTATCACCATATTCGAATGGCTTAGACTAGCGGATACTAAGCCACTCTATGAAACATCTCCCGTTACTTTTGATTTCATGAAAGAGAAAGAAAGGTTCATTAACAAAAGAATTAAATGATCTTGAAGAAATTTACATAAATTATCAGGATTTTATTTTAATGAATCGCGAAAAAAAATAAATTATAAAGTATATACAAAGAAAAAAAATCTATTAAAAATCATAAAAATAATAATAATAATTTTTTCTTCTAAAAATATTTTTTTTTTTTTCTTTTTAAGTTTAAAAGATCAAAGCTACCAAATAAAATCTTAAACAAAATAAGAAAAATATTGTTAAAAAAACGCAACTCAGTTCAACACTTTTGATTTTATTTTCTTCGTCAAATTCAATGACCCTTTTCGTTCCTCGAAACTTTTTTCTCATATTTTTTTTTTCTGATTTATTCTATTAATATATACATAAAAAAATTCTTTATTTGTTATAAAAGAAAAAAAAAGAAAAAATTTTAATTTTTTGATGTTTTCGCTTTTATTTACCTTGTTATTACTTATTTTTAAAGAAAAAAATTTCGATTTTAAATATTTTAAGTTCAAGAATGTAAGATTTGATTGTGCAATTAAATTTTTTGTTATCAGTTGATTTGTTTGGATCCCCTTTTATTGACGAAAAACTTGCTTATATTTGTATGTGGCACAATAAGCAAAGTCTAGAGTATCACGTGTTCTTACAAATGATTCATTCTTCATAGTAATATTGCATTATTATACAATTGGGAAACTTTTTTGTGTAAATGGCGTGATAATTCATGACACCACTGAATAAAAAATCGATTATTATTGTAAATATCTATTAGATAATTGATAACGTTGTGTTTTCCAATTTATTTATTGTCCTTTTAAAGAGATCGATTCTGATTCCACGACTCTTTTTTAATCTTCTCGTCAGAGATTGCCCTTTGTTCCATCCTGTATCCTATTATTTTTATGTAACATTCTTACAATATCAGAATTCTCTTTTGTTATTCCGATTACAAAAACATTGTGAACCTTACCATGTAACAGAATCTATGCCTCTGAAGTAGTTCTCCATTTTCTTGTATAACAGTTTCCGTAAAGGGAGACTTTGTGATTCTTCATTGTAAAAATATCTCTATATAAAAAATTATACAATATATGTAAGACAAAGAAAGAAAATATTTAGTCATGTTTATCCGTAGACGCTTTATTGTTAATTTTTGATACAAACTTTGACTAACGTAGCTTGTTATTAAGTTCCAAATCATACAATGGAAGCAATTCGAAAAGTCCTCTCTCATTAGAAACAAGTCCTTCAGGAAATGATCATCTCATCAACAGAAAGACTGTGACATTTTGTCATGATTAATTAACTGAGGTCACCGACACGATTGATTAACTGAAGTCATCGATGGCAAAACCCATTACGAATCGGGAGGATCAATTAACTGATAGCGTTAACAGCACATGCTCTTTGTTAGGCCTGGCATTGTCTATTTGAAAAAAGATGCCGGGACTGTAGTAAATGTACTAACTCTCCAATGCTCATGCGAATTCCGTCAAATATTTATCGTCAAGTGAGTTAACTTTTCTCCATTTCAACGAGATATTAAGTATATGTGATCTCTTAGTTCGGAAGCTACATTGTTAGCATGATGCTCTAATAAACGGTTACTATATAACAATGTCATAGGATCATAAATCAACAAGATCCTATTGTTGTAAACACATACCAATGGTTTAGATTTCATCCATATCCCTCCCTTTTAATTTTTACAAAGTTCTCCACTCCCTATCCTCACTATAGTAGAGAATTGATGTTATTTTTTTAGAAATAGTACGAATTCTTATAAATCTATCATGCCAGTCTGGCCATAATCGTTCGTGTGTTCTCTTCGATAAAAATCCCTTATTATATCTTTCAAAAAATGATACAGCTCTTTAGGTAACAATAAATTCCAACAAAGGCTAGCTTATTCGGATAATATTTCTCGTTGTTCTCACAACATTGATCATAGAGTGCACGAAAAATATTTCACCTTAATGTCTGCTAGTATATCCTTTCGTATATAACAGTAAAGCAAGCATAAGGTGTAGGCTTACCTGAGATGTATACAATTGTACGCTGGATATTTCCATTAAAATGAGAACTAATTAATTACGGTAATGTTGGTTTTTTTTTATTTGCAAGAGTCATGAGCACACTTCAACTCAGTCACGTGATGTCTGGCCCGCATTACGGCGTTATGCTCTAATGAAAGTGTCCGGTGACAAATAACAAGTGACGAATAATTTTTTCGCTCCCTCAGAGGCTCAGATAAATATAAACGATGAAACCGAGAGGGTGTGATGGAAGTGAAGATTAAATTTGCAGTCACGTGACTGAAGAATTTTTGTCGGTGTATGTCTGCGTATGACTGCGTATGAAACTTCGAAGCAAAAAATGAATTGAGTGGTTGCAAATAGCTGTGACAAGAAATATCGTGAAAGACCACGTAAAACCGGTTCCATCTTTTAAGGCGATGATAAAGAATCAAAAATTCAATTGCCTTTCAAACCGTCTTAAAACAAAGGTAAACTATTATGAAAAGTAATTGATTGTATAAATCTCAAATAAATAATAACTTTATTTCACTTTTAAAAGTAAGGTAGTTAACTTTACAATAGTTATATAATTTACATATTCCTTAAAACTTATATTTAAACTTGATGATGTTTAATAGTCCAAGTTTTTACACAGGCATCTTGTCCAATTGATGATATCGTATCATTATCCAAGAATATTACACCAGTTACTGATACTTGATGTGCACCTTTAATAGCAATGTTCTTCATTGGTTTTTCTACGCTCCATATATATATATTAGTATCCAATGATCCACTAGCCGCATGAAGTCCATCCGGTGACCATGCAATACTGTTGACCTTCGCTGTATGAAATACCCATTGTGAAATTTTAATCTATTTTTTTTTAAAAAAGATGTTCATATATTAATAATATTATAAAATTATCATAACACAAAAATCGTATGATTATGATTACCTCGTGATTACTAGTGTCATATACTGTAATCTTTCCTTGCGCATCACCTACAGCTAATAATGATCCATCAGGAGAATATGCAATAGCCGATATGGAACTTCTGCCAGTAATTACTTTTTCCTCTTCAAGTTTATCACCATTTACTTTATAAAGTGTCACTTTTGAATCCTATAATTGAAGATTGAATTATTTTTAATAAAAATGATCTAAAATGATTCACATTTAAAATTGTTTGTCAGATCGGCCCACGTGTAAACCAATTCCGATAATTAAATAAAAGTGAAATAAATAAATCTTACCTCTCTACCAACAGCAACTGAAGAACCATCCGAATTAATTCCAATAACAGTAGGAGCATGTGGAACTTCTAGAGTGAATACGGTATTATCATTTTTGACAATTTCGATACATTTATTAGTTGCTACGAAGATTTTATCATCTTTTATAGCAAACCCTCTCGGTAATCCATTAGTCTTCACAACTGATTCACTGTAATGATTAACAAAATGGTTCAATTTATTATATTTATTAGACAATAAAATATCAAATTGCTATTTACCTGAATTTCTTGGTTTCCGTGCTAATATTCCTAAGAGTATCGTCCATACCAACAGAAAGTACTTTATCATTTGAAGTAACTATTTGACAAATTTGATTTGTATGACCTTCACCATCAATTGAAACAGCGCTGCCTTCATCTTCACTCCAAGCATGTTTGACATGAGTTAAGTAACATTATAATCGTAAAAAAATTCTTTTTTCTTTAAGAAAAAAAAAAAATCATTATCGTCATTAAAGGATATAAATTCTTCCATCGTAACTTCCAGTAAATAATGTATTGCTTTTGTCTTCTCTAGCAAAAGCAGTAATTGCTTTTTGGTGACCCTAATTATTTATTAAAGTGAATAAATATTTCGTGTCGTATAAATAACATAAGCAATAATTTTAATTTAAAATCACGTACTTTAACCACTTTTGAAATAGAATTAGATTTTGGATCTAAATAATTAATTTCTCCGGATAATGATAGACTAACAAGAAATTCTCCAGCCCATAAATTTCCTACTTGTTGATTTTCAATAGTATCAGGAAATTCATACGTTCTATATATATATATTTAAAAGAGAATTTAAGAAAGATATTTAAATGTTATATTTAAACATAAACTAGATTAATAACTTACTGAACAACTTTTTGTGCCTCAACATCCCAAATTTTTGCTGTTTTATCTCCTGATGATGTGAGCAATTGTTTGCTATCAGGAGACCATGATACGGAAAAAATACTACCCTTATGAGAATCTTTTCCAACAACTTCGGAAAGATCAACGAGTTTTTCACCTGCTTCTGCTTCGTATAAAAATAACTTCAATAAAAAAAAAAAAAAAAGGTTCATTTTAAAATATTAAATAAATATAAATAAAATACAAATAAAATCTAAAGAAATTTACTTTTTTATCTGAACCGACAGTTGCCAGACTGCCACCATCAGGAGAAAACTTAACCCCTTGGACAAATGCTGAATGGTCCTTTATCGTGGTTTTTTGTTTAAAGGGTGGCCCATGAAAGAATACAACTGTAAAATCATCAGATGCTGTGGCAGCTCGCATAGGTCGTTTCTGCCGAATGCTAACGCTATTAATCACTTTAGAGTGGCCACTGATCTCTCCAGCTGATGATCCTGTATCGAGCAAAAAGGCATGACCATATCTATATAGAATTTTAATGCAATCAGCAATTCAATCACGATCATATTTATTAAATCCAAACACGGAAATTAATGTACCTTTCTTTGCCATTACCTACGGCAATTATTCTTTTACTCTCAAAATCCCAACTAATATCATTGATCCTATCAGCAACAACCTTAATTTCATGCTTCAAAATATGTTCATCTTGAATCGCATCCCAAATTCGAACATTTCCATGAATATCTAAATTAATATAAATTACGTCAATTCTACTGAATAGAGCTATTGATGTCTAAAATAAAGTTACCAATTTACCCCCGGATGCGACGTAGTAACCACTTGGAGAATAACGTGCAACAGTAGTATTTGCTGAATGACCAGTATATTCCTTTACAATGACCGGATTCTACATTGAGCAGAATAAAAAAGAAAATTTTTAAAAATAACGAATCAATGCATAAACGATAAATGTTACGTTAATTTATAACTTACAGCCAAATTCCTGATGAAAACGGTTTTGCCGTTTGTATAAAGAAAAGTTTCTCCTTTCGGGTCAACTCCAAGTTGAATAGCCTGACCACGAGAAGTAGCTGGGGTACAAGCAAAAATACTCTCTAAAAAAATAATATATATATATATAACATACATATATGTATATATAAACGATAAAAATAATTATTGTAAAGCAAAAAAAAAAACATTGTGTAGTAATTATTACTTTGACTATAAGACATTTTCCGAAACGCAATGTAAAGAGTTGGGAAAAATTGCTTTTCCAAGTTTTATAGCTGCAATTACTGATCGGCAATTTTTTTTTTTTTACTTATTTTGGTCACGGGAAGTGATATTAACTAATATTAATTAACGCTCGGTTCCTAAACAAGAGCGTGATGTAAATAGCCTTAACCACACTAGGGGACTGGGGACCTGGGGGACCAGTATCAGTACTGTGCCGCATATATATACAAAGTTTACTTTATTCATATTTTATTCGGCTACAATCTGCGATATAATGATTTGTGATGTATATACCTAACATAATGTAATAAAATTGTGTGAAAAATTAGCGAAAGACATCGCCAAAAATTCATATTTTTATTGTTCCAATACATGCAAATAAAATTGTAGAGTTATAACAAGTACTTGAACATCTGATTATGCCATCATGCGCGCGTTCTACTTTAGAACGCGATTATTATTTTTCCAATGCGCACCGGGTTAACCATGTAATGAATATTAACAAGATCTTGAACAAATTACCTAATCATTATGTAAAATACCTGACAATATAATGAAAGAAATTCTAATATTTTCTCTATAATTATTCTTGGCATTAACAAAAACCAATAAGGTATAAAATTATGCTGTACCTATAAAATAACTATCTTTATCTTCTATTCTATTCTAATTAAAACCTAACTGTGTTCAACCAAATGTACAGTAAGAAAGAAGAATATTAATTTATCTGATCATTCATCAAATTTTCATCTGATTTTCTTTTTTTAGGTGATGTGTTTGGAGTGCTGATAGATTGTCTTCTTGATAAATATAATTATGTTTTCTCCTCAACTTTGCATGCTTAACTTTAAGATTCGTACAATAATCCGTGAGATTGCTCAATCGGTGCTGTAAAAAAATTAAATTCGATAAGTATGATGAGACATATACATTAGAAAGGGTAAATGAATAACAAACCTCTAGAGAACGTAACATCACACGCATTGCCTCGTATGCAGGCAATTCTTTTATTTAGGCAGGAAAAGAAACCTTGTCGATTATCCTAAAACGATAAATTTCCGGAGTCAGGACATCCATCGCATATAGATTCATCTGTAAACCTGTGACATAAGAGTGCACATCTTGTTAGTAGTCTTATAATGGTTACTCTTTGAAGTTAAAACATTTACCGATTACTTGACATCCGAATACAATAACTTTCATATAATCAGTTGATGGTAAGACAAGAAAGGTTTTCATTACTCTGTTGTCCTAAAATATTAAGAAATAAATACATTTAGCACATAAAGATAAGCATCATATATAATTAAACTTTGAAGTAGGCGACTAATTGCTCACCTTTTCCTTTATTCTTGAAGTACTTTTCTTGCGTTTATCATTATTATACAAAATATTTGTTACACACTTCCTTTTAGTCGCGTTTGACATTATTAAATTCCCATTGTTCTGAAAATCTCCATAAAAGTAATCGAAGTAGAAGTTACATTAGCCGTTCTTCCATATTCCTTTTTCCAATTCCGAGCTAGAGTCCGATCTGGTCGAGAACCTAATTCATAAAATTTTGTAAATTAGTAATATTTCCGACTAGTACCTTCACAATTTTCCACTTTCAATTATTACGATCCTATTAGATTGACCTAGAGTCTTGAACAGGAGATAATCTTAGAGATTATCCGTGCTCCAATAAGACTAAGTGCTTGAACGTCAGACAATCCTGGAAATTGCAAGCACCCCAGCACTAGTTTCGTATCTCGTCCTAGAGACTTGAACAAACAGGAATCCTGTAGATCTAAGCCGCACCACCAAATATTTTTTAATAAAAAATTATTGAACTTGCCTGTTTATATTGATCATGTAACTGTCGTGCCTTTATACTCCTATTGCCATCCTTCTTATAAATGATAATCTCGAGAGAAATAAGATAATAACCAATTTTATTAGCGAAAGATTCCGCGTCGCATTCTTCTAAAAAATCTATAATATTCCATTGCGATCGAAATATTCATGCACTCATTTTTTTGACATGAACTGAAAGGTTACTGAAATACTGATTGAGACACTATTAGACGCGACAGATTATAAACAAGGAGAAAATAATTTTCAGGCATAAAGGCGTTGAGGTTCATTTATTTTATTTTATTTATACGGATGTTGAGGTTCATAGCCACGCGTGTCTAGTTTCTACATACAAATTGATGGATCAGGACTTCAGGAGTTGGTTAAGATTTATGCACTAACCACGATCACATGTTAATTTGCTGGAGTATTTCCGAAAGGAGTTAGCTCAATAGCATTTAAAGAATAGGTATACAAATCACGTGCAAATTTCTCGTATAACTAATTTCTGCGAAAATTATAATCGTGTCATAATTTCTAATTAAAACTATGGGAATCAGGACAATTCCGTATTTTAACCTTAAGACAAGGACAAGTTTTAAATACGCGGTTGCTAATCAATATTTTTTAGGTTCAAAACGATTCGCATACATTTGATATAAATATACAGTAAGTAATATAACAAATTAACATTCATTTTATTTATGATGATTTTTCTCAGATGAGTTCCACTAAACTTGAAATAATAGTTTTATGAATTATGAGTGGTCAATTAAAGCAAAAAATTTATTTTGACTTTGCAATAATTAAAATTATTACAAAGAAAATGAATATTTTAATACAAAAAATCTTCCATTTAACCAAAATAATGGGAGCTTCATATGATGCTTCAATGCCAAATTAATTTTGCCTACATAATAATTAAAAACAACATAAATTTATTGGGCTGAAAACAAAACAAAGTAAATCCGAATAATACATACATATGCAAGAAAAAAAGTAACATGAAAGTGCTTTCCAATTATTTGGGGGGTGAACAAACACCGCATCTACCACCACTAAAAAATTTACATTCACTAGGAGAATTAAAATCACAGAAATGACCTTCACCAAACCGTTGGGCACAAACTTTTGGAGATCTGCAACAAGTTTTACCGCCACATTGTTCACAAATACCCTTAGCACATGATTTATATGTGTCGGCGAGTTTTGGTTTATCATCATCTGCCAAAATGACGATAGCAAAGAGGACGATCAGTAAGAATAAAAAGAGGTTGAATTTCATTTTCACTTTTTTTCGTATTTCTTGTAATTCTTTTTTTTTTTTTTCTCTTAATGTAAAAATTGTGCGTAATCGAAACGATTTATAAAAATAAAATCAGTTGAGGCTTAGACTATTGGGACTCATAAAAGTGCATCAGCAAATAATTTTTAAATGACACGTTTTGTTTATTTTCAAAATCTTTTGGTGTCTGCTAAGCATCACTTTTATCTGCTAAAATCTTTATCAATAATTCTCTAAAAACGACACGTTTTATTTATTCTTAAAATTGATACGTACTTTCAAGAGGAAAACATGCTTGGGTTTTTGAATTTTTGCACCCATTTATTAGTAGTTTGATTATTCAGGCATTTAAATCATTAACATTTAATTATGTGATAAGGTAGTATGATTATTCCAGATGTTATTATAGCATTGGTAATTAGTTTAGCACTTATTTAGCCATAATTAATCATGTTGTTGTTTGATATAACTTCTTCACACAATAGCGGATTGGCATTACCAATTAGATTTGTATATATTATATTAATTTCCTTCTTTAGTTCTTTTTCTTTTCTTTTTTTCGAGATTAGTTATTAATTAATTAAAACAAATGATTTTTTTCGTATTAGGATAATCTTAATTTCGAAAGTTGAAACGGGTTGGGGACAATTTGGTAAAGTTGGTCATATATTGTATTTAAAGGAATGACCAGTAAACATCGTTTACTTATAATTGTTAATAAAATTATTTTATTATTAAATTTATTATTATTTTCAAATTTTAACGATTACTAAAATCACAGTTATAAATTAAAACATAGATTAATTGCTGTGATAAGTAATAGTATTAATATTAACATTTTTTATTTTTCATACTTTTCTCATTTTTATTATATTTGTAATAACTTTTAAACTCGTATATAAACTTTTTTTAACTCTTAATATGATCAAGCCTTATCTATATGTTACATTTAACATAAGCAGCCGTCTAATCCTATTAATAAGTATACCCCACACAATAATATGTAATTAGTTTTTCATATCTCTTTATTAGTACATAATCATAAACTATTAAGCCTTATTCAAAATTTTCAAAATAATGTGGTTTGATATGTAGCTTTTTTAATTTATTAATACTGAATAACCCAACACATACAGTATTTTGCTATCTATTTTTTCACTGACTGATGTAAAATGTCCGGAAATGTCGGATAATGTCCGGAAATTTGCAATATTCCGGATGTTGTGAGTTGTGACACTGATTTTCAGAAATTTCTAGGAGAGTATCCAGAAAGTATCTGAAATATTGCAATTTTTCCGGACATTCTTTTTTACGTGTTTTTTTTTCAGGGCGATATTAGATAACTGATCATATTTTCTTTTTTGTAATTACGTTATTCTCATTAAGGAAAACTATCTTTGTAAAAAATTTCTAAAAAAAACAAAAAATAATTTGATACATCGCTTTATTGTCCATAAATTTTTATGCAAATCAACAATATTTGAGTTCTTTCTCTCTGATTCATGTACTCCTTATTTTTCTGTTGCACAATTTTATTTTTCCGTTTTAATAAAAAGCCGTTCGGGACTTCGGGTTTTCTTTTTTATTGACATCCTCGCGTTCCTCAAGTTAAAAATAAAACATAAAAGTCGTTCCATGTATAATCATTTGCGAATTTGTATAAAGGGAATAAAATGAAGATTTTTATAGAAAAAGAGATCAAGATATCAATTTGATTGATAATCGATTAATACTTGCAGTAGATAACAAGGTATTTTCTCATAACGTATATATATATATTATGTTCAAATGTTTATGCATAAAACATTAAATTTTTTTGGAAATTTCCCGTTCATTTTGAAATTTTTCGTCAATACACATATTTAATTAATAAAAATAGATTTGAATCTTAAAAAAGAAAGAAAGATTGATTTTTAAATTCTTTTTTTTTTTTTGGATGTATAAACGAGTAAAAATAATAATGACAATGATTTTCTAAATATGGAGATGGTCGCGATGTCGATCGTTCCTAATGAAAAAGAACCATATAAAAACGGTATCATTTTTTCCGTATAATCTCCACGTATTTTATAAAAAATAAAAAATGAATATAATAATTTTTATCTTGTTTTATGCGACATTTACATTTGGTACATCATCACCTATATCTATAATAAGACGTCAAGATCCACTTAGCGGTTTTAAACCGTGTAATAATGGAATTAACTTCCCGAATGAAATTACATTATATACTTATACACCCAATCCAATTGTCGTGGGTCAAGCGGTCACCGTTCGTATGGCCGGTAAAGCAAACGTGCCTATTGTAAAAGGCGCTTTGATAAAATATAATGTTTTTTACAATAATAAACAATTGCTGGAGCACAGCAATGATTTTTGCGATGAAGTCGTCACGCCAGCTGGATTTACCTGTCCGGTTGAGGGTGATTTTGATTTTACTAATAACTTTCCGATGGATGCCCCTAACGCTAATAACGGTCCTAATACCATAATGGAATTGTTTATAAGGATGGATAGTAAGTTCTTAATATTATAAAATTTTAATTTTATAAAATTTTGTTCATCAATAACTTTTTTTTTTTTTTATCCTATTTTTTTATACAGTTTCAAATCCTGATGGCACGGACTTATCTTGTATTGAAGGAAACGTTCAGTTTTCTTCTTAACATAATATTTTTTTTTTGTATAAAATTTTTTACACGTATATATATATCTTTTTTTTTGTTGTGAATGTAACAAAAATAAAATACGTTATACGATCGGAAGTTGATTCGATTATTTAAGAACATTCGTTTTCAGTGTGAAAATGTATATGATGTAAATGTACAACAAGTTCAAAGGTCACGAAATTAATGCATAAAAATATATTAGTATATTATATAGTCATTCCCAATGGAAAAAAAAGTGAATAACATTATATTTTTACTTTTCTTTGAGATAATTTGCAAAGGAAAATTGTTATTATTGCAGATGATGATTTAAACAATTGTTTTATTAATTACACTTTATAACTTTTATAAAACCAATAAGTCGAATAACTAAGAGCTTTAAAAACCCAGCATTATAAGTTATTCCCATCTATTACTGTAACTCCCAATGAATCTTTAAAGCTTAGAATTTATTTTATTGAATTTAGTCCAACCATTATATATATATGTGTACATATATTATATAAAGAAAAGAATTTTCAGTTATTACACGTTACAAACGAAAGCATATTAGAAATAATATAAATATTCTGATATTTTGTAATTTATTTTCCAACTGTATATTATATCGTGTAATTATGGTACACACAGATATCGACGATACAACTTTTATATTTACATGATAAACCTACATCTTTTACACATGTGAAGATGAAGTCTGATCAAGTGAAACTGCCCACGCCTATTTTTTATAAACTATCAGGCCAAGCCAATTGTAATCTTGTTATTTACATGAGAATCCATAAAAGAAAATTTAAAGGTAAATTAAAAAAAAAAAGTTGAAGTACTGAGACGTGTTTTTCTATTTGGACTCTTGGAATCTCTATTGCGATCGCGTTCGTGGCGATATTATTATCCTTTTCCGGCAACGAGCAGCCAGGCAGTTTTGGTAACTGAAGAAATATTGAGATCATAAAAAGACAAACTCTCGCTGTCTTATTTTGGAAACTAATCCTGTGAGCGTTTTCAGTACCGCTTGATGAATAATGAATGGTTATTGGGTTTAAATACACAAAAACATAACTTCCGAGATATTTAAAATAACAAATCTGTTAAAACATAGAACTGAACTGTAAACCTTAAAAATCTAAACTAAGACGCTATTATTATTTTATTTTTTTATTTTAGCCATCTTTCTGTTTTTTCACAAAAAAAATACAATTATTATTTCTGAACTATTTAATCTCAAAAACACCTACACTAATAAATTCGAAATTCAATTAATTCACAAATGATTTAAAATTTGCTACATAAAAAATTCCAAACTTAATTTTTCCTAAAAAATTGCTAGTTTATATAACTTTAGAAACTATAAAATTAAAGTATCTACTTTATTGTTATATACTAAAGCTTTTCTAATGTAATTTAAAAACCTTGTATTATTGAATGGTTTTTCCATGTTAATGGTATTCATTGTATGTCGATATCGATATGATTTAGTCAATTAACATAAATTTTGCTCAACTCACTTAATCCACCGAAATTTTTTAGCTTCTTTATGTTCTTTCAAGCCTTTTCTGTTGTATAAAATGCATTATTTTCAGAAATTTCTACAGTTCTCTCAACAGAACTTGTTTCATAAGAGATTTTATATTCACTCTCACATATAAATGGTTAATTATGGCTTCTGATAACTTTTTTTTTTAAAAAAAAAAATTCTACATCTACCTCCATATAGATTTAATTGTTTTTCCCGATCCAACGAGCTGGTTGAAGTGGTATTATTTATATTATTTACAATAAAACAATGTAAGTAACACGATCAAGATGTAAACGAAAAATATATGAAGGAAATCTAGGCTTTCCAATATCCTTCAATAAACACTGTTGTCTTAAGAATTGAAATACTTTCATATGCTGATCGTGCCCATAATTCCCACTATACCATTCTTTCTCTAAAGCATACTAAAAAAAAAATACTGTTTACAAAAATCATTAATTTCTTTTACTGCTTGTTCTTGTATTTGAATGTATTTGAAGTTAAACACTCTCTCGTTAAATTTGGTATTATGAAAATGTTGATCTATAATTTCCAAAACCTTTTTTGCGTTATTTCTTTAGACAATCTTTTCTGACTATGTGGTATAAATGTTGTTTCAATGAAATGTGCAACAAGTGAATTATATATAATTTGCTGAACCTTTTAATATCGTTTCAATAGCACGTTGCATGTGCTATCAACATAATTGAATTTTGCACTTGGTCATGCACGTTGCGCTGCAAAGTTCTATGCGAAGTCCTAATCTGTCAAAAAAAAAAAAATTGTGGTTCTATATGTTTACAATCTTCCTCTGAACTAGTACTTACAAGCTGCATTCAAATAAATGAAATCATTGTTATTTGGTATTTACAATCACTTGCAAACTATAATGGTGATGGTAGGCCAGATACCCGCTACGTGAAAAATTTCTTTATCATCGAATAATCGAACATCTTTCAACATTGTTAGAATAATTAAGGAACTATTGATGAATATTAGGCTGAAGTCATAGTTTTATATTATTGATTACCTTATACCAACTTTAAATTTGTAGGTGATTTTGTTAATTTAGATGTGACTCTATCCAATCAAAGTTATCATTTCCAAACGTTACTTCGTAAAATTTAAATAGGGAGGAAATGTGTTGGACAATATATTTTCGTTCTATGATTTTTCTTTGAAGTTTGGGGATAAATTAACCATATTGCAACTAGAATTTGAAAACAAGATTAATCATCAAATCATCTAAAGGGTAACAATAATTAGGAAAAAAACCTTACTAGTACAATAGAATCTTTTCGCAATAAAGACGAAATCCATTGTCTCCATCTTCAATACTTTGCATTATTTCCGACTTCAATACCCTTTAATTCCTATAATACGGTTAAAAGATGTTTAGCATTTTTCTGCTTCATATTTACTATTAATTAATATTATGGAATACCTTCAAAACATCGATGTAATTATTCGAGGATTCTGTCCACATAGACGATTTACTTGATTATACTTTAATGTTTGCCTTATCACATTAAGGTACTGACAGCCCTCTCACCATTCATCCTTCGCTTGCAGAATCTTCATTTCGTAACTGAGGAGATGTTGACATTGCTTTACATCATCCTCGGATTCGTCAATGGGTAATTTTTCATCCGATTCCGGAAAAAGTGGTAAGACAGTATCTTTACTAAGAAAGAATTATCTTAGTATCATCATTGTCATTACTATCATATTCCATTGCAAGAGTAATCATTTAAATAGTAGCCAAATTAGATATCTATAATCTAAAACCCAATAGCGGTCATCACATGAATTTGGCACGTTTTGTTATTATTCCTTATTATTAAAGAATCTCTTCGAGATGCCAATAGTTAGTAATAGTTGACCTAGCATGTTGGTTAACTTGTTCCATTGTTATCATAGCAATGGTCACGCTGTACTGTACATGGTAATTGGATCCGCTCAATGATACAAAGAATCTCAAAGTGATTCGTGGAGAAAACTCACAAACGAATATGACAGTCGTCTCCACTATAAACGTGACGGTTTGTAGAGTAATCTATGTACTTGTGCTCCTGATCCAATAAACAATGCAATTAATTAACTTTTCTTGAAATCTTCCTTCCATCTCAAATTTATTGATCAAATTCCAAAGTTCGGCGCAAAATTTGTTGATAGTAATTAGTCATATTATACCGTGCATACTTAATTTCTTTTCCTCTGAGTCACTAGGTGAAAGTCGAAAAATAAAAATGTTTTGAGCGAAAGCTCGTCCGTGCTTTTCCAAAGTGTACATAATCGGTAACGGTATAAAACATCATAAAAAACGTAGCACAGGTTGTCTTATCACATATTTCATAACGTTAAGACATTCTGGTATAAGATGCATAATATCAAGTTAGATGCATAATTCAGAGTATTCAGAGTATGCGAACTTACGGAGTATATGTAGATCTCTTCGAAAAATGAATTACGCGTTTAACAAAGGGTATATATATATTGGTTGCGTCAGATGATCGATTCGATTGCACAAAAACTTTCTGTGCCAGGTTGGGCGCATATGCATGCGTAAATAAGTTTAAAAATAAATTAGAATGTGAATTCTATTACCCTTCTCAAAAGAATATGTGCTGACCAATTACTGGATAGGTAACATTAAAGGAAAAATTTTCTTTAGTCTATTATCTTTAACATATTTGAATAAACACCATACATTATTTGAGAAATCTGATGGATTGTTACATGTAATGTGATTATTATTATTTCACTTTAGCAATACAATACAATAAATTACAAGATCTTTTTCCTGTTATTATAAGAAACAGTCTATATGTGATGAATAATATTTTTTAAAATTAATTCTTTCATTTTCATCTTATAAGTACCTTTTTTTTTTTGATTAATTATTTGGTAATAATAAATAAAAAAATTAAGTACTAAATTTTCTAATACAATAATCCATTTTTTTTTTAAAAAATTACTTTATTTTAAAGAAGAATGAAAAATTAAAGAAATATTAATAAAATCTTAATAATAACAAATATAGTTTATATTAATCATTTTTATGAGTTTTACCAATTTTTCTAAACCAAAAAAATTCAAATTAAAGATTCCTTTTAATACTTATTAAATGTGATAATAAATTATTATATAATTTTATAGAAAATTAAATCATCAAAATTTTTTTTTTAATTATTAATAATTTTAATCAAAGTTCACATTTATAAAAAAAAAAAAACACTAAATGTAAATATATTTTAAAATTAATATGTAAAAAAAATTTGAAAATTTTGGTTAATAAATTTTTTTTTTTTTTAAAGATAAAAAAAAACTTGTAAAAAAAAACAAAAATACCATTTTTTCTTTCTTAAAAATTTTCTAATTTTTAAAATTTTTAATTTAAATAATCCTTTTTATATCATAAGTTTGCATATAATAATAATGCTATTTTAATTTATTTATTTTTATTCAAGTTAAATAATAAAATATAAAATTAATTAATTATATTTCTCTTTCTGATTAATAATTATAAAAAAAAATCAGGATAAAAATATTATGAAAAAAAAAAATTAGTATAATTAGAAAAATTACAATATTTTATATTTTATAATTTAGTTAGTATAAAAGAATATAAAAATATATAATAATTTTTTTGCAATTAAAAAGTTTTACATAAGTTTACAAAAAGTAATATTCTTTTTTTTTTTTTTTTTAATAAAAAATACATTGAAATTTAATATAAATTTGTATATATTTATTTATAATATATTTATAAGTAATAGAAACACTAATGAAATTTCAAAAGAAAAATTTTTATTGTAGAAAATAAGGTTTATTTAAAATTTATTCAAAATTACAAAGATAGTTAATACTTCAAAATTTTAAATTTATAATAATAATTGAATTTTAGTTAATAATTATTTTAATAAGAAAATTAAATAATATTATATTTTAAATAAGAATTTTATAACTTAATAATTTTAAAAACTAAATTATCTTAAGTTTAACTTATAAATTAAATTTAATTTATTTCAGTTAAATATTAAAATTCAGCTAAATATTAAAATTATTAATTTTAATTTTATACTAACCTTTATCTTTTGTACTGTATCGGATACCGGACGGTTGATGCGTTGATGCGGTACATTGCGGATTATGCCCGATTGCAAGCCGTCAATATCCGTTAACGTATCTTTTCCGGTTTGCCAATCATTATCTTTAATGTCATAATAATAATAAGCCTCAAACTTTCAATTTGTAAGTGTTTCGGTTATGGTCGGTTAATAAAATCCGTGTAACCTAAGCGAAAAAGAAAAAAGAAAGTTTCTCAAACGCCGCACCAACGCCAAAATGATCAAAATTTCTAATTTTAGGGATGACTGGATGGGGTGATTGGACCACTTGGTCCACCATTCTCAAATCACGTTATTTGACAATCAGGAGATATGTAATTAAAACTTAGTTAAAACATAAAACTAGGTAATATTATTTAATTATTATTATTACTAAAAATATATGTACGTTGTTAATCATTATTTGTTCTTTTACTGTTTATGTTTATTTCTTAAAAATTTTGTTAATATTTAAATTATTTAAATGATCTCATCATCATCATCATCATTATTTATAAAAATGTTAACTTATCAGTTATATAAGGATCATTATATACTAGATATATCCATGGTTAATGTGAAATTACGTAAAATCACATTTAAAGATTTTAACTATACATTTAATAAAGAATGACTTGTTCAACTTAAGTTTGGTTCCTAAAATTTCTAAAATCCCCACTTAATAAGATATCATTATGTCAATCTCACTATTCCTTTACGTAAATATTTGGTAATCTACACTAAATAAAGACAAGGTTCTGTGTTCCAAAGTGATCGACATTGCACGTGTTGTGAAACAATACACACTTCGGTTTTTAATAAAGTAATACATATATATTTTGATTAATGTTTACTATTTTCATTCTCCTTTTCTCTTCAAATTCTCGTTTTCGTATATTATAGAAACTTATTTAAGATATCAAATCTTCTTTTTTTTAATAAACAAAAGGAAAAAGAAAAATATATATATATATATTTTTTTTATTTCATTTAAAAGGACGATGAATTTCTTTCTTTCTTTTTCTTTTATCAACTTTAAAATATAACTGACCATTTTAAATTTCCTATTTTCTTTTAGTTCGCTTTTATTCTTTTTTTTTTTTAAAAAAAAAAAGTTGAATCTGTTTCTAATCAAATTGTGTTGTAGTTGTTTTGAACCTTTTGGTTCAGCTGTACGGCGCAGCAAAAATCCAAGCCGTTATCATCAATACCAAAAATTACGTTCAAATTCTTCACCATCACTATCACCCCCACTTTCACCATCCATAAATCAACAATTCCTTCCTGACATAATGACTTTTGCAACGATACCATTCGAAATATTAATAGAAATATGTGATTATTTACATCCATCGGATTTATATAATCTTACAATGGTATGTAAACGTTATAGATCATTATTATGGGATAAAACTAGTACGACGACACAATTAATTTGGAAAAGTTCAAGGAAAAATTTCATTAATAATTTGAACGTTGATCCACCAGGAAAAATGTGTGAACAAGAATTTATTTGGTTAATGTTATTATTAAATAAATGTATGTTTTGTAATCAAACGGATAAATTTGAGTTAACCATGCATTGGGAATTTAAAATGTATTGTTGTTTCAAATGTTTGAATGAGAGAACTATTTGGTAAGTATTAAGAACAATCATATCACATTCATCGATTTGTAATTGAAATTTTATTAAAATATTTTCTTTTCTTTTCTTCTTTTTTTTTTTTTTAGTAAATTAACGTTATTACAAAAATATAACTTTCCCGAAGAATTGTTGGCTTGTTTACCACAATTACAAAAAAATCCTAATCCAAGAGATCCACCTTTATATTTAATAAGGGACGTTGAAAATTTATTCAAACAATATAATTATGAAAAGGATAAGAAAAATTGGGTTAAAGAACGACAAGATCAAATAATTAAATTAAATATAGAAAATGAACAATATAACACTTTACATGATCAAGTTAGATATGATCATACCGAAAGATTAGAAAGATTATTAAGGAAATTACATGATTTTTATTCCAATAATAGAACATAAATGGAGGGAAATTTTGGTTATAGGGATATGAGAAAATAAGAAGAATATGAAGAAGAATGAATAGATTAATTATAAGAACATGAGAAAGATGAATTATAAGAACATGGGAAGAAGAATTATAAGAATATAGGGAAGATAATTATGAGAGGAATTTAATAGATGATTTATAGACTTTAAAAAATTTTTTATAATTTTTCTTTGTTTTTTTACATATGAAACAATTTTTTTTATTTTCTTTCTTTCTTTCTTTCTTTTTTTTTTCTTTTTATAGTAACTAAAAAAAAATTAATAATTAATCGAATTAATTTAATTAATATTTGTATGGTTTGTTTTTCTATTTTCACATTTTCACATTGATCAAGATCATGATCATGATCATGATCGGAGGAAAAAAAAACAAAATGAAATAATAAATTTTCGATCTCAACCTTATAACAAATAACAATTGATCGATATCAAAAAAAAAAAAAATAAATAAATAAAATCCAGGCTTTATTTGTTGCATTGTTTCTAATTGTTGCATTGTTTTCATTGTTTCTAAGCGATTAAAACAAGCCGAGAGGCGCGTGCGATTTAAGCCATGAAGTTAGAGGCTTTCATGTATGTGGTGGCTTAATTGGATTAACTTAGAAACAAAATGGCTTTTAAAAAAAAAAATAGTTAGTCTGTTGAATTACAAATAAATGAATTAATTAGAAGCGCGTTCAATAATTAAATTGGAAATGATGAAATGATAAAAGTATTATTATAAATGATGGTTCAAATAATAATAATTATTGATAAAAAAATAATAATAAATTTATTACTGCGCAGAAACTGCAGATAGGAAATAGTCGCGCGCAGAAAATAAATGTGGCGTATAAAAAATCAAACAACGGCGCAATTACTACGCAATTACTACGCAATTCGGCGCAGTTCACAATATTTTTTGTTTTAACAAAACCAAAAGTCACAAGCAATTACTTATTAAAATATTTATAGAACACGTAATTAAATTATTATTACTAAGCCAATTGTTTTTTCTTTAATAATTTAAATAATTCTTCTTTTCTCACCAGCCATTAATTTCATTTTTATTTACCACAATCAAAATTAAAGCCTCAAAAAAGAATAAAATTTATTAACGTGTCCAAATTATAAAAGATTTCGTAATTATTTTTGAAAAAAAAAAAAAAAAAAAATAATTGTATAATGATGGTATATTTGATGGATTTATTATTATTTTTTTTAACAACGAGCAAAAAAAATTTGTAAAAACTTTGCCACAAGAAAAAAATTTGTAAGACATGTAATGTTTGTAGGATTTGTAAGAGATTACACAAAATATTTTTTTTTTAAAGAAAAACGGAAAATTTAAAGAAAACATCACTTTAGGATCACTTTGGGAGGACAAAGTATCGGATAATTTCATGTAATGCAATCGATATCTGTGAAAGTAATTCCCCCACAAATGCAATTTGATGCAAAAACGTTTGTGTATCCCGTAATTCTTTTTATTTTTAATATTTTTTGTAAAATTCAATATTCTTGAATTGTAAAGAAAAAAAAATTTTTTTTTTTTTTTTTTGTTTTTTTTTGAAAAATCTTAGAAAATCTTTCATATTTTTTTTTTAATAGTCACTTTGTTATTAAAATTTAACTAAGACCTTGTTCATTACAATTATTATTTACATCAACATCAATCTTATTCAATTCAATTCTCAGATACCAATCTCAATATTCATATAAAGTAAAAAAATTGTTTATAATAATTGTTCTTTTTCATAGTTTAAATCACCATCAAATGTGTGATTCATTACCCATCAAAGAAAAGTGTTTGTTTTTTTTTTGTAAATTAAAGAACTAACGTTCAAGAAGATAAAGAGAAAAAAATATTTTTTCAAAGTAAAAAAAAAAAAAAAAGAAATAAAATGAAACTATTATACATATTAATTATTATAATACAACGATAAAATCATATAAAGTCCTTTGATACCACCCATAATAACTAACAGAAATCACCAACAACACAAATCTCCATAATGATATTCTTTGCTCATATGTAAAGTCCTAAATATCCTTTCTAATCTTTCGTTATAATCATATCTTCCAGAATCATGTTGTTTACGATACTCGTTATTTTCAATTTTCAATTCATCAATCTCTTTTTGTTTTCGTTTTATCCAATTTTCCTTTTTGCTTAAAGATAATTTGTTGTATTCCTTTAATGTTTGTTTAACATGTCTCATCAAAAACAATTGTGGTCGTTGAGCATTTGGTGGCAGCGGAACAATACACCTTAGTATATTTTCCGAGATTTCCCATTCTTTTATTAAAGTATCACGACTAAAAAAGGAGAAAAAAAAGAAATTAGTTTAACATTTAAAAATAATAAACTTGGTAATCTGTAATCTTAGTAAAATAGTAAAAGTAAAACCTTACCTAACAGTCCTTTCAGCCAAACATTTTAAGCAACAATACATTTTGAATTCCCAATACAATGCTAATTTCCATTTATCCCTTTCATCACAGAACATGCATTTATCTAATAATGACATTAACCATATATATTGTTGCTCGCTCATCCCTTCGGGACAAGGTAGTGTCAAGTGTGAAACGAAATTTAATCTCGAAGTACGCCAAATTAATTGGGCTGATTCATTTGTTTTATTCCATAAAAGATTTCGGAAACGTTTACACACCAGTGATAAATTGTATAGATCAGAAGGATGTAAATGACTACATATTTCTATTAGTATTTCGTTAGGTAACGTTGTTGCCATTATTATGTGATGATTATGATGTTTTTTATAAGGAAAGAGAAAAGAGGAAGCTGATGATGATGAGAAACGACGTGATGTTCTTGGCGTTGTTGATGCTGAGTTTGGGGGAGGTTTTGGTACTTTTTTTTGGAGGGGGATTATACGTTGAAGAAAAAATGTTATGAACGCCACGGTTGATAATTTTTGAAAAGAAAAAAAGGTGAACGAAAAAAAGTTGGTTCCGAAAAAAAAAAATTTTTTTTTTTTAAAGGGTTTTATATTATTTTTTATGTAACGGAGAAAGATAATGTCGAATATATATGCTTTCCTTTTTATTGATCTTGACAATGAATCTTTTTTATCTTTCTGAAACACCGAGTTTTTAAGAAGAACAAGAATAACAAAGAGGTTTTTTTTTTTAAAAAAAAAATTAATTTTAATTAAAAAAAAAAAAACAAAGGAAAAAAAATATATATATATAAATTTTTTTTTTTTTTAAAAAAAAAAAAAAAAAAACCTGTGACAAGTAAATCGTTAAAAAGGAAAAAAAAGGCCGATTTTTTTTTTCACAAAATATATTAGAAAAAAAAAAAAAATTTTTTTTTTTTTTTTTTTTTTTTTTTTATAGATACATAAATATATATATATATCTTATTTATATATGTTTATACGTATTTATGCTTTTTTTTTTGTTTTAAGGCTCAACTTTTCAGAAAAAAAAATCAGGGCTTTACCAAGAACGGCGAGATGATCAAATATTCTTTTCTATTTATGGTCATATTGTGGCTATATTATACGAACAACAGTAAGAGAAAAAAAAACTAGTTAATATAAAAAAAAAATTTTTTTTTTTCTCTTGCATATATAAAAAAATTTATACTTTTTATTTTGCAGGTTTGAGGTAATATTACAAGTAAAGTGATATTATTCGATATTTATGGCATGTATGTGTATATAAAAAGTGAATTATAAATTCCAATGGTGCGGCGGAAGTGAAAAAGAGAAAAAAAAAAAATCCGGTTAAGAAGAATAATCAGGTGTTTATTTTGTAAAACTATTTGTAAAAAAAATTGGAGTAAAGAAATATTTATTTATGTTTATTATTTATTTTATAATATTCCCGAGAAAATTTTTGTAACGAGAAAAAACAAAAGAGCCTTTGTTCACTATATATGCAATCACTAGTTAGTAATATATAAATTTAACTAAAATTATTTAGAAGATCAAATGGCATTACATTTATATAAACAAGGAAACCTAAAAAAGTAAATATGTATAATGAAGCACATCACTGTATAAAAAAAAAGCCTACTTTAAATACTTTGCCTCATTAATTGAATAGTAGTAAATCATGAGTAAATCATAAGTATTTAAAAACTAGGTAATTCGGTAATATCTTGTAATTATATGTGTAATATATGTAATGTCGCAGCCCAAATACCCATTTATATGATTGCATATTATCGCAGATCATTCACGTGCGATTCAATTTTTGTTCATTCCGCAGCTTTTGATAAACCCCCCATAACTTACCTAACTATTTAAAAGAAATTCATATCTTTTTGTTACCAATAATGGATTTGTATTTTGTTATTTGATTTTCGTCAACTGGGTTGACTTTCTTTTCTTTTTGACTTGTTATCCCAATCGATAATTAACTATTATTATCGATAAACTCCACATATAATTATGCATTATCCCGCATTTATTAATGCGTAATCATGATTGGTTAGTTAATGTAACAATGAAAAACAAAGTTAGAAACAATATATTTACATTTAAAGCAAACACATATTATTATAAAATTAAGGGGAGAAGAAAATAAGTTCAAGAGTGGAACGAATCAAAAATTAGTAAAATAAATGAAAAACTTTGAACTTGTGACCTTTTTAATTTGAGGCTGTTTTATTATTGTTATTCTTTTTTTTTTTCCTTTTTTTTTTTTTTTTTTTTTTTTTTTTTCCTTTTCTCACGCAATGTAGCCTGAAAGCCGCATACATAAAACTAAACTTTATTTGATCATATTAAAAAAAAGATCATCAGATTAAATTTTTCTATCTGTATGATTTTTAACCAAAGCGAGAATAAATTCGAAATTATGAAACATCTCTTGTAAGTCAATTTCCTAAAATGTTAAAGCTCCCGTCAACCTGGACTTTGGTCTGCATTGTTTATAATGTGGGGATCAGATTCTTTTATTCTTTTTATCATTAGTAAAATTCGAATTCTTTTGTACTCTTAAAAAAGTCAATATCAATCGTTGAATGATTTTCTAAACTACTTTGGTCTACAAGAATTTTTTTTCTTTTTCTTTTTTTTTTTTTTTTTTTTTTTAGTCCCGAAACCAATTTTGAAGTTCTCCGTTATTAGATTTATTTGATGTTGATCACTAAAGATTTTACCCGTGATTTAATACTAATTTGGTTCGAAACCTGTTCTCCCCCCAACTGATCTACAATTTTTGAAATAGGAACTTCTAGTCCGTTATACATTAAATACAATTCTTAATAAAGTTAATTGTTATCTTAACTTAACGAGTTACGGTAATGATGTCAAATGATTCATTAATTTCAAACAAAAGTTTATAGCTTATTATGGATGTGATATAAGTGATATATTTCTGTTTTTTTTTAAATGTCTTTTTCCGATATTACCATAGTTATCACATGTATTTCATTAAAAGCCACTCTGAAAGCCACATTTCATTTCTAAGCCAAATTCCATTTAAGAAATCTAACTCGACTCGGAAAAAATAGCTTTTTCATTATCCACACTTTTCGATTGATCTCGATCAATATCATTCAAAACAATTTCTAAATTTAGCCCATTTGTAATTTTATGGCTTTTGCTTATTATTTATTAAATGAAAGCCCATGAATGACAATTGAAATTAAATAAATAATAAGCCGCTACGTTAATGATAATAATGATATAAACCAAGCCATGTTGAATAAGCCAATAAAAATTGCCGGTTACTTGATAAAATCCCGATGGTTCTGGAATTTAATTACTGGTTAAATTTAATTAATATTTTTATTTTCTGCTTAGTCATATTTGCGTTATTTATGATCTCGATCATGTTTTAACGCACGTTAAAAACTGTAATAAGCCGCTCTTCATTTAATTTGTATTTTTGATAGTCATTTTTTTTACCAAGCCACGATTACTTACTTGAAACTACTGTTAAATAATCGGTTTGTTTTATGATTGGTTTGAAATAATTGCTCCGAATTCTTCGATTGATCTCGATCATATTATATTTTGTTTATTATTATTATTATCATTAATTTACACACAAAGTATTTATAACGATTTAAATAAATTTTATTTTCCTTTTCACGTAATATCTTTTTCACGTAAAGTAAGTAGGCTTAGATGGCTCGTGGGATTGAGAAAGGCTTAGGTTTGGCTCGTGAGAATATGATAGTAAGGCTTAGGATATGTACTATATATCTTGTCCATAATTATGACTTCGTTAACAAGATATGAAAAGCAAGCCTTGAATTCATTCAAGTATGATCGTTTAATAGTAACAGTGTATAATGAACTTTATAATCGACACGTTTTTTTTTATAGAGCCACACTTAAAACGGATAATGATTTGCTGCGCCACGTAAATGGATTGACGAGGCACATTGTCAAGATTTTAACGTTTTTTTATTTTCAATGTCGCCGTTCAACGGCTTATTGTTTATTCAATAGTATCCCGCCGAGCCATTTTTTATTTTACTAAACTGTTTTAAATTAGAAGAAAAAAAAGAATAAGGGAAACTTGTTCAAAAATCATCTATCCAAGCCCGTAGGTTTCCGTAGTTTCCAAGCCATATTTTTTTTTTTAAAAAAAAAAAATTTGACACGAAAAACGCGACAAATTACTATTTTTATTTATTATATTAATTTCCTTTGTTGGTATCATTACAAGATGATCTAAATTGATTTAAATGGAAATTGATCGAATTATGAATTAGTTTTATTGACATTTAAACAAGTTTTAACTCATTGTAAATAGTGAAATACTTACCTATTCAGTCGAGGCTTTACAAATTATAAAATGATTTGAAAGCCATCAATCATCATTGTTATGTGGCTTATATATTTAAAGCCTTAAAACATTTATGGCTTGTATATAATTTGTGACTTCGTAATGGCTGTGAACTCATAAAATATAATTTTTCTAAACTAAGCAAAGTTAAGATCATTAGTTAATTTACGCGTTATATTCTTGTGATCATTAAAATGTTACTTGTCAAAAAGGTCGATCTGTTTTCGTTAAAGAAAATCATCAGAATCACAAATCGATAATCATTTTTTAAAATTTCTTTAAATAAGTTCATAATAAACTTTTAATAGGAATTTTTTTCCTTATAAGTTTTTGATATTCAATTTTTAATTATTGTAAAATTTTCTCTCTGTTGATCGATCTTATGCGAATTGGAAATCTTTAATTTCAGTTAAAATCATATCATTGGAAGTCCCTTCATGTTGTGTAATTTTAAAAATGTACCTCTTAAAAAACTGTTATATATAAATATATCGTCAATAAAGATTGGTTAAATGAATAAATTCAATTTATTGAAATTTATCACTTTTTCATATTATCATGATAATCGCTTCACTTTAATTTAAACTGACCAAAGAGAAAATATTAATAATAAAGAATTAAAAATTTGAATAATTAAGTTAATTAAACATCATTTCTTTACGTTAAGTGTTTCCTTTCTTTTTTAGGCAATCAAAGGGGAAGGAATTTATTATCTGTTATAGATTTATCATGTGATTTGTTATTCGTTTTATAATTTGGTCTAATTTCGGGCTAAATTATCATTCCTCACATGATATTCATCGAAAAAATAAGGTTGGTTGATCTTTTATCTACTGTACATCGTTGCTTTCTTTCCTCTTTAGGTTAGTTAAAGGTATAATTACTGTAGTAGGTAAAGAGGCGGTCGTGTCTACACCATGAGGTTGTAATTATAGTTAACAGTTAATATAGTTAATTATTATACATTAAACTTGCATGAGCCGAGACCACCTTTTGCGTCAGTCCGGAACATTTAAAACCCGGTTCGTCAAAATTCGTTCCGATCCCAGGCCTATTGTCTATATGTCTTTTTTACAAATGAGAGGAAAAATTTTAATTAAATTGTACTATTTTTTTTTTTTTATGGGGACTTACAAATCAAATGACAACAGAATACATACAAGGAAAGCTTTTTTAATATACATACTGTATATGTACAAAAGTATTATTTAGAGTTGGGTCTATAACAGATTATTATAGCAGTGTTTGCATTTTGGCCTCGGCCAAAGGATTTTTAGCCATTTTGGCCGGCCAAAACGGTCAAGCGGCTATTGTTTAACCGTTATTTTTGATATATCGGATTTCTTGATATATCGGATTTTTCTAATGGAACGGAAGAGCCAGTTTATCGAGACTGTTCGCGGTGTGTTTTACGTTAAAGCTTAAAAAAATTTATAAATTAACCAAACATCATGTCGCTTATCGCGCTTGAAATTATGATAAATTACGTGTAAAATAATGTACTTATAGAAATTTGTTTAGTCTAGTAAAATTTGATTAAATAATTTTTTAAATTTATTACAAGTATTATACAAAATTTTTATATTTTTTATATTAATATTTGATACATATTAATTTATTCGTATTTATAAATTAAATTTGAATATGAAGTTGCATTTATTGCTTTGAAACAATTTATTATAGAATTACAAAACTTTATTAACCTGATAAACAAATCAAGTGACGATAGGCTGCATAATTTTTCGATACTTTTTTATACTCGTATTACTCATTAAATAGTTGTTGGATTAAAGTTTTAAAAAAAAAATGATAATTGTTATTATTGCACTGTTCGTAATCGTTCTGATCATTTTTATTATAACGTGAACGTTATAATTATAATACTTTCTTCATAACAAGAGATCACTCTAATGGGAACAGTTAATAACAAAGGCGGTGCAGGAATAAAACAAGTGAGCAGACTCGAAGTGATATAAGATAATTTTTTTTAAAAATTTTTTTCTAACAAAATAAAATGTCTTTAAAATTTACATACATATTGGTATAAGAAGAGAAAATACGACGAAATAAATGAAGAGAATGATATTCTTATTAGGAATAAAAAATTATTCAATCATCATGTAAATAAAAAATTGAAATTAAATCATTATAGGGAACCATATTATGGATTTTTAAATGATGAAATAAAAACACAAATGAAATTTGTTCCAAGTTATCGATGTAATATTAGTCTTGATTTATCTTCTCATTATAAAGTAAGTTTATACAATTTATATATACTGTACATTTGTTAATTTGAAAATTTTCTAATCTTATTTTTTTAAATTTTTTAAATAAATTTTTATTTTATATAGATATCTCCTTTTATAGATATTATTACCTTGATGGATTTTTAGAATAACTAATTAATCAAGGATAATAGGGATTGGTACCACATTTACCAAATTTTGATTTTTGAGAATCTAGCAACTTACTTTGCAATTTATATAATCTCTATCTAATTGTAGCTTGTAGGCAACTTGAGAATTAGAAATAATGTAAAGAATTTATATTTTATGCATCCTGCACAAAATAAATCTTCTTATGTTCAGTGTAGAGTTATGTTTGATGGTGGAGTTTAGGGTTATATTAGAGTTTATCCCGAAATGTTAACTAACTATTTATTCTGAATACTTTGCGAATTCTAATAAAATGATGACATGTTGACCGGAATTATAACTTTTATAAATCCAGTAACAGTTCATCAAACGGATTTGAATCGTATCCAATATCCGAACCAAACTCCCCAAATGATAAACCTGTCTGGAAGATCTAATCTCATGTCGTTATTATTCGTTCGTCATACATAGCTCCATAACGCCGGGTTAATGCCATAACTCCGGCAAATTTTACTATTTCCACGTGACAAAATGAAATTCGTCGGCATAATTTAAAGTGATAAAGGATAACGACTCCAAAGATGGAATTCTGATTTCGCCTTATATGAAGACCTTATGCAAGCGATTAGTAATGAACAACCAACAAAGTTAACCGCTCCCAGTACGTCGTCAAGAACTATATGCAAAAATAACGTTCATTGTCTGCTGACTAGAACGTTCAAAGAGAAGGATAAGACGAAGTCTAAGAAAGTTAAATACTTCTCGATTCAAATCCAAACACAACGAAGGCTCCTCGAACGATTGGTCTCTCGTCATAATTATCAGATTAGATTTTAATGTTTGTGACGTCTAACCCTTTGCAGCTTTATAATTTTTTAGGTTTGTCGTTAGATCGTGCCACTCTGGGATTATCACTGAAATGTTGAAGTTGTAGTGGGTGTTGATTTATTTCGAGAATTTTTTCATTCCTTTCCTTTTTTACAACCTTCATCGCTCCTTGGAAATCTGCCAGTGCTCGATTAATGAAAGAATACCTAAATATAACCTAGTTTGATGGGATTTTGTTCGTACATAGGAGCTTTTGGATAAAATTTGTTGTGTGATCTATCAATAACATGCTTAGTAAAAAAAATTACTCTGAATTTTTTTTTCGAAGATTTTACGCCAGAGCTCATCTAATATTCTAGTTAATTTATTTAAAACGCAACAAAACTAGGAATTAAAATATAACCAAGAAAGTTAAATCGATGCATATCACAAACAACCAAATATAGTGAACAAATGCGTTAACAACAACTTTCGACCAGCTTACTCACATCATCCAAGTACTACTAGAGATCCTTAATTACGCTCAACCTATAATTACCCATAAGAAACTCTCATCCTTTGATTTGGTCAGTTGGACTTCATCGAACATCTACGACAGACTTTAGAACATCAATCAACAAACCCCACCTCTCTCTAGCTGTTAAGGAGTTCCATAATATTAAAAATAAAAAAAATACTCCAGTCTTCATCAGTCCTATATGACTTCGCTCCGTCTTTGTGTGTGTGACGTATACAAAAATATCCAATAACCGCAGCAAATTCGACAAGTGATATTAACAAAAGAATTAAGATGATCAATAATTACAAGTGAAACACTATCTTAACGTACTTTTACTAGTTCATTCACTTTGTATAATTTATTGAAGATTCTAAAAAAAATATTTATTGTCGCTTCAAAATATATTTTCCACGTAAAAGAAATTCAATTGTGAAAATATCAAATTCACAAAATATGAATGATAAATTTATTAAACATTTGGATTATAACATCGGTATTGTTGACGTATTATTTATACATTTATCATATACAGAAGAAAATATTATCAAAAATTTACTGTAAAATAATTTACGTACAAAAATCGACACGAAAATCAAAATCAGCGATAAAAATGATAAAAATTATTAATATACGACGAAATCTCTTAAATAACCGTTTAATTGAAAATTGGTGAAGGAACTATTGTCGAACTTGCCAAATAAAAACTTGTACCGAAAACGTTTTTGATAATAATATATTATATTGACCCGTTCTTCCTTTTTCTGAAAAGTTATTGTACATCTCTTATTGCTCCACTATCATTTAAATTGTTAACCATTTGAGATAGAGTTCGATGTAATGTCAGATAATTTTAGGGTAATGAAGCTGAAGGAATATCAAATATGATATTTTTAAAAAAAATTCGACAAATAATCTCGTTAGCGTTAACAGTATATTTTTCCATAACAGATAAAATTTCGCGTATACTCGTACCTGTACCGGGTATTATGCATCCTGTAAAACTTCAGGGGTATCTGGGGAACTACATACTGTCCGGCAAACCGGGTACTACCGTATTCTTACTAGGCAAGGAGCGACATACAGATCTCTTTACGGTGTTAAAAAAAAAAAAAAATATAAGGTTTGAGAAATTTTTGGGATTAGAAAGTTGAAAATATTGAAATTTACTAATATTCAGGATGTAAAATTATAATAGATTCGTAAAGTAGGGTTTAATGAGTTTCAATTATAAAAAAAAAAATTTTTTTTCTCTCAAATCATAAATTCTCATTTGCGGCTAATAATACCGTCATTATATTCATTGTACAATTTTGTAAACATCTAAATGACGATCTTTTCCTTTCTTTAATCGAGTATTTTATTAATTATTTAGTCGATAAAAAGACAATAAATTCATTGATTTTAAAGTTCATACCAATAACATCCTTATCTGTTATCTTTTCATGCGCGCATGCTGCGGATATTTAATAAGTACAAATAAGTGATTTTCAGGAGTAAATAATGTGCATCAGGCTTAAAAAAGAGTCACACGAAAAACAAACAATATGAACAAAGAAAATACGATTTAAAAAATGATAACTTAGTTAAAAATAATTTGAACTCATTTTTTTTTTTTTTTCTTTTATTTGGTTTAGCGAGAAAAACGTAATTATTTAATATAATTTATTTTATGATACTATTTGATAAATAAGTGAAAACCAAAGTATCTTTTTTACGCCGAAGTCCGATAAATAATCATAATTGACTGATTTTGGTTTAAAATCAGGTAAATCCCAAAATATATTTAAATACATACGTTAAATGAAAACGTATATTAATGAATAATAAATTACCTTAGATCATTTCGAGTACCGTCATCATCACCCATATTTTCACCGACCCAGATTTCGTTAGTATATGTAAGTACGAGTTTTTAAAGAAAATATTTCAATGCTAAATATTGTTCTAAATTATTTATTTATTTATTTATTTATTATTATTAATTTTTTTTTTTTGTGTAGTTTTTTTTCGATCCGATTAATCTGTTTACCGTAATGAACTTCGTTGTTGGTGTTATCATCGGGATTGTTGGTATCATAAATACGTGTCATTATGCATTATGCGTGAGGCTGTGTAAAATTCACAAGGCTTATATGGCTTAGAAAAATAAAAAGATATAAATACAAGTAATCTACTCTCATATTTTTTCTTACTTTTTGCTACTGATTATTTTAAATGATGAATTTTTATTAAAATGATTATACCTTTTTTTTTTTAACAATTCTTATCCAGTTATTCACCACAAAATTCAATTTTATATATTTAAATTTATCTGTTATAACAAATGATACCTTTTGAAATCAAAGGAAAAACAACATGTTCATTAATTTTATTTTATACTACTTTTTTTTCAAGATTCCTTTAAAACTTGTCACACATTCAACTTCAATGGACCTTACCCTAACCCTAACCCTATCCCTAACCCTAACCCTAAAACTACATCAATGCATTATTAAATTCCCCCTCCTTTAAAATCAAAATATGTTGTAAAGACACCTCCTAAAGGTCACAAAAGAATCCAACAACTTTTCAATCTGCCTGAATGCAAATTACATAGTTCATTACTTTTACGACCCCTAATGTTTCTTATATTAATATACTTAAACCTCCTTTCACCTCACTAAATTAAAGAAGATAAACAAAATAGCTTATGCTCTCTTTAATGATCATAATATACCTTAATATTGCATTCAACCTTAAAGATCACAAAACAGAATCTTATACTAAATGGAATGAAGTTTTCTGGACAGGGAAATTCTTTTCCAAAATTCTTTAAAATTTATCAAAATTGGGATTGTATAGAATTTAAAAATCCTATTAGTATTTTTCAACTTTTACCTGATAATTCTATTTAGAATTATTGGAAAAAGAATCCTATATCATTATTATACACAATTATTTATTGGGCATCATTTTTTTTAATATTCTTAAACTTTTATTAGAAATTTTTAAAGTTTATTAAAATTGGGATTGTTTAACAAATCCCATTAGTATTTTTCAACTTTTTCCTGACAATTCTACTTAGAATTATAACATTCTCTTGTTATTGGACATCATTTTTTTAATAATTGTAAGTTTTTTATAAATTATTTAAAATTTCAAATTGGGATTGTATAGAATTTAAATCCTATTAGCATTTTTCAACTTTTACCTGATAATTCTATTTAGAATTATTGGGAAAAATAACTTATATAATTTATACCTAATAATAATTATTATTACTACTGTATTAGAAATAAATGCATTCTCTTATTATTTGATATTATTTTTTCAATATTTATAAACTTTTATTAGAAATTTTTAAAATTATTACAATTGAGGATTGTTTAATAAAATTAACAAATCCCATTAGTATTTTTCAACTTTTACCTGATGGAATTATTGGGAAAAGAATTTCACAATATTAATTAATTATAACTATATTATCAAATGAATTCTCTTGTTATTGGACATCATTTTATACAAAATCTTTAAAAATTATCAAAATTGGGATTGTATAGAATTTAAAAATCCTATTAATATTTTTCAACCTTTGCCTGGTAATTCTATTTAGAATTATTGAAAAAGAAATTTATATAATACACTTATTATTTCAAATGCTTATATTTATAATTATAAAAACATGTTAAAATATATATATTCTTTTAATTATTATTTTTACCTTAACAATATATTTGGTACATTTTCTTGTTTTTTTCATTTCTTTGTACCATTCTTACCTTAATAACTTATTTTAGTACATTTTCTTTAACTGAAAATTAAAGTACATTTTAAGAATTGATGATTTACTAGAAAGTTTGGATTTTTAATTATAAAAAAATGTTAAAATATATGTATTCTTTTAATTATCATTCTTATCTTAACAACTTATTTGGTACATTTTCTTGATTTTTTCATTTCTTTGTACCATTCTTACTTTAATAACTTATTTTGGTATATTTTCTTTAACTGAAAATTAAAGTACATTTTAAGAATTGATGATTTACTAGAAAGTTTGACCAATCTAAATAGTTCACTATATTAGATCTTGCAAATGGATACTGGCAGGTAGTAGCAATAGATAAACTTTTCTGTTATTCCATTTAGTTTTATATATATAGGTTAATTTTTTTTTTATTGAATGACTTCAAATTTTCATTTTGAATGTAAAAATTCATCATTGCTTATTTAAAATTTTTTCTTGTATTTCCAATTTGAAAAGGAATTATTTAAAGATAAAATAAAATATATTTTCAAAATATAAATTTTATATTATATGGATAGAAGAAGTTGAGTTGAATTTTGGGACAGTATCATGAGAAGAATGTTTTTTTTTTTTTTTTGAATCTTAATATAATGTATAAAGATCACAGTGTAAAAGAAAATGGAGAAATTTGACTCAAAATCTAAATCTTAATGTTAGTAAATAGTAAAGATAATATAATAATAAAAATAAAGAATATATAAACACAACATTTTAACTGAAATATATATTTAAAAATTTGCAATAAAAAAATAATAATATTATACAGACACAGTAATTATATTTATAAAAAAAAATTGGAGAAACAATAGAAAAAAAGACTTAAATTTTTTGTTAATTATGAAATATGTTTATGATAAATGAAAAACATTGATGAGTATTAGATGCAACTGGAATTGTGTATATGCTTTTATTATCAGTACTCCATTCCCAGGTGTTAAAATTCAATAATCATAGAATTCATTAGTTAATCGAAAAACAATTTATATTTAGATAAACGTAGATAAATGAAGGTAACGCTAGAAATTATGAATTTCAGGATATACAGTATCTCGAAATTGCCACATTTTATATTGTAACAGTTTACAAAATTTTTTGTTAATGATCAAATAAATAGGAATGCGTCCAAATATTGGATGCAACTGGAATTGAGCCACAAATAATTATAAAATTTACAAAACATTCTATATTAAAACAGTCTACAATTTTTTGTTAATGGCTAAATATATAGAAATATATTAACAGTTAATGACAAAATGAAACATTGACGAGTATTACAACAATTACTGGACGCATACATGTCATAATGAACAATATACGTACGTATATCAAATTGCATCGTGAGACTTGGAGAGATAAAAAACTGAAATTAATAATACACGATATAGATTCGGTAAAATAAGATCTATTTTATTTATAATAGTATGAATGACCAAAAGAATTTACGTTAGTAGAATAATTTATTAGTAATAAAGTTTTTTATACTTAATTATTAAGAAAAAAACATTTCGATGGTTATGACAGACAGGCATTTCACCGACGCGAACTTAATTGACACCATTTTGCCAACACGAAAAATTACCCAGCTTTACCTTACCGAAATACCATTTTACTGACATGAAAATTACCATGCCATTTCACCGGCAAAATAATTTTATCAGTTTACTGCGCAAAAAAATGATTTAGAGTAGGAAATGGAGAAAATAAATAACAAAAGTATTACAAGATCATCCCTATTAAGTAACAATTCCCTCAAATAAGGAAAAATTTACTTTTTAAATTGGCAACAATAAATTAAATTTATTCAACAAATAAACGTCCAATTTTTAAAAGTTTTGATCTTTTTTTAAAAAAAATTATCTGATTTATTGGTAAATAATCATTACTTATTTGACAAAAATAAATATCCTTTATTTATATAGTAGAAAATAAAATGATTAAAAAACAAGAGATATTTTCTATGTAAATTTCAACGATTGTCAATTATATGCCAATCATGTTGTTAGGGAATGCTGCCATCATTACTCTGTCAATTAATTAGATAAAAAGAAAACTTTATTGATAGTTAATAAATTCGACATAACATGCTTGATAAATATACAATTTCAATGTTTCTATATACTAAAAATATAAAAAAAATCCTTAAATTGTAAAGCTAATAAAAATCAATCCACAATTCAATCCATCATTCATGGGTCATTTCGGACCGATAAGGCCAAAGTAAACTACACCAGTTTCAGTAAAGCTGGATGTCGGTGAAAGTAAGGTGAAGTCGGTAAATCTTATGTCGGTAAACAGATTTCGGTAAAATAAGCGAATACATATTTAATTACTATATCAGATAATAGCTAAATTTAAAAACAATTTATAGCAAGATGATAAGTAAGATTTAATAGATTGCTAAAATAAAACTATTTATTTTCTTTTCTTTCTACTCTCATCTCGGTTGCCTGTCTTTAACAGATACACTGCAAGCATATTGAAATTTACTAATAATTAAGTGAATCAAATTTAATAAATTTTAATTTCATGTAGACATATAAATGGTAATATAAACCTACAGTACAAGACTATCGGAATTCATTAAAACTCCAAAAATCATGGTATCCGACATTCTAAATCCCGAATTCATGTTCTCGATAAATCTTAATCCGAGATGTCATATGCCACTTTCAATTTCCATTCAAATTCGTGTTTTAATCATGAAATATCATAATCCCGATGACACATAATCCTGACACTCCATAATGCAATGGTATTTTGACATTTGCGATTATTACTTGGAATTATAATTATCCAGTAATTTGATTTTTTAGGATTTAGATTGTCGAGACATCGGGATTGGGAGTTTCGGGGGTTCGTACTTCGTACCAAAGTTATCATAGCATAAATCAATATTTAACTTATGGTAGCAAGAAATTTCATTATTAATTGTGAAAATACAATGTGAAGAAAGTCAATATATTGTATTTACGATAAAAGAAATTTTATTTATACCATTTTAATCAGTCACATAATTTTTAATATTAAAATGTTTCATCATAAAAACCAGTAACTTTGAATTTTCTAATAACTCCTAATTCAATATATTTTTCAATTATTTTCATACTTTCAACATTTACTTCATTCGCATCTATACCATTATTAATGATCATCAAAGAAATTGATTTTTGCGATATACGATTTTCCCAATTGATAAAAAACGATTCTAATTCTTCTGGAAGTAATTTTGATTTCGTACAATCCAAATAATTTAATTTCAATTCATAAACGTTTTTAGGTGAATATTTCATAATCATTTCCAACGCCTTTTTTTCATCCAAAAATAAGTCCCCAACCCAAATTTTAATACTTTCCAAATTTTGACATCCAACAAAAACCACTTTTAATGTTTCCAATTCATCATTTTTAAATCCAGTGGAAAGTTTTATAAGATTTGAACAGTATTTTCCTATGGCTAAATTCAATGAATCATTACTTTCACCTATAATATCACCTATATAAAATTCCTTTAAATTACTTCCATTAATCTCCAAGAAATTTATTAATAATTCATAATTTGGACTTGCATATTGAATCTTTAAAATTTGTAATTTTGAAAAAGTAACATATTGTAATATCTTAAAATCTTCAAAGGTTTTATTAGAATAGAATAATAATAAAAGTTCTTGTAAATTCGTGAATTTTGTGATAAATGATAATGGTATAAAATGGATTCCTCCATCAAGAATTAATTTGTTTAAAGTGTCAGGTAGTTTTGTTAATAAAGAAATTATATCTGTCAAATCTTTACTTGTTTTACTACTACCATAAGATAAAATTATATCCAAACATTTCAATTTTTGTTGACCAGAAATTAATTCTGTTAATCCATTTGAAATAATCGTTTTTTTAAAATCTATCGTAAGATATTGAATATTATTACATATTTTCGATAATTGACAAAAAAATTCCGTATTAATATCTGAACGACAATATAATTTTGTGAGATTCTTTAAACAATCTTTTGCTCCGAGATAACGATAAAATGTGATATTTGTTAATTGTAAAAAAGATAATTCTTTTAAAAAAGTGATTTGATTCATATATAATTTTAATATTTCCTGCACTAATATTTGTACATTTTTATTTAAATTTTTTGATGAAATAATAGGTTGTTGATCTTTATTTAAATTTCTTGATGAAATAATAATGGGTTGTTGATTTTTAAGAAGTAATCCAACTTGATAATTGATTTGATTAATTGATAATATTTTACAAAATGCTGCATAGTTAAACATTGGAGGTTTTGAAGTTGAAGTTGAAATAACAATTCCATTCTCATATAAAATTTCTTTTGATTCATTCGGAAGACATGAAATTAAAGTATTATAAGTTTTATTATTATAATTCCAAATACTTTTCCATAAAATTCTCACGGAAAATTCACACCAAAGACGATTTACTAATAAACATGAGTATAAATTAATTCTGTCATCTTCCAAATATTTTAAAATTTCACTAAGACAGTCAGCAAGAAGGTGTGGCATTTTATTATATTTTATTTTATTTTATTATTACGATATATATATATATATATATTTTTTTTTTTTTAAAGAAGTTAAAAATGTAGGGAAAAATGGGATGAGGAGGTTTAAACCGAAAAAAAATGAAACGGTAACGTTGCATTTAAATTTACGGCTGTGTTACAAGCTTAAAAAAGTTAACTATTTACGGTTAATTACGATTACAAACTTGCATATTAACGTTACTGAATTTGGTAATAATTTACCCACCAAGAAGATATTTGTGGTTTGTGAGACGGATAAAAATATATTTCACGCTTAAATGAAGAATGAAATCATTTCCGATTTGTTCTGTTTCTTTTTTGGCAAATTTTTTTAAAAGATTTAAACTAATATAGGAAATTTCTTTAATTTTGGCCAAATTTGACCAAATTTAAAGTAAAATTGCGGATTACGATATATATAGTGTCAATAATTATTGTTATTATCATGATCACATCTTTGGTTAATAAATTATATAAACAATTATCTTCTCAATAATTTTTCCGGAATTTATGACAGAAATTTAACTGAAGTTATATGTTTCAGAATTTATTACGACTTTGTTGAACATTTGAAATCGTTCATTACTCTTATAAGCAAAACGCGAATGGAAGATTTTATTACATATATAGCGATAGTCACTGTTTCATTTGCCCAAATACTGTAAACAGATACTTTATGCCATTACGAATGATTTTGAGGCAGTACAGATATCACATGATAATAGACATTTTTCTGCCATATTTTGTTTTACTATATTTTTTTATGATGATTCTTGATCTAATCTACTGTTCACGATGCAAAACTCGGTATGATGTTGGAGTACAATCAAACTAGAATGGTATGATCAAATTAAAATATTGCATGTGATGAAAGAAAAACAAATGTTTGTTAGTTTCTAATGTGAAACATTACAAGATTTTTTATTTGCAGAGTCATAATATAAGGAAATGCCTAAAAAATTGGATAAATTTATTATTAAATTTCATATTAACACAAATGGGACCTTGAACAGATATTTAATAATTGCTAGAGGTGATCACGAAAAAAAATGTCGATTAATTAGCCCTATATTATTTCAATTTTAATAAAGAATAAAAAGCAAACACTTAAAGGGGAACCATATCATTTTCGCAATCAACTTCATAATGCAACGCTCCCCCGTTTAATTCTTCTTCTACTTCTAATAAAACGTTATTTTTTGTGACTTTGACCGCAACGACCTTAACAGGAGAGTTGATATTACTGAGTTTGATATAACGGTCAATAAGTTCGCTTCCTTTTTCAATTAAAAGCTGCATTTACATAAAATGAAAAAAAAGTTAAAATTACGTAATATTTTGGTGAATATATCGTTAAGTAAATAAAATATATACTATTTTTGTTGATTCATCAACAATTCTTTGACTTTTCTCAGGGATAAATACGTCCGGACTAAGGTTACTTTGAGATCTAAATAACTCCGGCCTAATAAACAAAGGTGTATCAATATTCATATGAGCCTATGATTTCATTTTGTAATTTGTAAATACTTACAAAGGAGCAAACCATTTTTTATCCGCATTACAAGGTCCATTTCCTTCTTTGATATCATTAAAAAAAATATCGGCTAATATTCTATCATATTTTTCTTGATCATATCTATAAGAAAGAATGATATTAGCAAATTAATGAAAGTATAACTAAAGCATTAATTGAACCACTTACTTTATTGGGTAAAAATTCTTCTTGCATTTCTCCGGATCCAGATATGATTGTCCATTTTCGTTGGTACTCAAGCATGCATAATAAGTGGCAGGTTTAAATTGCTCCGGCCTATAAAATAAGGTGGATGTCAGTAATTTACGATTTCGCTTTGTAAATTATTGCGAAAACATACAAGGCAGCAAACCATTCTTCACTTGCAGCACGGGCTCCTTTTTCCTTTTTGATTTTATTAAGTAATTCATCAATTAACAAAATCCTATTGTATTGCTCTCTAACTGTTCTATATAAAAATAACGTTAATAAATAATAAGTGTGAAGTTATGTAGTGTTAATAAAACGCTTACTTCATTGGATCAAAGTTTATAGTCTTGCATTTCTTCGGATCTAGAATTGATTGACCATATTCGGTGATAGTCAAGCAGGAATTGTAGATTTTGCATGCATCATGATAATCTTTGGCGAGGCTTCCAAGATCTTCTCGGAGAAATTAATGATATTTCAATACATTCAGAATATTGTTAGTTAATAATATGACTCATACTTACTAGGCGTTTCTCTTTCATGGTTTCCTTGATTTTCTTCCAAAACGTACGACATTTGATTTTGGTGAAAGCGATATATGATAGAAAAAATATAAATAAAACAATTTGCAACGCTTTAAAATCCTATTTATTAATTATAATTTTTTTTTTTTTTTTCTTGATGATGGAATGATAAATTAATAATTTCTTAATAGTCATCTGACTTTCCTTAATTATATTTTTAAGGGTGATATTTATTTAAAAGGGTAAGTTGAAAGTCTATCAATAGTATACGGTTGCGCCGTGAAAATCATGATATTCCAGAGTGACTCCGTGAAATAATTGAGGTTTATTTTACGGATAAAATAAATATTCAAATAATAAACATAATTATTACACTAAATAAGACGTTAATTATACTAATCAACTTAATAATACAATTAGGTCTGTACAGTGAAATCTTCGAATTTTACATAGTTGCAACCAAAAGGTTAATTGTATATTTGTATTAATACAATACGATAATAATACAATCACAATCACCCACTTATTATTTTAGTTTGTTAATTGTTTTTTGGTAACCCCTGCATATCACCCTAAAAGAATCTTGATTTTCCTCCATTATTAGATAAAATTATTAATGAATTACTGAATAATTGCAGTAATCTCACGATTTTTAATAAAAAATTAATTTGTATAATAATAATAATTTTTTTTGTGAGGAGGCTACTTATATAATAGAAATTTCTGTAAAGAATTTCTCTCAAGATCACTAAAAAAATTTTTCTTTTGTGGTGAATAGCGAATTTACTTTTGGCCATATTTTTCCAAATTAGACCGTGAAAAAAGAAAAAGAATTTTTTTTAATGGGCAAAATTAGATTGTGTGACAATTACTTATATATATAATATATATATATATATATATACCAATTTCCTAGCTTCCACGAAAACTTTTTTTCTACTATTCTTTTATCAAAACATGTTAAAGCAACAATTATGAACTCAACAAACACCCACTCAGAAGGACATTGTCACCGTAAATTCTACTCAGACATATTTCTAACATCACAGATAGATGGAATGCATTAAAATCCAGGCTACGAAAATTTAAAACGATTATTAGATGGTAAACCAAATGGATATTCTACTCGTACTGCGACTTTACACAACAAGTACTTTCACAATTTTGGCTAGCAGAACATAATCATTCATTCTATTTCATGTACTGAGCCAACATTCTTATTCTTGTTCTCATCAGAGCCGCTCTTACTCCCAACATTATCACTTTCATAATCAACTTCATGAACAAATTATTTAACTGATTTTTATCAACATTTCTGGTTCGCATGATTTCCCGTGCAATTAATCATATTTACCAATAATACCAAATACTTAGCCTACTTCTTTATCATCAAACCTACTCAAAACACATTCAAGTTATTTTAGAACAACCTAAGTGAACCATAATTAAACACAATTGAGCCTATTGTTGATAGCTGACTTTTAATGATTGCTTGTATTTATCTTATTTAATTAAACGTGTTATATATTTTATCAGACTGCACAAAAGAAACTAAAAGAAGTTAAGGGAGTAGTATTCATTCCTACGGTAATTATCAGATCATTGTCTCCTTATAAGTAAAATGAGAAGAAAAACAAGATACTAGATCCCATAACTTATATTTGTGAAAGTTTATATCTTTTTTCTTATAGCAAAGTACTTGACTAGTTAGTTCTAAAGAAGTTTTATAACCTTTACATTGGTGGTGTTCAGTTGAATCTGAATGGCTGGCTGATAAATATATCAACCGAGAAGAGCATTTTCATATTTTGAACAAGGACAAATTCTTACTGCTTATCGAACAGAAAAGAAGTAATAGGCAATTAGTAAATGCTGTTAAATGTACAATTATAAACCTTAATTGCAATGTTACGAATATGATTATGGACCATTTCAATATCGTTATGAGGATAGTAGAACATCCCAGTATCGACCATTTTTCTGTTATTTTGAAGTGCAATTCCATCCAGAATTTCATAGTTAGGAATTGTTACCTCCTGATGAAAAGTCATTCATCATAAACTGAAAGATTTGAAAAAATTCTTGGAAATATTTTTCTAGAAGCATTGTTGTAATAAGGGTAACTCTTACAAATCCATTAGAATGTCAAATCTTTTGCATCAATTCTTGTTTTTTTTTTATATACTGCGACAAACTTTTACTAACGTAATATTATATCTAGTATAATGGGAATTATTAATCATGATATATTACATATGATGTAAATTGTAATCCATTCTCTTCATCGCCACCATTGTGATGAGATATCCGTACCATAGTTTTTTTGCAGTTTAATTTATATGACAAATTTGTTAAAATTTAGCATTAAATATATAGAGATTAAATATGAATCAACAGTATTAAAAGTATTGTGCGATATTATTATATGCAAAATAAGTGAAAAATTTGGTATGCTTTTGCATAATAAGTATTTTTGTTTTTGTTTTTTTGTTTTCTAATATTTCATTCATACTTGAAATTTTCATAAAAGAATGCAAAAGAAAATGTTTACAGTGATAAAATAGTTACAATTTTTCCACGGATATAGTTCTTGATGGGTTTGTAGTAAGAATAATGTATTGTTATTTTCACGGATGTGATAAAAATATGCTCTGGGTCAATTGAGGCATCTGATTAGACAACTTTTAAGGAGATAATTAATTACGAAAGATAACTTTTTTTTTATTGAAGTTTGTGACCGAGTGATGTGAATCGACAAATCAAATTTGCCTAAAAATGATACGATATGATTAAAACGAAACAATCAAAGAGATTAAAGGTTAACCTGTTAAAATGGTAATTATAAACTATGATTAAAGTTAATTATTTCTGTCAAAGTCAAATATTTTGAGAATTAATTGTTCACATTTGTTAGAAATATCAACTTTTGCTAGCTTTCCTGTAATAGATTTTAATAAATTGAACGTAATTTAATATAATAACTAGGTAACGGGAACCATCTTCATATTATTAAAATGGAAAACAAAAGGACGCGTAGTTTATATACAGTATTAAGGCACATATTAGACTAAATTTTAGTTAACTAATTTTTTTATATATTAAACTTAACAAAATGGTTCATTAAAATATATATGTATATTAAACTTAAAAATATATTAAACTCAATAAACTCAAAAAAGTATATTAAACAAAAAAAATGTAGTTAAAAATAAGTATATTTTACATTGGACTTAAAAAAGAATCAATAAACTTTTGAGACTATGTTATTTTTTATTAATTATCATAAGAAAGGCATTTGAATGCCATCCTTTAAAATAATTTCTTATGATTCCTATTCAACAAATCTATAACCTTTTTTGTTAAAATGTTATATTATGGTTAATCTAACTGTTTATAACCCAATTTAGTTAATAAATTAAATAAGCAGTATCAATAAAATTTGCACGAATTTTTCTTTGTTGGTCGGACTTTGAACTTCACAATTTATTGGTTGAAAGGTTTGTGATGTTTTGATGTTAATAAATGAGTCATGAACCATAATTTAAATATGATGTCATGTGATTATTTCACATCAGTAAGTCCGATCAATATAAGCACTTTTTCCATCATAACAATTTGCGCGATCAATTCTTTATAAAATACACAACTGATAGATAAATCTCACAATTACTCATAATTTACTGTATAATGGATAATAAAAACTTATAAAATTTATAATTTGACAATTTTAAAAAAGTTTTAAAGATTATGATTAATCGATTGTAAAAAGCACATAAAACTAGTCACACTTAGTAGATGAGTAATGTAGGCATATCTCATCTTGATAGTCCGCTTTCATGGCCGATCTTAATGTAATACTTGAATACCAACTATTGGAAATCATATCTAGAACGAATCGTCCCCATTTTCATAATATGCTTATTGACAAATTATTCATTTAGCCTATTTAACTCAATTAATGACTAAACTCATATTATATGTCAACTAATTACTGCTAACAAACATTTATTTATTATTTATATAAAAAAAATAATTCTCTCCACAAATATTAAAAAAGAAAAATAATTATATTTCTTTATATTACCATCTTAATTTAATTAATTGTTTGATACGATACATTCATTGTTTATTCATAAAGATATTTTGTAAAATAAAATCAATCACTAATAAGAATAAATATCGCACATTTTTTTAACCAATTAAAGTTTAACAACCTAGTCACGCGATCGTACTGATAATAGCCCTGGACTTTTTATTTGTTTTGATTGGGCTGATCTTTTTATGCAACACAACAGAAATCACGAACAAAAAAAAACTAAATATAGTACCGCGGCAACCAATAAAAGCCAGTTTCCTTGTCGTTACAAACTTTTATTTGTTTTCACTTGTAAGTCGAACTTAATAAAAACTTTCAACTCAATTTACAAAATAATTTTATTCGTAAATTTTGAGTAGTACAAATATGACCAAAAATTCAACTGACCGGAAATGAACAGGGCTAATATCCCTATCGTGGGTACTAAAAAAAAACCTACTGGCTAGATATTCATTTAAATTTAGGAAATGGCTTCATCAATTGTTCGTGTAGCTTCTACCTTAAAATGTTCGATAGAAGATATGATAAATTCAGGAGAAACCAATATTAACCTTACACCTTACATCTCAAAAACTACTTTAGATGTTATTGGCTTAGTAGATGAGAGAAAAATTATTTCAATATTGATATTTTGATATCTAATGCCTATTAAAAAAATATACCCATAAATAAAATTTGTTATTATAAGGATTTAATTATGAATTTAATTCATTAACGTCCCCAAGTGAATTAACAATAGCTTATGATTCTCTTTTTAGTAGTCCAGTAACTCCTTTACGCATTGCTCTTACTCTTTTATTAAATTAATTACCATGGGCTAGAATGCTTCCACTAGGACCAAATATAAGATTTAAAAATATATGCGCAGTCGTTGACCGTGTATCAAAGAAGTTGGTTGAAGAAAGGTTAAAAATGGAGAATTAAAAAAAAAAGATTTATTATCCTTATTAATCAAAATCAATATTACACTCCCTGCTGAGGAAAAAATGACTGATGAAGAATTAAAATATCAGGTAATCAGAAAAAATTGTTTATTATTCATTTTATTTGTTATTTATTTTCATTTTTATTTGCAGGACACGAAACAACATCTGTATCATTTGTCTGGGCTTTGTATTTACTTGCATAACATCCACATGAGCAAGACTTATTGCGTGAAGAATTGCTTAAAGCTTTTCCTGATAAATCGAAATTCAATCCTACATATGATGAATTACCGTAATTCTTTGGAATATTTAATTGTGTAGTCAAAGAAACTTTAGATTAAATACTTCAGGTGAAGATAAAATATTGGTAGTTTTAACAGATTAGGTAAATTTTATTCTAACTTAATAATAAGTTTTCGTTTTAGCAATACATGTTAAGCGAGCTAACCTTAAAGATGAAATTTTGGGGAATTATTTCATTCCAAAAGTATGTTGATTATTTTTATTAAAAGATGGTTGGACCCTTCTTTAACTAACAATTTATCAAACTTAAGTAATTATTTACCTTTCTTAATGGTCCAAGAAATTGTATAGGCAGTAAGGTAGCTTTAGCTGAAATGAAAATAGTATTAGGGATATTAATTAGGAATTTCGGTTTTTAACCGATTGAAGGATTTAACATTAGAAAAAGAGCTTTCCCTGCACCCGAGCCTGATCCATATCTAAAATTAGCTGTATCCATAATTGAATCTTAACAAAATATTGCTTTAATTTAAATTTATTTTATAAATTAATTATTAATTAAGTTATTGTACTATATAAAATCGCTATAAACAGAAGTTTATTACAGTTTCTAAGATAGATTGCTGCGCTTAGTATGTAAAAACCATCCAAACTTTAAGGAAAACATTAATTATTATTAAGTTTATTTCATATTTTATATTAGTTCGAACAAATATATTCTGTTATTATAGTAATAATAAAGTTATTCATTTAATAGTTAATCATCGGTTTTTATCCAATTTTTGAATAAGAAATTTGAAATATATCATTGTTACGACGTCTTCGGCTAGAAAATACTGTATAAAGGACAAACTCTTTTTTTAGTTCACGCAGTCCATTACGTAAAATATTCTCAATTGAATTTTATTGGATAAATTAATCGAACTCTACGATAAATGTATGAATCAAAAAATAATGACAAAATTCGAAAAAATTGAAATTTTGAAATTTTGAATTTTCCTAGGAAATTTTAAAATTAAATATTCTTTTTTCAAAATTAGATCTCAATAATGTAATTTAAGAATTTTTTACTTCTGATAGTCTATAATGATTCCCCATTATGAAAATAAAAAAATGCGCCATTGTTCTTTTGTTCCACAGACTTTTGACCATCATAGTATATCAGATAATAACCAAAATACAGCATTACATAATAGCTTACAATTTTATTATTCTAACAAACACTGGAATAATAAATGATGCGTTATTTTTTTCCCTCGTTGTTTAAAATCTCTCTCTTCTTCACCTATTGTTTTAATAGGATTTAAAAAGTAAAAAAAAAAAATATTTGTTTGATTTCTCTGATTAGCTATTTTGCGTATATTTGCGGAAGGTGACGATCAGGGGTCGCGTTTAACTCGCCGACAATCATCTCATCGACAGTCATTTCACCGACAAACGTTTCACCGACAGGATCGTTTCACCGACAGGTCATCTCACCGACATTTATAAAAAAATTGTTTTAAACGAATAAAAAATTTTATTATTGTTCTAATACATAGTCACAAAATTTTTTTTATTACGTATACACAATTATTTACAAAAAATATTGTATACATATAAAACTTTTTTTATTTTTATCAACTGAAACCATATCCTTTTTTATTCTCATCAAAATCATTTTTTTAAAAAAAAAATGCGAAGTTTATTCCCTCTGTTCGTAATAAACCTAAAATAATGTTCATGGTTTTATCATGGTTAAAGATAAAAACAGAAATCATATGTAAGTAAAATACGTTAATGTTATTATTTGATTATACTATAGAACAAAAATATATGATATTTAATATGAGTTTATAAAAAAAAACTGTCGGTGAAACGTTTGTCGGTGAAATGATTATCGGTGAAACGTTTGTCGGTGAAATGACCTGTCGGTGAATCATTTGTCGGCGAAATGACTGTCGGTGAGATGATTGTCGGTGAAATGAACCAGACCCTTACCATTTTTGATTTTTTTTTTTTTGTCTTTCATTAGAATGAAATCAAAAGTACACTTTTTGATTTAAAACTCTCTTTTCACAAAAATAAAAAATAAAAATGGAGATCACTTTCCACATGAAAAATTTCAAAATAAAAAAATAATCACTTATCTCTTTTTCGTAAAAATTTAAAAAAATGGAAACCACTTTCCATTTTTAATTTATTATTTTTTCTTTTATACATATGGGGTCCGTAGGTACAGAAAGGTTGTTAAACTTCCATCATGCGCAAGACCAACTTCCACCATGATCATGACGAACTTTAGGCATGATCATGGGAACGTTGACATGATGAACCTTTCTGTACCTACGGGCCCCATACATAAGAATGGTTGTATCTAAAAGTTCTAAAAGTTCAAAAAATTATCAAAATATCCTTTTTTTGATTTAAATTTTTCTTTTCTCGCAAAAAGTAAAATTAACATTTGCAATTGAACGGCACAATTGGTATTCTGTTTTTGGTTTTCAACAATTCATGTTTTCTAGGCCTCTTTGCAAGAGATTTACAAAGAATCTTTATAAATATAATAACAGTCGTCCTTTCATCTACGATCTTCATTTTTATGTTTTTCTGGATCATCGTCTATTAAATCAACAATTAAAATCTATACCAGTTATGTCGTTTTCTAAGTATTTAGTATTAATTAGTATCAATTTCTAAAGTCTTTTCAACTGAAATAGATGGTTTGGTTTTCTTTTAGCGTTAGAAGTTCTACTAGATTGATTAGATTGTTCATATCGCAAAGAAGCTTTATGGTAACATGTATTACAAGTTTAAATTTTCATGTATTTTCAACTTTTAAAGTAAACTTTTCCAACATTATCAGTTATTTGCATTTTTGTAATAAAGCGATACGTAAAGTTTCATGAATTATGTGTGCGTGACAATCACAAGGTATCACACGGTTTACGCCGAATTTTTAGAAATTTGATTGGCTACAATTCACATAAACATTCATACACTATGACATTGAAGAGCAATTTAAAAAACGCAAGAATACTGTATAAGAAAATGATTTCTATCAATTAAAAATAATCAAACTCCTATTAATTTCAAGAATTGAATTAAAATGATAGATTATGTCAAACAACCCTAACTTTAAGCTACTCAAAGCCAACATCACTATAAAGACAACACCTAACCTAAACAAATTATCATTACCCTAACCCTAAACTACTCAAACACCACCACTCTAAAGACGACGCTAAGAAAAAAATTTGTTTAGTTATAAAGTATCGGTAACAATCCCGTGTGTCGGTGAAATGTTTGTCGGTGAATGATCGTGTCGTATCTGATCACGTGACTTCGTTGATCAATGTCACCGATGTCATAAATGAATGACATAGCATACATAGGTAATATTGCACACATTATAGATATATCATATATTTTTAATATAGCATAAATGGCATATATGTATTATTTTTGTTCTATGTAAGATATTTATGATTTATCATTGTTATATTTGCAATTGTTATAAATAAAGCTCTGGATTTATTCCAGACAAGGCATGTTCATAAGTTCTCTTCAAGCCTTTATTTTATTAATATTTTTATTTTTGATTGTTAAGTTATCTCTTTACTTGTGATGAATACCTGAGAATCCGAAGTACTGGAATTGGTATTACACATTTGATTGAGATTTTTACAAGTTGTATTTAAAGTATTGATAAATAAACCTTCTGCTACCACAAAATAATAATTGTTAGCGATTGCTAACATCAAAGAACTGACCCAACAATTGGTGCCTTCTGCCAGAAAAATAATCCCCCTCGTTACCCTATATTTTTTATGTTTCAAGCCCATTTTGATCGCAATACCTTACACAACGCTATTCACAGACAATTAAATCTAGATAACGTCGCAGCCTATCATCGTGATTATTCGTGCAATAATTGCTACCCCTCCGAAATACCCTTAACTCCTACATTCCAACACTTTTTAGATTGGATTGTATCTAATTATCCGCTTATAGGATACACCCGATTTACTCAACAACATTTCGAGGAAGTTGCTTATTCAACCGACATCTCGGACCTTAATAATACCCTGCAAAATTTATTCTTTAGTATAAGATACGCTGATTTAGAACTTATCGATTATACACTTTTGCGTCAAGACTTTATCAACGCATATAATCTAACTAACGGTTTCCAACAAGACCCAAACGAAGTCCTATACCAAGTCAGTGAAACTGCCGCGTCTCCTGAACCAGAAAACTTAAGTGGTACCTCGTCAGAATCGTCCGAAGAGGACCTACAACAACTTCACATCCCACTACCACCTGTATACAACACACCCAATAACCCAGTTCCATTAGCTCTAGTAGCGAACAATAACATGGCACAACCAAACCAGCAAGACTTTCAGCAATTAAGGGCAGCTATCGCTGCGTTGACTCAGGCATTGCCAAATACTAACAATGCCTTGGCCGGAAATACTCAAGCAATAAATAATCCACCAAGGAGAGAAGGGAGGGTAGCCGAACTACCATACTTCTATGGTGGTAACCAGGACCCGATAGCATGGTTGGAGGATTTTACGCGAGCGTGCAATGCTAATGGCATTGCAAACAATCGAAAATTGGAAGTAGTACCGGCATATTTAAAAAGTGCTGCCTCCACTTGGTGGAATGCTAATCAAGCACTGCCGAATAATGATCCGAATAAGGTTACTGCGTGGACTGGTAACAATAATAACACCGACTTTATTCAGAACTTCCCGACGGCATTCAGGACCCAGACCTTGGTCGAAATTTGGACAACCGAGCTTGAGCAAAGACGCCAGCAACCAGGGGAAGACGTTAACACATATGCGGCTGCATTACAAGAATTATATCGAAGGGTTGAAACAAACGCCTTCGTACACCCTGAGGCAATCAAGGCTCGTAAATTCGTTAACGGATTATTACCGGATTTGTATGTTACGGTAAAACCGCATAATGATCAGACCTGGAACGGTGCTGTTGATAGGGCAAAGGCATACGAATTAACTCACCAAGACCAACATGCGGTTAATGCATATTTAAATAAATTTGCCCCACCCGGTGCAAGTGCCCAATCTGACGATTTATACAAGGCGATCCAGGAGCTTACTAAGCAGGTCCAACAATTAAGCGCAGGAAACCGGGGAAATCGAAACAATTATCAACGAATGGCCTCACAGTCAAACAATCGGCCGCAGCAACAAAGTAGAGTAACATGCTATTCTTGCGGTCAACCAGGACATATTGTCAGATTTTGCCCAGCTCGAGACAATGGCGTGGTACCCCCTAATAATAATAATAATAGCAGTGGAGGTAACAGTAACGCCAACAGTAGCAACAATTACACTGCGCCTCCACCATCAAACAGCATAAATGAAGGAATTGCTCAGCTGCAGCAGTTGCTAGCCCAATTGGTGCCTCAAGGAGACCAGTCTTTAAACTAAAGGGCGTACCTCATGAGGGTGAGCGTACAAGCCAAGAAACAATTCCCTCGAATCTTACTTTGTTAGAATCATACCCCGCCGAAAGAATAACCCGAAGCAAAGCTAGACATGATCCGACTCAAGGACATGTAAAGGAAAAGCAAACGGAAGAAGAATTTCTAATTAAAAACGTGGCCGCTATAAGGAAGCAAGAAACGAAAAATGCGAAGGAAGTAAAGAGGAAAGGAACTATTACGAAGGTAACGAAAAAGAAAAGAAACCCAGTATTAGCTCCTGTCGAAAGGATGATCGAACCATACACCACCCAGCAACTATTCGACCAACCCGCTGATATAACTGTAGGTCAATTATTAGCAATAAATCCTAAGTTGCGCATGGCCGTCAATAAAAACCTACGGAAGCCTATCGTAAGGAAAAAGGATGAGACAACCGAAAAAAGAACCACGGCTAATGAGGAAAAAGATGAAAACGAAGCTACTGAAGTTGAGGACTTAATGGCTATTAACACATCCAAGCCAAGTGATGACAAATCCTCGGCTCTCTATTGTGAAGCTTCGATAAAACATATCAAGTTCCCGCTAATCGTAGATTCAGGCTCTGCCGGAAGTATTATGTCATTGACACTTCTAAAGGACTTGCAGATGGAGATTACCAGAGCATCGAAAACAGTTATGGTCAATGTGAACGGAGAACGGCGACGACCTTTAGGTGCAGTTTCGGCAATACCCTTAAACATTATGGGACGAATAATACCGATGGATGCTATAGTCACGGATGCAGATTCTTATGCTGCAATAGTTGGAAACGATTGGTTAAGAAAAACTAAGGCCAATATAGATTATGGAACAAACGAATTGACCTTGAAATGGGAGGACGAAATTTTACGAGTCCCTACAGAATGTCAGACGATGCCGCACCATATTACTACCATTGAAGTGCCCGATATTGAGGAAGATGAAGATGTTGAAGAGGAAACAGTAGAAGAAGAAGCAGACGAAGCAATAGAAGAATCGGAAGAGGAATACGAGACTGAGGACGACGAAAAGCAACAAGAACAATTGTATTGCAATACTCAATTTATAACGCGGGAACGAGCGCAAGAAATTGAGCAAGACTTAAAGGAGAATAAATTAATTGAAAACGAATGTTATTACCAATACAAGGAAGTCGAAAAGGGGACGTTCCATGTAGGGGATCTAAACGATGAACAACGACGAATGTTCCAGGAATTTATGAATCGGCATGTTAACCTATTCGCGTGGGAGCCTGACGATTTTGGACGAACCTCAGTGGTCAAACATGGCATTGACACTGGGAACGCGGTTCCGGTTAAACAAAGATTTTATCGAACATCGTACAAAAACCAATTATTCATAAAAGAGGAAATCCAGCGACTCTTAAAAGCAGGATTAATTGTGCCGTCTAGGAGTCAATGGACTTCGCCAGTAGTAGTCGTTGAAAAAAAAAATGGAAAGAAGCGCTTGTGCGTTGACTACCGGAAGTTGAACAAGGTAACTAAACGTGACTGTTACCCTTTGCCTCGGATTGATGATATGTTAGAAACCTTGTCGGGATCCCAGTGGTTTTCGTCGTTAGATTTAGCCAGCGGATTCTGGCAAGTGGAGTTGGACCAAAAAGACCGAGAAAAGTCCACATTCATTACGAGATTCGGCACTTATGAGTTTACTGTCATGCCGTTTGGACTTTGCAATGCCCCTGCCACATTCCAACGCCTCATGGATACTGTGTTGCGAGACATCCTTTGGCAATTTGTTGTAGTCTATATCGACGATATAAATGTGGGATCAAAAACGTTCGAAGAGCACCTGTTGCATTTAGAGCAAGTGTTCTCACGATTGGCGCAAGCCGGATTAAAGTTGAGTCCAGAAAAATGTTTCTTCTTTAAGGATGAAATACCATTCTTAGGACATGTTGTAAGTCGTCATGGTATCCAAACTGATCCTGAAAAATTAAGGGTTATCAAGGAATTCCCCATCCCTAAGGACTTGACACAATTACGAGGCTTCATTGCCTTAGCATCCTACTATCAGAAGTTCGTTAAAAACTTCTCGCGCATAGTTGAACCTTTAAATAGGCTTTTAAAAAAGAATACTCCTTTTGTTTGGGGGAATGATCAAGTCGATTCTTTTGAATATTTAAAGACTTGTTTGATGACTCCACCTATTCTTTCGTATCCTAATTTCGAAAAACCTTTTATTTTATATACTGACGCCTCCACTTTTGCTCTGGGAGCAATTTTATCTCAAAAAAATGAAGATAAAAAGGAACGCGTTATTGCATATGCTAGTCGCACTTTAGGCAAGCATGAAAGAAACTATGGAATAACTGAACTTGAATGCTTAGCGGTAGTGTGGGCCGTTAAACATTTTCATCATTATCTGCATGGACAGAAGTTTACAGTGATTACTGACCATGCAGCACTACGATATCTTCTCAATTTATCAAATCCGGCTGGACGACTTGGCAGATGGCTTATGTTTTTAAACTCATATAACTTAGAAATTATTAACCGCCCTGGAAAACAACATACAAACGTAGATACTTTAAGCCGGATAATACATTAATAAGAAGTTTCATTTTAAATTTATATTTTTAATTCTCTTGCAATTTTTGGACTTTATTTTTGGATAACCCCTTTTTTGATTTAACGAATGGATTCAAATACATATTATTCACTTATTCAGTTTTTAACCACACTTTTGTTACCCGTACATTTAAGCAAAGAGCAGCAGGCTGCTATTAAACGAAAATCGCGATATTTTGTTGTAATAGATGAACAATTATATAAGAAAAATAAGAGTAACCCAAATCGGCCTCTTAAGGTAGTTAAACAAGATGAAATTGATGATGTTTTACATCATATGCATTCTGATCCTTTGGCTGGACATTTTTCTTTAGATGAAACATATAGGAAAATCAAAATACGATACTATTGGCCACAGATGTTTGAAGATGTTAGAAACTATGTAAAAACCTGTGATGAATGTCAAAGGCGAGGTAAAAATAGGCGTGCAGAATCTTTACATCCAATAAAGATTGGACAGCCCTTTGATCGTGTAGGAATGGATATAGTTGGACCTTTGCCACAAACCAAGGATGGAAATAAATACATAGTGGTTGCTACAGAATATTTAACAAAATGGCCAGAAGCACGAGCAATTCCAGATGCAAAAGCTACCTCTGTAGTGTCATTCTTTTATGAAGACATCATATGCCGACATGGATGCCCTAAAGAGATCCTTACTGACCGTGGGACACACTTTGTCAATGATATGCTAAATTCTTTATGTGATAAGTTTGGAGTGAAACATAGACTATCCACAGCCTATCATCCTCAAACAAATGGATTGGTTGAACGTTTCAATAGGACTTTATGTGAAACATTGGCTAAATTTGCTAATGAAAATAAGAATGACTGGGATTTGTATGTTTCAACTGCCCTTTTTGCGTATAGAACAAGAAAACACAATACAACTAGACATGAGCCATTTTACTTAATGTATGGCCGAGAAACAATATTACCAATAGAATTTAAAGTGGCTACAAGTGCTATGTTAAATATAGGAAATGATGAACAAGAAGACTTATTAAATCGAGTAAGAATGATCTCTGGAAGAATGGCTGAAGAACGCCTTGTTACACAAGACAGGATTTATGATCAACAACAAAGGCAAAAACAAAAATATGGCAAAAATATTAAAGAGCAATACTATAAAATAGGAGACCTAGTCCTATTATATAAAAGTCACTTACGGGAAAGGAAAAAGCTAGAAGAGCGATGGACAGGACCTTATTATATACATGAAGTAAGAGAAAATGGTGTGTATAAGCTTCGGACTATGGAAGGGAAGATACTCAAGGTCCCAGTGAACTCTGAACGATTAAAGCAATATTACTCCCGTGGAGATCTAGTATAAGGACTTCTATTTTATAAAACTCTTCAAAGGATAAAAATCTTATGAAAATCATGAAAGTGTAACATGAATAACACTAATTATGAGACCATTCATAAATTGAAGAATAAGATCAGCCGCATACATCTAATTTGTAGCATAAAGAAAGATCTGCTAATATAAAATGAACTGGCAAATTTGTTCCATATGCCAAAAGGTTTTATTAAAGTATTCCAAAAATGGGGAGTGTTTGTTATCAAGATGTTTTGCAGGATCTTCTTATGCCAAATGAAGGACATGCTGTGGGATATATGCCTCCATACTCTAATGGCATGGAACTTGAAGAAAAATTTAATGTCACATTGCGGGCTCTGTTCCATGCTAAACGACTTCAGAATCGGTCTTTACAGTTATTTTGTGCTTACTTTCTTGGAAAAATATTAGAGGAAGAAGCTGACCCTTTATCAAAACGAGCCTATTATGCTCAACGATTAACGACCTATTACAGAATTACTTCAGTACGGGCATATTTTCTGTTCAAGCCCTTTGGACCCACCAAAATAATGAATTCGGCAAGAACATCTCTGACTACACTTCGTAATCTGTCAACAGAAGAATTCCAAGACCTTGTTACAAAATCATCTTTAATTTTCAACGGAGTTGAAAATTGGGAGGGAGGTGATGTCGTATCTGATCACGTGACTTCGTTGATCAATGTCACCGATGTCATAAATGAATGACATAGCATACATAGGTAATATTGCACACATTATAGATATATCATATATTTTTAATATAGCATAAATGGCATATATGTATTATTTTTGTTCTATGTAAGATATTTATGATTTATCATTGTTATATTTGCAATTGTTATAAATAAAGCTCTGGATTTATTCCAGACAAGGCATGTTCATAAGTTCTCTTCAAGCCTTTATTTTATTAATATTTTTATTTTTGATTGTTAAGTTATCTCTTTACTTGTGATGAATACCTGAGAATCCGAAGTACTGGAATTGGTATTACACATTTGATTGAGATTTTTACAAGTTGTATTTAAAGTATTGATAAATAAACCTTCTGCTACCACAAAATAATAATTGTTAGCGATTGCTAACATCAAAGAACTGACCCAACAATCGTCAATGAAATGATAGACGATGCAAAGTAATTATGCTTCATCATAGAAAATTTGATTTCAGAATAAATTAATAAATATTTAAAATCCAGGAAATAGTATTGTTATAATATTATTCTATATCAGAGCGATTTGATAATTGGTTGCTGATGTTCAGTCAAACAGATCTATAAAAATTAGTAATAAAAAGTTTATTATGACTTTTTCCCTTAAAGAAAAGCGCTGGGAATTAATAAAATATCATTCCAATCGGCACTCATGTCAGTCATGTGTTGTACGTCTGTACCACGACATTATTCTTTTATTGTTCAAAGAATTAATTTGACTCAACGCTATAAATATAAAGGTCCTGGAAAACGGTAAATTATTCTTTCTCAATTTTTATTCTCTCATCCTAATCTACCTATTCCTTCGATAAAAATTTATTTAAAAAGAAAAAATGCTTGATTCGATTTCTACAGTTAGCCTTTTTCTATTAGGAGTTATAGGATGGATTACTTATAAAATTTTTATTTGGCCTTATTATGTTTCTCCTTTGAGAAAAATTCCTGGTCCACCATCTGATAATCCAATCTTCGGAAATCTTCACTCACTTATAAAGGTAACGCATTATTCATATTTTTTAACTTGGTAATCTTAATTTTATTATGACATATATATATATATTTATTTATTTATTTATTTTATTGCTATAGTCTGGCGATTTTATTGAACCACAACTTCGATGGGTCAGAAAATATGGAAATATTGTAAAATACAATGGATTATTTAATAAACCAACTCTTTATGTCGCAGATCCAAAAATAGTACAAGAAATGACGTTAAGTAAATCTTATGATTTTGTTAAATCTTATAATAAGTTTACTATTGCACTTCTCGGCAATGGTCTTGCATCTGCGGAAGGTGACGTTCATAAGAGACAAAGAAAAATGATGAATCCAGCTTTCGCTTACAATAACATCAAAGTGATTATTGTATTTCGTCTCGAAAAATTTTAATTTTTGAACAAAATGAATTAATATATTTATTTAATTTAGGAAATGGTTCCAATATTCATTCGTGTATCTTCTACTTTAAAAGACTTGATTGAAAATGAGATTAGTCAAGGAAAATCTAACATAAATCTTACACCTTACATCTCAAAGGCCACTTTGGATATTATTGGCTTAGCAGGTAAACGAAGAAAAAATAATTGAAATGATTTTATTAATATCGATTGACGCATTTTATAGCAGAACTGATAAATTCATTTTTTTTTTTTTTTTAGGATTTAGTTATGAATTTAATTCGTTAACATCCTCAAGCGAATTGGCAACAGCATATGATTCCACTTTAAATTTCACATCAAGTATTTTAAGTGCTGGCGTTATTCTGTTATCATATTATGTTCCATTTATCAGAGATATTCCAATAGATATAAATCTGAAATTTAATAACTCACGTGTTGTTATTAGGCGCGTTACAAAGAGATTGGTTGAAGAAAAATATAAAAAAGCCGAAAATGGAGAATTGAAAGATAAGGATTTGTTGTCTTTGTTAATTAATACCAATAAAATATTACCCGATGAAGAAAAAATGACTGATGAAGAATTAAAAAATCAGGCAACTAAAAATGATTTTTTTTTATTTGCTTGTTTATTTATTTCCATTTATTTACTTTTTTTGGTGAACATTTCAGATTATGATATTTTTAGTAGCAGGACATGAAACTACAAATGTTACAATATGTTGGGCTTTATATTTACTCGCACAACATCCACATGAGCAAGATTTATTGCGCGAGGAATTGGTTAAAACTTTCCCTGATAAATCAAATTTCAATCCTACATTTGATGAAATTAATTCTTTGGAGCATTTAAATTGTGTAATTAAAGAAACTTTAAGAATACGTGCTCCAGGTACAAATTAAATTTAATTGCTTTTAACGTATCAAAAACTATTTTAACTGTATTTTTTTTTTACTCTAGTGCCAGTTGATAGACGAAATAACCTAAAAGATGAAGTTTTTGGGAAATACTTTATTCCAAAGGTAGATTTGATTATTTTAAATTTTAGATGCTTATTTTTTCTTATGAAAAAAATTGGTGTTTTTAAAACACTTACTAATCTTTTTTTATTTATAGAATATTGAAATATTTATTGGAATTTCAGCACTTCAAAAATCGACTGAAATTTGGGGCCCAACTGCCGATAATTTTGATCCAAAAAGATGGTTAGATCCTTCTTTAAATGTAACAAATTTAGATTATATGCCTTTCCTCAATGGTCCAAGAAGTTGTATAGGTAATAAATTTGCTTTAGCCGAAGAAAAAATATTATTAGGCATGTTAATTAGGAATTTCATTTTTCAACCAATTGAAGGATTTCAAATTAGAAGAATACCTTTCCCTATGCCTAAACCTGATCCATATCTTGGGTTAACTGTATCTGTAGTTAAATCTTAAAAACTTACTATCTGACAATTTTTTATTTTATCTATCTGCTTTATATACAAATATAATATATATATATATACGTTATTTATTTTTATCATGTAACGATGTTTTCATTATGATTAATTTAAAAATCCATGTACCGAGCAGAGGCACGGAAATATTCCACTAATGAATAAATTGAAATTTTTGCCGTGGACTCGATTTTTTTTTTTTGCAGCACGGGATACATTATATACAGTAGTCAGCCAGGTTCGAGATCCAATATTCTAAATCCCGAAACGCCAAATTCCGAAATCTATTGCGATAATTACAATTTGCACGACCATTAAAAACTGTGATTACTTGGAACTTCCCTAGCAAAAAGGGGATGGTCATTCGAGATTTTATAATAATTATATGTTTATTGGCCTAATTTTTCAAAAAAAAATATAAATTTTGTAATGTATTAATAAGAAAATCGTAATTTAAAACCTTTTTTTCATTATTATTTATATTTTACTTTTATAAGTTTATTAGGAAAAAACCATTATTTAATAAAATCTTTGCAAAATTTTACCCAGTTTAGTAAAAACCGATCCTAAAAATCCAATCCCTTTTGCTCGGAAGGACCCCAATTTTGTTTTCACATTCAAACTTTTCAGCATTATGGAATTCGGAATTATGAAATTATTATAAAAATTCGGGATTTTGTATTTCGGTATTTTAAAGCGTCGGGATTTTTTCTTCGGAATTAGTGATTTTGGCATTTCGGGTCGAATTAATGTACCATCGGGATTTCGGATTTGGACGGATCCTAACTGGTAAATTCCACAGTATGAAATTATTTATTATCAGCTCGCGCTAGAATTATCAAATATTTCTTACTATCATTGTCTTTCTTGAAATAAATATTATGTTGAATCCATCATTTCTAATTAAGTGATGTTGTGTTACTTGATTATATATTGTTAATTACAGTTCCACACAAAAATGTCTTAAATATGAGAATAGAGTTTTTGAATCATCTTTAAAGTAATAAACTTTTGTGATATATAACCAATCAATCGATTACACATGACTATCATCTTTGTTACTATAGTATGACTTGAATATGTCCTAAAATTTAAATTTATTATTATATATAAACTACCAACCTTCGGCATATTGCTCAACACTCAATGTATTTGATATTGACCAGTAAGGATGAAACGAATTAATAATGATTTTGATTACTTTGGTGGTTATTATGGGATACTAGTTTTTTATAGCTAAAATCTCATTCAGAGCTGCAAATTACAGTGAGTATTTGAAAACCAGAATGTTCTCTATTAACCTATTGAGAGAAGATTGATTGTTAACACTATGCGAAATTTATTTAGGATAAAGAAGGTACATAACCAACACCTCCTTGAGAATCAGTAGACTTTACCACAACAAAGTTAGGGTACCCATGCAGGAAAAGCTGGGGATGGTTACCAACAATAACTGCACAGTAATTCTCCCAATCCGAATGAAAGCAGAAGAGGAGTTCCCCACCCTTTGCAAAATAAAAAACAATACACCTTTTCAAATAATTCATTGTCCAATGATGCTTCTTAGGACATTAGCAGAACCAAATGATAATATCAAGCATCTTTCAAGTAGCAATACCTACTTCAGCTAACAAAGAGGCAACAACTACTTCTCGGTAAAGATGAAGAAAGCCTGAATATGTGAGCTTTGCTCAGTCATTTAAATAGGTGATAAGTTCTATAAAATTGAATAAGTAACTGAATTTTTACTAGATTAAATTCAAAGTTATAATAAGAATAAAAACAATCACATCTTAACATTATTCAACTTACCAGCACATCCTGGATAATTGTCTTAAGTTTCTAAATTATCAACAAAATTTCTTCAGCAGACATCTTTTTCAATAAAAATGAAAAAAAAAATAAAAAAGTAAAGCTAGGTAATAAAAAAGAATGATATTAAAATAATAAAAAGAAAAAACTCGTAAGAGCGTCGTTGTTGTTAAAATTTTTAAAAATAAAATAAATAAAATGAGAAAAAAAAGACATATCAAAGAATTTTAATAAAAAGACAATACAAATATAAAATTGTCCGATGTAAAGTGAAAATATACTACCGAGAAAAGAAGGATTTATACCATGGTGGCCACGCAGTATTATTATTCGACCACAAATACAAATGTATAGTGCGAATATTTCCAGGAGAAATGACGCTGAAAGAAATTAGATTGGCCTCAGAATTTCAACTTTTTAGAGAATTCAAAAGCAGAACAACAAACACGGGTTAAGTTGATCGTATCAACAAAAATACCAACTGGGGAAGTTTCCATGAAAGCTGATGGCAACCTTTAGAACAGAAACCCAAATGAATAAACGCATGCAGATTTGTGAGGAAAATCTGGATTTTGTGGGCCAATGGATGCAGAAGGAACATATCAATTTCCAGGACAATACGACGCATGCTCTATAAAAAATAAATGTCTGGAAAATGTTATCAAAAATGTCTGGAAAATGTCTGGAATAAATCTGATGTGTCTGGAAAATGTCCACTTTTTTGGTACATGTCTGACAACCTTCTGATACTTAAAATTTTGACATGTCCTAACTTTGTCCAGAATTCGTCCAGTATTTGTTCGGTATAAAATTTTGGACAAATTCTGGACAGTAAAACCTGGACAAATTCTGGACATAGTAAAAAACCAGATAGACAAATTCTGGACATGAAAAAGTTCAGGACAAATTCTGGATACTATTTCCAAAAAAGGATAAATTAATTTTGTAAAAAAATGCAAAAAGCACAAAACTGACATTCAAAACCTTTTCTGTCGTACTAATTAAAATTGCAGAGCAGGCAAAAATACTATATATCTATGATATAAAAATTTTGGGTTAAGGAATAATAATGATCATCTATCCATTGATCATCTTTTGTGGCAAATTTTACAAAAATACATTTCTGGACAATTTCTGGACAATTTCCTAATATCCCGAAAATGCAGTGTTTTTGGAACAGTTTCCGGATACACAGTGTCCCAAATTTCTGGACAATATTTTAGATAATTTTTCTGGACATTTTCCGGACATTATCTGGACACTTATTTTTTATAGGGATGAAGGCAATAAACATGAAAGTTTTGGAAGTGGAATTGGCTGCCTTCGGTATCTCTCCTGAGAAATGGAACCGTCTAGTGAAAGAAGAAGAAGCGGTCAGAATACATGAATGTTCAGGTAGAGTATGATCACATTAACGAATCATGCACTATAGGCTTCGTGAATGTATTAGTGTAGTATTGATATTTTATTATGTTTTCTGTTTTTTTTTTTTGTTTTTATTTTTTAGATTAACACCAAATGTAGATAGTTTAGATAGTTTTTAGATAAGTTTCACTTGAAAAATAGTGATTTATTTGTATAGATGTACATGCTATACGTCTTAGTTGAAGACGCTAGCTACTAAATGGATAGTCTTGTCTTTGACGTTCATAATAAAGAATTAAAAAAAAAAGTTTGCAAAAAAAAAGAAAGAAAAGTATTTATATATTTTATTTTTTTTCAAAAGGGTATATATACTCGAGATGACAATCGCGACAATCATAACAAACGCGACGTGTTTACTGTGTAAAAATTGCACATGATTTTTTATGAACCCGGTTACCCGAGTATTCCGAGTACTGATACACTGAATCACTGATACAGTGATGCAAATATTACTACCCTTACTGTAAAATATATTATGCGGGTCAAGACAGTAACATGAGGAGGGTCAAGATGGTAATTTTTGCTACAGTGATGCACTAAAACTGTTACTATAAGAATGAATGGCAAGATTGTTCCACAAACACGATTGGTTTGTACATGATTGGTAGAATCGCGCTTCGAATAATAACGGTGGCTTATCCAAGATCAAGAAAGGCGGAATCTTATTGGATGATTATCTCGTGATTTATGGAAGCCCGAGCCAGTGATGTCTATTTTTTTTTTTCATTTTGTAATTTTTATGCAGTTGATGAATTACGTAATTTAAACGCTTTGGACAGTAAATAAATATTGTTATAATCACTGTATTTGTCAAGAAATATATTAAGTTGCGTACGTTACATTAAGTTAAAATACTGTAACTGCCAGTTCTTTTATGCTTATGAAAATAAGCGTTGTATATATGTAGCAGAAGGTTTTTTATTAATTAAATGTAAATGCGAAAGTGAAATAAAATATAATAAATTACTAATAAACGTTTCACCGTTGATCAATTTACGAAGGTTACACGATCAACTTAAACAAGAAAAACGTAAATTAATCGGTTGCGAATAGGTAATGCACACACTAGCAATTACACTCAGACGCAAGCATTAATTTACAAATAAACTAACACTTTAACAACGAGATAACTTATTAAATAAATGCTTTCTTTTATTTAAAACGAAATTATCTGTTTTTACATTGATTAAAAACGCCTATATTTATACAAAAAACAACTACACTAAATTTACTTGACATATCTAACATATCACATAAATGCTACTTATTTCATATGTTTCACATATTTGTTATATTGCATATGTTTAACATATCAAACATTTGCAATATTCGTAACATTTATAACATTTGTGACATTCGCAACATTCGTGACATTCGCAACATTCGCAACATGATCAGCGATCACGTGACTGTTCGATCGTAACAATACCATATACTGTACATTCAAACATACGTAATAATTCACCAATTTATTGATACAATAATAATTGAATCTCGAGATAAAATTATTAGTAACCTTTGAATTTTGTACTAATATATTTTTTTAAAAATAATTAAAAAAGAAAAAGAAAAAAATAATAATTCTTCTCTTTTTTGCACAATTTCTTTTGATATTCAAAGCAAAATGATCGGACAACGGAATTTGATGTCAAAATTATAAATTTATTGTGAAAGATAACACAATCAACCTGCATACATTACATATCAATAGCCTTGTCAAAATCCCAGTTAAAAACATCTTGGCTTTTAGTTGCAGCTAACATTGCAATCACACAAATTGCTCGTGAAAATTACGTTCATATTATAAAATTTTTAATTATCGCATAACAAATAATGACTCGTAATAGTGACGCAAAAAAACAGCATTTGTAAACCTTGATCTCTCGGTGAAATTAACTCAATTAGTTTTAGGATTTTATTAAGGTTAGAACTAAGTTCACCGAATTTTAATTAAATTATGTAGAATGCTATAAATCGAAGAAGTTTCATTCGATGTTACCACTTTTTCTTTGTGTATCACACATAATTTCATATGGCTGTGCCAACCCTTAATTTTTTTTCTAGTTTTTGTTTTTAACTTTTATATTTCAAACTAGTTTTTCTTAGAATAGCTTACGTATTATCTAAGAAAAAACACTAATTATATCACTTCTTGCATTGTCGCGCATTATGAAAAACGGTTAGTCGGTTATAATTATCCCCGTTTATAAAATATAGTTAATTACTTAGAATAAATGTACATAAAGTATTTTTCTTTCAATTATGGTTTATGTCGTATTTTTCCTTGTATGTTTAACTAGCCCTAGTTTCTTACACGAGGTTGAAACTAATCGTGTGTTACGTCGACGTCAATTCTTTGTTCCAACTGCAGTGTTGTACATTTTTGATGTCCGCAGCTTTGCTGTCCTGGACATATCCGTACTCTGTCCGTACTCTGTCCGTACTCTTCTATAACTTAAATATTCTACAAAAATTACACTATTTTGTGTCACATGTCCGGGAGTCCGAGACATTGTCCCGTGACTGGTTTATTTTTAAATCTATATTCATTTAATAAATTCCAGATTGTTTGAAAAATTCTTTCTATTCTTACTAAACTATCAGTTTTTTTATAAAAGGATCAAAAGGACCGAAAAAGAGCAAAAAAAAAAATAAAAATAAAAATAAAAAATAAAAAAAAAAGTAGTCTTGATTAATCAAGATTTAAAAACACTCTAAAAAAACCTAAGAATATCCAACATTATGCGCAAAGACTCGTCAAAAATCACTTTTATTAAATGCCAAAATCGATCATATGAACATTCAAATCATCATACATTATACAGTGTATATTATTTGTAACAAATTCCCTTTTAAATCAATCCGTATTTTAACACTAAAAGTAAATGACACAAATGCGAACCTCTATATATCATGACAATATTTATAAGGTCTCCAGAATATCAGCAAATTTTTTTGACAAATACACTCATTATCATATTATATCTTGGTGTCAACTAAACAATATCATTGTTAATAATTCGACGAATGTTTTGAATCTTCATGATCGTGATTTCCAAAGATTTATTTGATGCGATAACCAGTCAAAACATTGATCCTGCTCAGATTACATTAACTCCTAATATTCAAACATATCAACAAATTCTTTGTTTAAGATATTTTATTAATTATAAATAGATATGGTAAGTGGGAAGTAATGATTCATGAAACTCAACATTTGGTTTCTGCGGATTCGAGTAAAGTGTAAGTCAATTTATAACAACTTTTTTTTACAGGTTAAATGTATATATTGTAACTAATCATAATAAATTATTATTAAAGAGATTTAACACCTACGTACAATATCATAAATCAAAGCCGAAGTCGAATTAACGCTCCTTTGTCAGTTTACATTTTAAAATCGCTAATTGATGCGCTTCATGAAGCATTATTTCTTTATTAAACGTTTTCCTATATTAAGACGATTGAGTAGATAAGATTCTATTTATCGTATTACACAACGCTTAGTCAACAATAAAAATGATTGACAGAAACGTTATTCCATCGTAGAATATGTAATCTTACATATATGTTTTAAAGTTCAAACGTTTCATTAGTTTTAAAAAAATTTCGTATTTCATTGTTTTCGTAGATTTCGTTCGCGTTTTGTGTTTGTTAATCTTCATTTAGTTTTAACAAATTTTAAAAATATAAAAGCGGTAAAACATAGTGATATCTTAAGTGTGAATGTCTCAAAAGAAAATCTAAACCAAAATATTGATATAAGCATTGTATGGTTTAAGTTCACTTGAAAGAAAATAAATTATTTTAAATAATATATATAGTAACTAACGTGTAACTTACGTGTAATTTAGTTAAATAATAAAAAAATCATAAAAAAAAAATTTTTATATAGTTGGTTCAGCTATACTAATAATAAGTTATTTTAGGCCGGCAAATAAAATAAATATTTAGATTCTCAACAAAATTTTAAAGCCTGTCTCGATCTTTAGTTTGAGATTAATATTGCACAAATTCTTTACACAAAATAGCCATGTGTACTTAAATTTTTTAACGTTTGGTAAAAATTTAGCGTGCAACAATATAGTTTTTGCTTAATATAAACATTTTTTTTATAATGGTTGTTATTCATTATCATCGTTACGAAATAGTACTCATATGATTCTAGGATTATTTATTTCGACTTTTAAATGAAGTAAAAAAAAAAAAGATTCTGTAAAGATCAAATTATTAAAGTGGGTAGATCGGTGAATTGTTTATAATGAAATAATAAATTAATATATTTTTTTTAATTGCCAATAAAGCAACGTTGTAATTATTTAAACTGCATGTATAAATTTCAATTTTCTTAATTTTCTTATATATTTAAATTTTTCATAATTCTTCTACTTATGATTATAATTTATCTAAAATTAGAATCTGACTCTTCGTTTGACTCTTCGTCTGTATGGAGCATTCGAAGCATTCAAATAATATATAACGTAGAAATTATTATAATTGTTTAATTTCATCATTTTTACATAATTATTATGTTAATAAAAGAAATGCGTGTTACAAAAATAAATAAATAAATAAATTAAGTTAACTCTTAAACGTTACACATGACAACAGAGATTACTTTCAATACGTCGCACGAGATCAATCAATACGACTGGCGCGTGGATAGTCAGAATAGAAGTTTCCTACATTTCCTACGCTCTAGCTGTACAATAGGTAAAATAATATTAAGATATTTAAATCGTACAATTTTGTTCTATTAAGAACAAACCTAAATGTATTTTTATAAATGGAATGTATCACGATTGTAATAATTTAAAATATAATACACTTGAAATTTTTTTTTTTTTTTTTTTTTTTTTTTTATCCAAGGCCTATCTTTTTTTTGAACCTTTTTTTTTTTTTTTAATAAGAAATGACAATAATGTCACAAAAAAGTTTAATGTATGTTACATTATGGCTTTTATTTCAATTATTATTAATAGTTGAAATAAATTGTCAAATGACTGTTCCTTATAAGCCGAAGCAACGAGAGAAACATACTGCAACGCTTATTGACGATAAATTGTATATTTTAAGTGGTCGTGAGAATAGTGGTATTGATGTTGGGAAAGATTTTTTTTATCTTGAAATTCTTAAATCATTTAATACTCAAAATTTATCATGGAAAGATTTATCAAATACTAATATTCTTCTTCCACATTATGGCGCCGCAGCTGTGAGTGGTGGTAAAAATGGTAATACGATATTCTTATATGGAGGAACCAATGAAACTGGTGCAATGGGATTTAGTTTATACCTTCAGTCCGCAAAGTAGTTCATGGAGTATTCCAAAAATAACCGATGACATTATTATTAGAAAGGAAAGTTTAACTGGAATTAAAGACCTTAAGGGAAAAATGTATTTATGGGGTGGGAGTGATGAAGTTGACAAAGGGTTCCATTATGTAAATGATATGCTTATTTTAGATACAATAAATCTTATGTGGGCAAAAGGAAGTTTAATTGGTGCACCAGCTGGAAGGTCGTTATATGTATGGTGCAACTTTATTATCTGATAATAGCAGTATAATATATATGGGTAAGCAAATTATTCTGTAAATTCTTATGGTTAATGGTTCTAATATTATTTACTAATTTATAATAAACTACTTATGTTTAGGTGGTTTTTCTAGTGTTGAAACGATAACAATGAATCAGGTAAATTATATCGTAGCAAATTTTGCAATCTTTTTAAATTAATTAAAATATGATTGATATAGGTCCATATATATGATACAATTAATGATAATTGGAGCACAAAAGTAAGTTAATATAAATTATTTAATTTATGAAATAATTTATAATCTAACGTTTTCTTTATTAAATATAGACAACTTTAGGAAAAATACCTTCCGGTAGAGCTGGTTTATCTGCTGTTCTTGGTATTTATTTAAACTTAAGTATAATAATAATTTTGGAGCATTTAATAAAAAATATAACGAAATTTCATTTTAATAGGATTGGATGGTCAAAGAGTAATAGTTTATGGAGGTACTCCAGGTAACACTAACTATGGTGATCTCGCACTCAAAGATTCAATTTATGAATTAAATTTAATTAATTACGAATGGCGTATTCCAATAACTTCTGGAAATATACCAAAAAGTAGCCGGATGTTTCATAAATGAAATTTAATCGGAAAATATATGGTTATATCATTTGGTAAATATTTTTTTTTTTATTTTTGGACTTTGAATCGATTAACATAACTAAAATATTTTTATTTCAATGAATAGGAAGGGGTTATAACCCATCAATTGAAAGTGATATTTTATTACTCGATATTAGTGACGTTAATAATTATATATGGACGAATGAATTTGACCTTCCAACGTCAATTCCTTCACCAACTACTGAAGAACCAACACAACCACCATCGTCATCATCATCATCATCGCCACCGCCATCATCATCAAATGAAGTTACTGATGTATCATCACAACCACCACAACCAAAATCAACTGTTATGATTGGTGCAATTATAGGATCTGTATTTGGTGGTCCTTTATTATTCTTTGCTGGTTTTTTTTTATATAGATGGAATAAAAAAAAGAAAAATAGTTATAAAAATCACTATAATGATAACCAATATGATCACGGTCACGTAATAGTGCAACAACCTAAAAATGAATATGAAACTAATCATCAGCCTAAAAATAACAAGAGTGGACAAAAATCAACTTCAACAACGACTAATGATGAAAAGTTAACATTACAAGAACTTCAACAAGAGATTCAAGATTTGAAACAAATAATTTTACATACTAGTAAACAATCTACTAGTTCTATGAGAAACAATTAAATATTATAATAATAAGTTTTATAAGTTAAATTATTAAGAAATTAATTTGTACTTTTTAATAATTACACGTTTAAATAATTAAACTTTATAGATATTACTATTTAAAATATTAATAAGAAAAATTTGTTATATATTTTTTTTTAAACTATCTAAAATTGAAAATTGCAAGCGTTACAATAATGATTGAACAACACATACGTAATATAGTTCTCCGTGAATCGTGACTATCCAAATTATTTTCCCAATGGAAGTGTATAATAAATTTTCTGATATATACCATAACTATTATGAAATATATTTTTTCAGTTTGTGTGTTTCAGTTTGTGATAAGTTACCATTTAATTATACTTAAATTGGTATGTTTTTAGTCAGCTGACAATACTTAGCTTATTTAGCTACATTTTTTTTTTAGAAATATGTGTAGATCCAAGACACCTCACTAAAAAAAATTGATTTTCGAATTAAAGGTCAATTATTAATTTGAGCGAACGAAATTCTAAAAAACTTTAAATATTTTAAAAAATGAGAAATAAAAGCTTAAAAATTTATATAAATTGGAGTTTCACTTTAATTTCCTCTTTTCTATATAAGTCTTCGGAAAATTTCGTCAAGTTTCACAAAATTTTGTTTTTTTAATGTGGTATGAATTACACATTTCTGAAAACAGTGAAATTAGGTATTTACGCTAATGGTGAAGAACCAGCAATGTTAAATTATAATAAATTCATTTATGTAGTGAGATTTATTAGTATGATGCTAACATTAATTGAAGTACAAAGTTAGGTTGATAATGATTAACGCTTCTTTATTATTAAGTATTGACAACTTCAGGAAAGTACTGTATTTAAATAAGAATATAAATGTTCCATATTAATTATAATTTTTATTTAACAGGATTGAATGGTTAAAGAATATTAATTTTGGAAGTACTGCAACTTTACAATTGAAGATACAATTTATGAATTAGATTTAATCAATCTGAATGTCATATTTAAAAACTTCATTTTGTAAATATTTTTTTTTTTTTTTTGTACTCTCATTTGAATTAAATAGCCAGTATGATTTTAACAAAAAAATTGAAAGAAATATTTATATACTTGATAATGATGTACTTGATGGTGGAAGTAGCAAAAAATAAAATTCTATATATATTTCGTCATCTGCAACATCGTCACTGACTATAATGATTGGTGCAATTTACTTTAGTATCTTAGTTCGGTAGTTATGAACGGATAAAATAGAGATAAAATTAATACACACCCATATTTTAAAGACAACGGTCAACTAATGCTTCAAATTTCTACTACTATCTTTTTTATTTCTTTTTTTATTTAGAATTATTAAAGAATTTCAAAATTTTAATTGATTACTATAAAGTTTAGTTAATATAGATTTTATAATTTTAGGTAAACAGAAACAAGTTACATTTAAAGTGGAGTGATACTAAAATAAATAAAAATGTATCAAAAAAAAGTGACAAATGTAAATTGGAAATTAAGCAGGGGTAGTTTAATCGAAAAGAAAAATGAATGAAATTGCATGGGTAACGTGCAACCACAAATTTCGTACAGTATATTGTCCTGCGATTACGTTCCGGACAATTTATTTATAACTTCGTATTTGTTTGATAGTAAACAATTTATTTGCAACTATTTATATATTTTATGATATAATATGAAAATGTTTTAATATGAGAATGCAGCAAAATATGCAACGTAGATCCTGGAGATGCAATGTTGCTCTAAATTATCAATGTTCTTTAGAGTTTAAAACTTAAAGGCCATAATTATTTTAATACTGATGTATGCAAGAAATTATTCAAGAATATAAGTGGCTTCGGACAAATATTATCTTTTTTTCATTCAAAAGCGACAAAATGTAAAATCAGTCTCGTGATATTTGTATTGTGTCACCTCGTACATTCTAAATTTCATCAATTTTTGAGCTTTGATTTCCATTTATGTTGTAATTTATCCAAATTCTAAACAGAGATTATCTTTTCTGACTTTCTAATTTGAGAATCAAGCAATGATCTCTCAAAATGGAAAGAAACACAAATTGATAAGTCTTATCAATGAAATGAGGCAACGACCTGGAAACTATTTTTACAAAAAAATTCAACCTTTTAACAATAATGACACGAAAGAATTTAATGTATATTGCATTATGGCTTTTAATTCAATTATTAGCTGAAATAAATTGTCAAATGACACCCTATAAGCCGAAACTACGAGAGGGACATACTGCAACGCTTATTGATAATAAATTGTATATTTTGGGTGGAGATTTTGGTGACAATGCTGGAAAAGATTTTTTTTATCTCGATGTTTCTGTCCCATTTAACACTCAAAATTTATTATGGAATGATTTATCAAATATTAATATTATTCCTTCGCATTATGATTGTACATCTGTGAAAGGTGGTGCAAATAATAATACGTTATTCTTTTACGGAGGGGATAAACATGTAACGGATTTTGTTTATACCTTTAATTCACAAAGTAATTCATGGAGTATTCCAAAAATAGCTGGGGATGTTCCTATTAATAAATTTGAAATGACTGGAATTATTGACCATAAGGGAATCATGTACTTATGGAGTGGGGCGAAAATAGCTGATCGTACTGATGTAGATGATATGCTTATTTTAGACACAATCAATCTTGTTTGGGGAAAAGGAAATTTAGTTGGAGTGCCAATTGCGAGGGAATTTTATGGAGCCGCTTTATTGCCCGATAATAGCATAATTTATATTGGTAAGCGGGTAATGCCTATATTTTTATTATTTATTCATATTTTTCTAATAATTTATTTATTATTTAGGTGGTTATAATGCCAAAGAATTACCATTAAATCAGGTAAATTATTTAAATTATTGTAATAATAGTTAATTTTGTAATCTTGATATACATATACACACAATTAATTATAATAATATTATTTATATACTGTAGGTCTATTTATATGATACAATTAACGATAATTGGAGTGCGAAAGTAAGTTGATATATAACTGAATTATTTAATTATGAAATAATTTAAATAATTTACAATCTAACTTTTTCATTATTAAATATTGATAGACAACTTCAGGAGTAGTACCTCCCGATAGGGACGGTTTATCTGCTGTTCTTGGTATGCATTTAAACAAAAATATATAATAAAAATTAAAACATTTCATAACATTAAAATTATAATAAAATTTCATTCTAATAGGATTGGATGGTCAACGAGTAATAATATTTGGAGGTAGTACTAATTATGGTGGTAATACAGTTAAAGATTTAATTTATGAATTAAATTTAATTAATTATGAATGGCGTATTCCAAAAACATTTGGAAAAATTCCAAAAAGTCGGATGTATCACAAAGCAAATGTAATTGGAAAATATATGGTTATATCATTCGGTAAATATTTTTATTTTTTTGATTATCAATTAAATTAGCGTAATTAAAATATTTTTATTTTCGATAGGAGGGGGTTATGACCAATCAACTGAAAGTGATATTTTATTACTTGATATTAGCAACGTTGATGAATATATATGGACGAATGAATTTTATCCTCCAACTTCAAGTATAGTACCATCACCATCAGCAATACCATCATTAACTAGTAAAGTATCAGTATCGTCACCATCAGCGACATCACCACCATCAAGTAATTCTTCAAGTATAGTATCATCACAATCATCACAATTAACATCATCATCACCAACTGCTATGATTGGTGCAGTTATAGGATCTTTATTTGGTGGTATTTTATTATCCTTTGTAGGTTTTTATTTATATAGATGGAATAGAAATAAATATGGTGATAAAAATCCCTATAATAATGATAATAATAATCAATATCAATATGATCACGGACACGAAATAGTGCAACCACCCAACGATGAATATACGATTAATCATCAGCATAGAAGTACTCCAGCTTCAGTAATTAATAATAGTGGACAGAAATCAACACCAACGGCTAATGACGGAAAATTAACATTACAAGGACTCCAACAAGAGATTCAAGATTTAAGACAAATAATTTTACATAATAGTAAACAATCTAAGAAATAATTAAATGTTGTATTAATCAAGAAATTAATTCAGTAGTACTTTTTTATAATTGCATGTTTTAACAATTATAACTTTTAAGATACAGTCAGTAGATATAACTACTTAAAATCATTGATAAGAAAAATTTATCTTGTATTTTTTTTTTTAAACCATCTAATACATATGAATTTATTATTAAATATTTAGATTTGATTACAATATTACGATACTCTTAAATTCAATTATTTATTAGCTATTTATTGTCATATTGTAACTATTCAGGTTGTTCTTCAATAAATTATCTTTTGTCTTCATATATTGCGACATTGACTTGTTATATTTAGAAAAGAAAGCCATTTGTGTTATTAATATAGTTAGTAAATTAAATAAGCAATATTAAGAAAAATTCGCGCGAATTTTTCTTGATGATCATGGTTTTTAATTGATTCAGATTTCAGACTTTGAACTTAAAATTAAAAAATTCGCACGAATTTTTTAATAGAGAATAAATTTTTTTTTATAAATTGTAAGTTTTTCATTAAATTTATTTATTTGGTTATTTTCTAAATATCTAGCAATTAATATTTCAGTCAAAAAATTAATGTTTCTTTTTTTATTTTTGCTTATTTATTACAAATAATCTATTCTATTATTACTCTTTTATCTATTGTTTTTTTTTTTGTTTTTTTTTTTTTTTCCTACTACATGTAAAACCTTTTTTTTTTTAAAAGAGTAGTTATAATTAATAAAAGAATTAATTCTATATATTAATTTAAAATTGATATTAATCTAAATAGAAATTTTAACAGATCTTACTTCAATTATTCCCTATCACTTTTCATTTAACGGTCATTCCTCTAATAGAAATTTTAAGATCACACTTCAAAGTTGTGATTTCCTTTCTATTTTATTTTCCATTAGTAGCTGAATTTTTTCTTTTGTGATTGTTATCTTCAAATTCTTCAAATACATATTTAAACCTCCAGAATTTAATGTCTGCTTTATTTCTTCAATTCTACTCCTTTTACAAGAATATGATGATTCACAAGGAGATATATATGTTGTGCGTCAAATGTCAATTTGTGTCAGATGCCAATTTTGAATTTTAAATAAGAATATTACCATTAATACGAATTTGTTTATGCTGAAACTTTAAAATTATATGTTTACAATGATGAGAAACAAGTTTACTTAGTCTTCTAAGAAACATTGAGACTAAAAAATTTAACGTTTACTATAGCATATAAGATTATTTAAAGTATATAATTAATTATTGGTCAGATTAATGTAATATTTTCAGGATATGTGTAATTCATCATGACACACAAGTTCACTTATGGTAACATGATGCACAACATATATACATATATATATTATATATATAATGAGTGCATCTTTAATTGCACAATATTAAAAGGGTTCTCTTCATCACCATATGATGGTTCTTAAGTTGTTTGTTTCGTTATGTTGATCTTTGATGCCTTTCACAGATAGGATTTTGAGGAATAATAATGTTGATTTCTTTTGCCAAGTGATTTGTCATTCTGGCTCCATGTTTTTCAATTAGTTGATTAATTGATTGATTTATACGGCTGAAAACATTATGATAATCAAGTCCAAAATTTGGTCATGTGGAGTTATAAATCTTTTAATACATTTTTTTTACAAATAGAGCAGTATAACTTTTCTAGATTTTAAGACTTCTAAGACAAAAAGTTTATTAGAAAAATGATTAAATTAATAAAAAAATAACCAAAGAATTAGTAAATACTAATTTAGCATACCTTTTGTTCATTAAGCATGGTTTGAATGGGTTGACCGTATTTTGATTTGCATGTCACCTGATCATTTTATTGTAAACGTCATATCCGGATAAAAAAAAAATCCACCCATAATTCCATAAATATATATAATATAAAGAATAAGATAAAGATAAAATTAAGAAAATGAATGTACCAAATAAAGTTATTAAGGTGAGAATGGCACAAAGGAATGATAAGAAAATAGTAAAAATAGTAGTTCAAAGCTGAATTGGTTAAAACCGCATGGTATGAACTGTCATTTAAAGATTAATGACTGAACTATTGGGATATGAAAAAGGGTAAGGGTTTAATAATTTAAATAAATTTATAAAGAAATTATAAAAGAAAATTATTATGAAAGAAAAGACGAATAAAAAGTAGATTATAAGAAAAAAGAAAGGGTAATAGAAATAATAAAAAATGTAAAATATGTTTGAAATGTACCAAATAAGTTATTAAGGTGAGAATGGTACAAAGGAATGATTAGGAATTAATAAAAGTAGTAGTTCTGAGCCAGATTAGTTAAAATCACACGGGATGAACTGTCATTTAAAGATTAATGTCTGAACTATTAGGGTATATAAAAAGGATAAGGATTTAAGGTATAAACCATGAACATTAAATTTACGTATATAAGAAAGTAATACATTATATTATAAATATGAATAGTTAAATCAAAATAAGTTAGCAAAAAAATAGGGAGAAAATCAAGCAAAAGAATAGAAATAAATTTCAATAAAATTAAAAATGAAAATACAATTATGTCAGAAAAGTAATAAAAAAAAGTACAAAGAAGAATAAAAGAGAAGAGAGAAGTTAAAAAAAAATGAAATTTGAGGATCACTGCTGTAGTTATGAGAATAGCACTTATTAAGAGAGATTTCAACTAATGGAGAACATACGAAATTTGGGTAAAGATTAAAAGACATTTTGAAAGAAATTTAGAAAGATAATAATTTGCTAAAAGATTTTTTTAAAAAAAAATAATATATACATTTGCTTTGTAATATTGTTGATTAACTAATTAATTTCTTTGGAAGCGGATTAAGTAATTTTTTGATTACAACAAATACACGTTAATCTGTTGTCTAAATACAGTATAATACTAGCAGTGACCCATTGCTTTGCAATGGGTATTTAAATCAATATAATATATTAAAAAGAAGTAATGCCAATATGGTAATTACATGTAATTTATTAATTACTTACTGTATTAGCAAAATGAACTGCCAATTTTTGGTTTATCCAAAAAAATAACTGTATAATAAATATTAACAAACATAAATATATATTTCAAGCATTCTCAGTGTATTTCTGATCTGAAATCTATAAAGAAGTGAGTAAAATATTAGTAAAAGATTTAAAATTAATAAGTTTTGCGAAACTTGTGAAGCTTAGCATTTTTCATTTCTATATTTTTGTGCTCCAGTATCTTGAACTTGAAAAACTACAGAAAAGAAATAAAGAAATGTCAATAGACATTCTCATTAAAGAGAATCAATAAAAATTAAAGTTTTGTAACTAAAAATTGCAAACTTAATACTTTAAAGTTTCTAGTATCCTGATGCCAAAATGTAAAAAAAAATTTTAGAGAAATGTTAATTAACATTTTTAATTAATTAAATAATAAGTTCACATTGCAAAACTTACCATCTTGGTATTTCAGAGTTCTAACATCAAAGCCTACAAACAAAAAATATATATAAACATTAGTAACGTTTCTAATTAGAAAAAAATCAAAATAAGATTAGGTTTATAACATACCGAAACTTGAATTTATAAAAAAAAAATCAAGAAATGTTAATAAATGTTTTCAATTTTTAAAAAAAAAAATAAATAAAAATTAAAGTTTTACAACATCTGTTGCAAAACTTACCATTTTCTGTATCCCACCCTATAAAAAATAAATGTCCGGAAAATGTTATCAAAAATGTCTGGAAAATGTCCGGAATAAATCTGATGTGTCCGGAAAATGTCCACTTTTTTGGTACATGTCTGACACACTTCTGATACTTAAAATTTTGACATGTCCTAACTTTATCCTGAATTCGTCCAGTATTTGTTCGGTATAAAATTTTGGACAAATTCTGGACAGTTAAACCTGGACAAATTCTGGACATAGTAAAAAAACGAGATAGACAAATTCCGGACATGAAAAAGTTCAGGACAAATTCTGGATACTATTTCCAAAAAAGGATAAATTAATTTTGTAAAAAAATGCAAAAAGCACAAAACTGACATTCAAAACCTTTTCTGTCGTACTAATTAAAATTGCAGAGCAGGCAAAAATACTATATATCTATGATATAAAAATTTTGGGTTAAGGAATAATGATGATCATCTATCCATTGATCATCTTTTGTGACAAAATTTTACGAAAATACATTTCTGGACAATTTCAGGACAAATTCCTAATATCCCGAAAATGCAGTGTTTTTGGAACAGTTTCCGGACACACAGTGTCCAGAATTTCCGGACAATATTTTAGAATTTTTTTCCAGACATTTTCTGGACATTATCCGGACACTTATTTTTTATAGGGCCACATATCTGATATCTTGAAGGCTACAAAAGAAAATAAATGAAATATTAGGTTATCCATATGTTTAAATACTGTCAGTCTACAAAAAGAAGAAAAAAAGAAATATGAGAAACGTTTTATTAAAAAAATATAAAAAAACTAATCATCAAAATTTAATGCACCTAAACCCAATAAAAAACTTTTATAAAGAAAAAGGGACAAAACAAAATACCAATAGATACTTTGTATAACAATTTATAATATTTCCACTTTTACCAAAATCCATGTCCAAGAGTTTCAAAAAATCATAATTCATTATTATATTTTTTTTAAATTTTGTGAAATTTTATAGTCAATGGACTATGAATAAAAATATGTTCCATCTAAAAAAAAAATAATCAAAATGTTAATTAATATTTCATTAAATAAATTAATTGAAAAAAATCTTACAATTACCTATCAGAATCTATCAGATTCTTGCATATGTACCAAAATCTGCATCCAAGAAATTCAACTTAATGTTTTTTCATTATCTGATAATGTTAAATGTGTTAATACAATTAATGTCTTTCAAAATACACGTGTTTACAGAATGAATTGTTACTACTGAAGTCACAGAAACCAGTCGCTAAAAAAAAAGGTCCATAATATCTATAAAAAAAAACAAGAAAAACTTAGAAAAAAAGTTTTAAAAAAGGTTTTAAACTATAATACTTACCCACAAAGTCAAAAAGATTGAATTAAATAGAGCTGATATCTATTAAAAAAAAAAAAAAGAAACCCACTTAGAAAATAAAACATAAAAAAAAATAAAAAATAATATTTAAAAAAAGGTTTGAATAAAAACTTCGGAGCTTCTACTTGGTGAATTAGCTGGTGAAATTTAAAGAAAGTAAAGTGGCATCATTGCAAAAATCATCAATTGTGTTATTTAACCAATTTTGTTAGCTGTTTTGGTGTTAATGGAGCCTACAAAGAGAAAAATGAAATATTAAAAACGATTGCTAAAAGAAATAAAAAAAACTAAAAAAAATAGTTATCTACTGATCCGAGGAGGACGTGTGTAAATAAAAATAAAAAAAAAAAAAATGAAAAATCAAATTTTAAAAAAAGAGAAAAAAAATTTGTAACCGGTTACTAATATCTGGCGCAAATGTATCATACGTTCGTAACTCGAAATTATTAATATAGATATACTGTAGATTGTAGCTAATAGAAATGATTGGAATCTCACAGTATAATCTAAAAAAAAATATCTAACCAAGAAAATGATAGATTAATGTGACCTTCCGCTACTTATTAATATTAGTAAAAACATCAACAAAATAACTATGAATTTGCCGATCAAATTTCTAACTATAAAAACAGAATAGATCAGGCGCAGGCAAATCACACGATGCACAATTTAAATTATTTATACGGGGTAATCTAAATATGACTTTTTTTAGTTACTTTATATAGATATAGAATTATATAGATTAAGATATTTGTCAAAATTATTATGATATCAAAATTTTGATCGTAAAATTATTGTCTCTTAATGTTTAGAATAAATATTCATCGCAAGATAATGGTTTGGACAGTGTTTGGATTCCGCGGATATCAAATTTATATTATGATGACGGAGAAATTCCGATTTATTCCGAAAAAATTTTACTAATTATATGTGACTTATTAACATTACATGTTACAAAAAAAAAAAATGTCAATTAAAGTAAATATAAAAGAGCTTTTCATTAGCTCTTAGCTTTTCACCAACTTTCTGTAACTTAACTCTTAGCTTTTCATTTCTTAGCTTTTCATTAACTTTACTCTTTAACTTAACTTTTTAACTTTCATTAACTCTTATTAACTTTTTTTTTAACTTTCTTTAACTCTACTTTTGATATAATGTTGTATCTCATCTATACATGCCACCCAAATTATTTTAAGTAAATCCCAAATTAATTTGTACATTTTGACAGCCATAATTCCCAAATCCCAAATGTACAAATTGCAAAATTTATATATGTAATTTGTAAATTAATTTGGATTTGTACATTTGGGCTGCTATAATTCCAAATTATTTTGGAATTGAGTGGCATTTATAATCTCATCGAAGATTGTCTCAGAATTATTTTTAATGAATTGAAATATAATCTAAATTCTTTATATTCATATATTTTAGTAAATAGACTCTGGGGCCATGTAGCTATACCAATATTATGGAAAAGAAACTTTGTCACAGAAATTTTATCTTATTATAAACTTTATAGTGCAATAATTTATTTATTACCAATAGCTTCAAAAATGATATTAATCAATAATATTGATAATGAAAATATTTTCCCTTCAACAATTTGACCATTATTTAATTACATTAGTATTCCATCACGTTTTATCAAGAAAATGATAGAAACTCTAATTAAAAAAGTAGGTAAATTTGTTCCATATAAAAGAAATTTATTGGAACAAGAAGTTTATAAATTATTTGTTAGTAACCGTAAAGATATCAAGCATTTTTTTTTAAAACAACACAACATCTATATCAATTTCCCTGTGTGTCAACTTGTTTCTCTCAACTCCGCATCTTAACAATTGATATTTCTCGTATAACTTCAACAATCCTATTTGGAATGGCAATAATTTGTGAAATATTGGAGATTTAAAAATATTTCAATGTGATAGAGATATTTCAGGCTTAAGTAGATTAATTGATATTCAAACAAAATTGAAATCATCACGATTACTAAAATTTTATAATACAGTGTTGGCGTAATAATCACGTGACATTGTGGCAAAGTATATAGAGCCGCCTAAGCCAAAGCCATCATAGCCTGTTATTTTTGATATTTCCGATTTATTTGATATATCAGTTTTATTTGATTTATCTGATTTATTTGATTAAATTGATTTATTTGATTTATTAGTTTTATTTGATATATTAGATTTATTTGTTATATTTTTAAATATATTTTATTTTGTATAAATATCTTGAAATTTCTTTTTAGTTGAAAAACATCAGAGAGTGTAATAACAAAGTTGTAATAACAAGTTCATATAATTAATAAATAAACTTTTTTACCTTATAAACGAACTGTCCCTTTGTGAATAGTGTGTCTTGTTGATTGGACTTGAGACATATCTATTGTATCCCTGTCTCCAAGTCATAGTTACCTGATCGACGAACTGACCAGAGTAACAACAGAAAAACAATGTAAAGAATTAAACAAGGTGATAAGAAAAAAAGCCAATACACTTCAAGAAATTGAGTTAGTAAGTCCAAGTGTTACTTTGCTTTCACCTAAATTTCTTCTGTTATTAAAAAATCTACAAAGTTTAAAACTTAATAATTATTGCAATGAACTTTATGATGTAAGTGAAAAAATACAAGAATAGGAAAAATATTTATCAATTTCTTCTTTCCCAAATCTACAACATCTTGAAACCACATATTTACCATTTGATAACGATTGTTTATTAATAGAAAATCTCATGGTATTATTTTAGAAATAAATATATCACAAGATTCAAATTCTATTTATCATTATTCTGAAAAATTAATTAATACAATTACTAGATTAACTATTAAGGGAAAATGTCATTGGCGACCCAATCATCATAGCGATCCCTATTATTACATAAGCAAACAAATTTTAATTGGCTACGTGATTATATACATCATGTTTATTTGTTTATTAGATTATCTCTTCGAATATTTTTTCTTTGCCCCTTCGCTCAGCTCGCAATCAAGGTGTGTTTTTTCTTTTTTTTTTCTTTTTTTGTTTCTTATAACTTGTTCCTTACTAATTATATTACACTCCTTTCAGATTTTTTGGTTCTTCTAGTTTCGCAATTAAGGTATGTTCAGAGTTTTTTTTTATTTGCTCTTATTTCGTTTTTTACATTTCTTTTCTTATTAACTTTATTTTGTTTTTTATCAGGTCTATTGGTTCTTTTCTGCAGTTAATATTAAGGTAGGCTTTTTTGTTTATTTTCTTTTTGTACGTCTATTTAATTACCACTTCACTAACTTATTTTATTCTTTTGTCCTTCCTTTTATTGTTTTCATCTTCTCGTTCCCTTTTTACTTTCATTTTTTTGCTTCCCCTTTGTTTTTTTTGTTTGTTTTCATGGTCGAAGTTTCCTTTTATTTATTCTCAATCTCTTTTATTTTTCCCTTCGCTATTTTTGTCCCTTTTTATTTTCCCTTGTTCTTTTCATTTCCTATTTCATTTTTTTTGTTCTTTTTTTTCTTTTGTTACTCTTGTTGCTCACTTTTTTTATTGTACAGTGATTCCTATTTTTTTATTAACAATAATATATTAATCAATAAAGCATGTAAATTTTAAAATTAAATATAAAGTTCATAACTTACAAATAAAAAAAAAAAATTTTTTTTTTAAAAAAATTTGGGATAATCACTACTTAAATTAGCCAATCAAAAATTTTATGAAATTACGTGTCAGGGATCGCCATAGCCATAAAATAATAACATGACAGAAATTGTAGCATTCTACAAAATGTAGAAAATTTAATGTAAAAACTTTTAACTGATTACGTAAGTATAACTAAATATAATAATTTTTTTTAATAGTGCAAGGGTCAACCCCAGATGTAGATCTGTTACAACAGACATGACATCATGACATATATGTAATATCTGCGCGGATTAAAACTGATGTTTGCATCATATTTCACCAAAAATTAATCTACTCAAATAATTTGTTTTAAAATTATGATAAAATTAATAATTATTATGTAAGATTTTTTTTTGCTATACTGGTACATATATTTCAGTTCCTGGTACATCTAATGGGAAAAATCTAATTTTTATCTTTTAGCCCTTGGGTTCGCTTCATAATATTGATCTTCATTATATGGCCGTTTTGAAATAATGTCATCAATAGAAGCTTTATCAATATCCTCAAGAGTATTTTTCAACCTACATATGTTCCAAAAATTGGGATTTATCACTTTAGTAATGGAAAATATAGCTCGTAATGAAAAAATAAGGCCAAAGTGTTTATCAAAATTGTCTTTTGAAATAATTAGAACACCTGTTTTTTCTTTTAACCTATCATATGGTTGAGTAGTAAAGACGACAGTAATGAGTTCATAACCTTCATACATATTTTTAACATTAGAATTAAGCACGTTTAAATTTTTGATATCTTCATTATTAACTGCTTTCTCAGTTATTTCTCTTGAACTATAATCCCATTTGTATTGAAGCATAATTAATCATTTTGTATCACTTATCCTAATTAAAATTATATCTGAAAACTTGGCAGATACATCATTGAGAACAATACCATTTTCACTCTTCAAGTCAATTGGTTTATTATCAGATTTGCTTATCAACCTTTTTGTAGCTAGAAATTGCTCATTCGACTTACATATACTAAGCTTTTTCAGATTTATGTGAATTAATTGCAAATAATCATTGATCCCGTAAGTGCCAGAATATAGCTGCTCTAAAACTATATCAGTTATTCCCATTTTGATGGCTAGATTGGTGCAGAATATTTCATGGTGCAATACGAATAACTTCCATTCTTGCCAATACATGCATTGATTTACTCAAAAGGCTTTTTTATCAGTTCTACAGAAACAATTTGTAAGATGTCATTATAGATATGAATAAAAAGAATGGCATTTTGATGAAGTAATCACAACTGCATAGGAAGAGAACAGTATGTCCATTTTGTTGCAGATTTTTCATTGTGAGATCTGTATTGTTTTCATCTAAGCAAAGTGTATCAGTAACAGGTATCCCTTTAACATAATAATATAAGAGTTTCTTAGTATAAAGATATGGGTTTCTTTTCACATCATCATAAATATTATACATTCTCTGAAGATCCTCCTTAACAATTGTGTAAATATTATCATAGTCATAACTTTCTAATTTCTGAAAAAAAGTTTTCCCGTCACATAATATCTTAAAATAGGTGATTAAAAGTTGTTCAAGTGCACGAGACAACCCTCCAGTATCCATCAAAAGTCGAAGGATTGGTGTACAAAGTTTCCACTTATATGCACGGTTGGGATAAATTTGTGTTTCATATTTTGTTGCGAAATAATCCATAATTTGAATTATAGATGCATTGTCCAATAACAGACAGTCAATAGGATAAAATGAAATGCTTGAAGCTTCCTTTTGTGCAGCAACAACTTATGGAGCTGTACCCAAAAGGAATAGTTGAATAAAAGTAAGATTTTTGGTAGTCATATACAGTGGATTATCCTTTGAAAAACTTAGCAATAATTATTTACTTCAAGGCTGTAAATATAACATGAATTTTAATTACATTTATGATGCATTGGTTGATTAAATTTATTTTAAAATACTCAAATATTGTCGAAAATAATGCAAAAAAATAAATATCAAAAAAAATTTGCAGTAAAGAAACATTTATGATAAATGATGAGAATTTTTTTCTTCAAATTGTTAAATTTTTGATATATAGTAAAAAAGCTAGATAATGGCTCAAATAGCAAAATGCGTGTAATTTACTTAAAACAAAACCAATTTTTATCATTTAAAATGTAAAATAAACTTGAATATTGGGACTACATTTTAGTATCTTTTGGGACCATGGTGCTTTTTTATTTTTTGAGAAAATTGAACTACAAATATTGATTTTAAAGGAAAAATTTTATATTAAATTTATAAACTAAAAGTAACCCAAATTCACTGGAAATTTCTTGAATGTTATCAAGATAAATGAGAAAATGTGAATAAAAAAAAAAATTTTTTTAATAATATAAGGTATTCTATGCAAGATGACATAAATTTGTTCTTAACAAGTTATAAAAAATATTTGAATTAAAAAAATATTGTTACAAACTTAATTGTAGAAAAATTACTAAAACAAATTTCATATTAATTTATTGTTGGTAAAATCTGAGTTTCCAGCTTTCAAATAAGCTATTTCACATATAATTTGGTGCGATCGTCATAGTATTATGGCCGATTTTTTAATTCCGGTTTTTTTTTGCAACACACTGTATTTTGAAATAATACAGATCATATTCTTGAAGAGTTCTCTGGGCAGCTTAGTTGTATTTTTTGCATCTCGTATATTCCAGGCATCAATCAACTAAAAATTATCAATATGGAAATATAGGAATAATTTTTGATTGTTGTAAAATTTCAGGGATTCGTAACAACAATTAATGACAGACTCAACAATAAAAATGTCATTACTATATGAGAGAACCTTAGAATGGAACACTTGAAATGTCATGTTATAATCATTTTCAATGAAAAATGCAAAAGCAATACGTAAATTAAAATTACTGTTGCAGTAAGTTCGCAGTCATAATCATCAAGCTGAAGGCCATTTTCAAAGTTCATATATAGATATTCGAAATGTACATCAGCCCAACTTTATGGCGATTTCCAATTTTGTTTAACATATTCAAAAAGCTCCTTACCAAACTGGGTTTACCTATTCACAAGATTTCATATAGATGAACAATTTATAAAATCAGTCAAAAAAGTTGCAAAGAAGCTATACCTATTCCAGGAGCTCCTGTGCTAATGAGACACCAGTAATTTGAATTGCCTTCCATTTTATCGATATTGGCATTTGTAGTTTGCCTAATCTTATTCATTGCCAGTTCAAAGCCACACTGTTGTAATGGCATATATATTTTATCAGGTGATTTGGATATATCAAGCTTCCGGGCATCCTTTTTAATTATCTCAATGATTTCCTTAACAGATGAAAGAAAGTATAATAATTAAAATCGTGTATATGGTTTAGTGAAATAATGATTCACTTACCAGTTTTCAAAGATTTTAATTGTCCTGATCCTTTGAAAAATGTTATAATTAAGGAAATGTGATATAAACAATAAAATCAACCAGTAATGGCAGGCGGAGACAGTTGGATAGAACCCCAGACAATTATAACAAAAGTCATATCTACTATGGTAAAATTTGGTTTTGTCATCTCAAGTGTACTTTTAAAAGCTATAGGCATAAAACTTTGTAAAAATATTTGCCATTTTATTATCTATAATTTTATAATCTGAAAAGTAATATTTATTAATAATAATTTTTATTTTTTGTATATTTCTATGTATATTAAAAGTTAAAAAGTGTATAAAAATTCCCAAAATTTTACCATGTTACATGGATTTATTTACAGTTCTGATCAATAAATCTAAAATATTTCAATGTTAAAAGATTTTTCCTTTTAAAAGCTGCATTTTTCCTATGATGTTTTTATAATATTAGATTAATAAAATATTATGTTGAATGATACGTAAAGTTTAAAACCATAGTCAGATATGATCTCAATTATAATTATTTGGGATCCTGGTTGGATGATGACATGGATGTGCTCCATACGAATATCAGAAAAAGATATAACAACATTCCAAGATTCATTTAGCTCCTCACCTTCTAATTCTTTTTTAACAATTTTTAGGCGAGGATCCTCTTTAATTTTATCATATTTGCCATTTTTTTCTCTGGTTGGAATGCTAACTTTCTATAGTATAAGCATATTGGGGTTAATTTGGCCAAAGGAATCCTATTGCTCACGATATATCATTTTCTTGAGATGACCGATGGTAAGAATATTAAATGGAATTTCATGACTACTGTTGGAATCAGAAATGGTGTTAACATCACAAATGTCAATCAAAAACTTAAGAGCACTACCTAGAACAAAACAAGATAATATTAGCTTGGCCATATTTCTATTGGCCATATTTCTATGATAAGGATTAATAAGGAGGGTGCTTAGTTTCACAACAGTTCTTAATGCAATTTAATAAAAAGACTTTTTATTAAATAAAAAGAACTGAAAAAGTTTTAAGGTACGCATTTATATATATGAAGAGTATAATCATTACGAGACATAAAATGTCAAACAATTATTATTGATAATTTTGAGTCATGCCATGATATAATATGACATATGTTAACACATACCTCTTTCCATGGCGACTATTCATTAACCAAGTCATTTTTGGTCAGCCAATTTGATTAATTTAACATTTTCTTTATTTGTTTATTTATAAATAGGTGTCATTATGATTCGAAAGAGAATTATTTATTTTTTTTATCTTATTTCAATTTCCCTTTTTTATCAAATCATTGCAAACAACATGAATCATATAAAAACAATATATTTTTTTAAAAATAAATGAATAAATGTAGATAAAAAATATAATCTTTGAATTATTTTTATTTTTCCTGACAAGACTATTATTTACAATAAATGCCCAAGAAAACCAAAATTGTGAACTACATGGGCTACTCTTACAGCCAATAATAAATAACTAGGACAATTTGACTCCCATATAACCTTTGAATCAGGTTAATAAAATTCAATCATTTATACCAATTAAAAATCATAAGAATTCAAAAAAAAAAATGTGAATTTAAAAAAAAAAATTCATGAGAATTTATACCTTAAAATCTTCATAACTTGAGATATTACAATAACCATATTATAAAAAAAAAAAAACCTGGTAAATCTGAAATAAAGAAAAATGTGAGTGCTAGTACTATTTAAACAAAAAACCTTAATATGAATAGTTGATGAAAATATGATAATAGAACATTTATCTTTTAGCTGAAATATATTTAGGGCGTCTTTCAGAAAGTATAAATGCCATTATACATAAACAAAACCTTGCACACAAAGATGCCTCATCAGGAAATTCCCAGAAACAGAGAAGGACGTTCACAGTCGGTTGCCCAACTGTGGCCACGAAGTGCTTCCGGTTCTCTGAATCCAAAAAAGCCCTAATGAAACAAACAATCGAATGAAAAGATGCCAAGCACTATTGGCTTGTTGAGAAAGGTACATAACCATTCCTCCTCCAGAATGATAGACCTCAAACAAGGGGATCTGAGATCCACCATCTATTCAATACACCAATAAGGTGGGCAAGTATCATTAAAACTATGCTAAGCAGCAGGGAGCGCATTGCTTACACCTTGATCAGGTGCACTCGGAATTGTCTTTCACAACCTTCACAGTAAGTATTAATGATAAACATAGTACCTTATATTGTTCAATCATGTAGGTTTGGGAAGAGCTTATTTTGCCTAAAAAAAATGAATAAAAAAAATCGTGACAATTTTTTTTTTAAAAAGTATAAAGGCACATGCTATCCGAGCGGTCCTTACTGTCAGGATACCACTGATGGTTACAAAACATGAAAATTAAAAATACAAATATAAAGAAAAGTTCTACCTCTTCCATATACACATATACACCCTGTGCCGCTAACCTATCGGTAAAATCTTTGATTTTTTGAAGGCTTTAACTTCTCACTTTGTGTTCAGTTTTCTTTTTCTTCCATCCTCATCAATGTTTTTTCTTCAATTAACAAACCAAGTAAATTTCTCTTACGATTCCATTATACTATAATGTCGTCTAAGAGGTCAGTCGATCAAATTGGTACGCGGCAATATTCTAATATATATATATGTTGCTATATGAGAAATTCTTTTTTGTGGTTGAAGTGATTCTCTCATTTGTAAAATAAACGAAAATAAATACATAAATATACAAAAAATTCGAGTTTTCATATAATATATATGTATCATCCGGTTACATCGAATAAGAGTATAAGATTATAATGCTGAACAAGCATAACCTTGAACATCATTTAGAAAAAGTGTAAGATATAATAATAACTTTCAGTTAGGAGTAAAAGAAAAATTTTAAAGTGTAGGAGATAAAGGTTTTTAATAAAGAATAAACTTTTTCGGATTTTTAATAAAGTGAACGAGTTTTTTTGTTTTTAATAACGAGAGTTTGTTTTTTTTTTTTTTTGAAAAAAAGGGATTTGAGACATGGAAAAAAACCAATAAATCTCATAAGACGCAAAATTTTAATAAAGTGATGGACATACGAACACAGACAAAGGTTTTTAATAAAGAGAGCAAACTTTTTGGATTTTTAATAAAATGAAAGAGCTTTTTTGTTTTAGTAAAGAGAGCTTTTTTTGTTTTTAATAAGGAAGTATTTTTTTTTTATTTGAAAAAAAAGGGATTAGAGACATGGAAAAAACCCCCGTATAATCATATAAATCTATAAATTTTAATGACGCAAACTTTTAATAACGTAATGATCATATAGACACACAATTGTATACTCCGACTATACTTAAGTACAAGCCACAAAAATCTGAATACCGAAATCTGGTTTTTTTTGTTATTTTTTTTTTTGATTGATAGGAACGCACAAAAAAATTTTATTATGACGTTATAATTTATTCTTTTAATAGAAAATTACACGTTTGTTTATAATATAAAAAAATTTGACTGTAGTATTCATTTTATATTTTCTAAAAGTTATTTTTTTTTTTATTCTTTTTTTTTAAAAAAAAAGAGATATATTCTCGAAAATTCAAAACATTTGCTTAATATCAATTTTCAAAAATTAGAATTTTTATAAATTTAATGATAACATCCCAGGACAGTATCTTTAAATATAAAATTTGATCCAATCATATTCTGGATTATCTAGTATTCTTGCCATTGAGACTGCCCATGATTTGAATGTGAATTACAATTACAAAACGAAATAATTTTAAAGAACTGAGAAGTTAAAATGCAAAATGCTAGAAAAATCATCGCTATTAGAATTATCTAAAATAAGGTTCACATCATAAACCAGTGACCTCAAATCAATATGCGTATGAGCGATCCGTCAGTAAAGATATTAACAGTTTAGCGTTGCTGCTATTAATTTGATATGTTAGTTAATTGAGGATAGGGATGCCAAAAGTTCGGTTATAACCGGTCATAACCGGTTTTTGCCGGTTCGGTTTCGGTTCGGTTTTAGCCCAAGACCGACCGGTTAACCGTCGGTTTTATATATAAAAAAACCGACGAAAAAACCGATCGGTTAATTGTAAATATTTTAACACATATCCCGAAAAAATATCTTTGTTTCAATTGAGAATAACTAAAAAACAAGAATTTTAATATTTAAGTTTATAGTACTTTCCTTTTTGAAATTATAGGGAGAATTTTATTTTTGTGCGATGATCACGTGATTTTTGTATCGCCAAAAAATCACAAAATCAGCACTATTTTTGTAAGAAAAAATTATGTAAATTTAAATGTTATTATTAAATAAAGTCATAATTAGCACTTTCTAATAATAATTTATTCGGTTTTGCAATCGGTTTTGCGGTTCAGTTTTATCGGTCGGTTTTGCGGTCGGTTCGGTTTTGACTGAAAACCGCGGTTTTAAAACCGAAACCGAACCGAACCGACCGTTGGCATCCCTAATTGAGGAAGATTGTAATAAATTGTTGTGTAATAATGAGTGAATGAAACGAAATTAGCACGTGAATTGGTTCTTTGTAAGAAGTCATATAGGCAGTTTTGCTGATCATTTTTATGTCTTTTTAAATGTTTTTTTATCGGGATCCATTTGAGTTTAAGATCGTTATTAATGTAATATGAATGATTTATTTGCAGCTTGGCATGGTTTGATCGCAACTATAATTGTATTGGGTTAGGTGAATAATAAAAGACCAAACTAATAATACGCAGCAGAAACGATCCCCTCCATAAAGGTTGAACATTAATTGTGATCAATCCTAACAACCCAGATTTACTCATTTTATTTATTCATATACAATATATGAATCTAACAGTTACAGTAAATGTTTTTTCTTAATAGTTTTGTATTTCACTTTGGAAAAATAAATGTTGCGATTAAATAGTACTCAATATAATTGATCTTTTCAAGGAAAAAAAAAAAATAATTACGCAATTTTATGTAATACTCGATAACCTATATGACCGATATTTTTACCCATTTCATATCTACTATGTTTTAATGTTTTTAATGTATGGTAAAATTAGGTCAGTTTATAGGAGCATGGTAATAATTCTCTCCTTCCTTTCATTTCGCATTTTGGGGGGCCGTTAAAGCGGGGTAGAATTGGCCGGAATTACGGCATTAAGAAATTACGAAGTGACAAATAATATATGTGATAAATATGTTTTTACTAACTGAAAAAATTCTAAGTCCCCGGAATACTTAGTAAAAATGAAGAATGGAGGATGCGACGCCGCGTGACAATTATTTTTACTATGATCACGTGATTCTACCCGCTTTAACGGTCCCCGCATTTTGGAAATATTATTTCGTCCATGGCCAAAGTGCTTTTAGCGTTTAGACGGCTATGAGTAAAGAAGATTACTCTGTATAGATATATTTTCCTGTCGCACACCAACTTGCGGTCCGCTACTTGTCTTTATCGGGTCCAGCGGCGCTGTTAAAAAATTTTTTAACGAACCCACTGTCTAAGCCAATCATATCGTACCTTGATCACATGCAATAAATCTTGATTGCGTACTTTTAATTAGTAAAAATAATTTCGTCCTTCGTAGTTCATACGAGTAATTATATTTAACTTACAAACAATATTATTTACATAAGTCTATTATTCAATTTTAAATATATGTACTGTACGTCTAAATATAGTTTATTTATATCAGGAAATAAAATAATTTTGGGGCTATAGGCGATAATTTTTGGCGAATTACGTTTTACGTAACAAATATAATTCTTAATGGACGGCTAAAAGTTTCTTTAAAATATTTTTTTTTTACAAAGTGAAATAAGTTAGTATTCTTTTATTAACTAAGGGTATGATATTATTATTATTTTTAAAGAACTAAATAAAGGAAAATCAAGTAATAAAGCAACGTGTTATCTTACGAAATTATTCAATGTTTTGTAATAAAGCATAAGAAATTTAATTCTGTTTATTTACTTGAGTATTTAATTAACATAATCATCATGGAATTGAGCATTTGAATCATATCAAAAAGCAATAGAGACTATATGAAATGTATATTCATGAAAATATGTTAAAATAAATCATCAAATACAATAAATATGTTATGGTATTGTTAAGAAAAAGGAATTAGGACTAATGCTAATTGGACAGAATGAGGAATAAATAACCTTAATTGATGTTAATAAAAATAAATAAAGGGCTTATATCAAAAAGGTGAAGGTGCAAATTTGAATAATTATATACTGAAACTTTTAAATCTTACTATTAAGTATACTCATATCGTACTTAATTAATATTTAATTATTATTTTCCATAGTATTAGTGGTTTGTTTATTATTTTGTAAAATTATTTGTTTCAAATCTTGAATCTCTTGTTGAAGTTCATGTACATTATTGGCAATTGGAATTAATTCTTGATTGTACCTCTTGTTAACAACCAAAGCTGGTGGTTCATTAATAACGATATGTTCATTTTTGGATGGTTGAACTATTTCTTGTCCATCATTATGAATCTCTCTTTCAACTTGATTATTAACATTTCTACGTCTATTTTTATACCAATAAAAACCTCCAAAGGATAATAAAGCACCACCAAAAAAAGATCCTATAACTGCACCAATCACAGTAGTAATTGGTGATGTTGCTGATGATGGTATATCTGATGTTGTCATACTTGATGATAATGATAGTGATGATAGTGATTTACCTGAAACCGGAGATGGTGGAGGTGGTAGTGGAGGTAGAGGATAAAATTCGTTTGTCCAAATATAATCATCAACTTTGCTAATATCAAGTAATAAAATATCACTTTCAGTTGTTTGGTCATAACCATCCCCTATTGAAATAATTAATAAATACATTTTAGTTAAACCATATTATGTTAATTTAAATAATATTGTAATTAAAAATATATTTACCAAATGATACAACCATATAATTTCCAACTACATTTGCTTTATGATACATTCGACTTTCTGGAATCTGTCCAGAAACTTTAGGAATACTCCATTCAAAATTTATTAAATTTAATTCATAAAGTGAATCTTGGGGTATAAGATCCGTACTGTTAACAGAAGCAGTACCTCCAAAAATTATTACTCTTTGGCCATCCAATCCTATAAAATGAATTTCATTATATTTATTATGAAATTCCTTAATCGTTATTATATTCTTGTTTGAATACATACCAAGAATGGCAGAAAATCCATCTCTACCAGAAGGTACTATTCCTGAAGTTACCTATATTTAATGAAGAAACGTTAGAATGTGATTTCATAACTAACCAATTTATATCAACTTACTTTCGTGCTCCAATTATTGTTAATTGTATCATATAAATAGACCTATATAAATGATGATATTATAATTAGTTAATACTAATTAGATAGTAGATTATAATATATATTTATACAATGTATATCAAGATTGCAAAGCTAGACATGATTACGATTATTCACCTCGTTTAATGCTAATTCGTTGGTACCATCAAAACCACCTATATAATGAATAAATAATTAAAAAATGTTGAATAATAAATAATATTAAAAACACAGGACATACATATAGTATTTACTCACCCATGTAAATTATGTTATTATCGGCCAATAAAGCTGCACCATAATCTTCTCTCCCAGTTGGTACTTCGAACACACTTCCTTCTTCCCAAACAAGATTTATTGTGTCTAAAATAAGCATGTCATTTAAAGTTGAAGTGTTAAAATCAATGAATCCGCCCCATAAATACATGATTCCCTTATGATCTATAATTCCAGTTAATTCACGCTTTTTAATAGGAATGCCACCAGTTGGTTTTGGAATACTCCACGAATTACTTTGCGGATCAAAGACGTAAACCAACTCCATTACAGTTACACTTGTTCCTCCGTATAAGAATAACGTACTATTATTGGCACCACCTTCCACGGACGCGGCACCATAATGTGTAGGAACAGTATTAATGGTTGATAGATCATTCCATAATAAATTTTGAGTATTAAATGAGACGGAAACATCAAGATAAAAAAAATCTTTTCCAACATCAGGAACACTGCTACCGTCAATATATAATCCACCCAAAATATACAATTTGTTATCAATAAGCGTCGCGGTATGTAAAGCTCGTTGTTCCGGCTTATAGGGTACCATTTGACAATTTGTTTTAATTAATAATTGAATTAAAAACCATAATATAAAATACATTAAGTTCTTTTGTATCATGTTTAAAAAGGTGATTTTTTTTAAAAAAAAGAAGTTTCCAGGTCGTCGTCTCATAAAACTTAGTTAACGAATTATATTTTTATATATAATTGGCGTTACATCTGTTACATTCCATTTTGAAAAAATCATTGAGTTTGATTCTCAAATTAGAAATCAGAAAAAAGATAGAAAAAAATTTCACGATAAGATTATCTTGGAATTATTTTAGGATAAATCAAAAAATAAATAGATGCCAAATCCAAATTAAATATACGGTGTAAGTATCGAAATGATACGCAGTTTAAACAATTGTAACGGTACCTTATTTGACAATTAAAATAAATTTATTTCAATCACGCATTTTTTATTTTCATTAAGATCATTGCATAAATATTTATATTATCGTTATCGCTGTTTCAAATCCTTATGTAGGGAAGAGCCGATTTTATTGATTCCGAAGAAATTCCTGCATAAATCTCTAGTTTTCCTGAGAGAGTTTTAAAACTTTGTGTAACACTAACATCTTTTCTTCACTATTCAGAAATAACTATTTAGCTTTCCTCCGGAAATCACTAAGAATTGACTTTCTATACATAATCATTCTGGAAAATTCCGGGATTTCCAGATTTGTGAAACCGATTTCTTAGGGGATTACGTACGGAGTCGTACTAATCGATAAGCACGCTAACTATGTCGTTATTCACAATGATATTTTTAAGAATAATTGACGAATTGTGCACAAGCCGCTTAATATTCGGGGACTCTAAATTTTTTTTTTTTTCCTTCTTTTTCGATGATAAAGTTATAAATATTTACTTAAAAACATACAAATAATATACGGCGTAACTCGTCCTACAAATCCCTGATTTCATACAGGTTTTTTTTTGATAAGTTTTGTCGTACTGTGACACAAGTTCTTTTCAAGCGATCACATTTAGCAACTTTTTTTCGTACGTTTAAGAAAAAAATACATGTATTTAACGACAAAAGAAAGATTTATCGTACACATTGAAGCCATATTACATAGGTTTACAGTTTTAATGAAATCCTAAATTGGTATTATGATTTTTTCTTATCAATCTTTGTTATTTTTTTTTTTTTTTTTATAACAGAATTATTTTTTTAAATAAAAATTATTACTAAGTTCAGACAATCATTACTATATAATTATTAACAACACTCTTTGAAATTAACCTTTTTTATTTTTAAAACAGAAAAAAGAAAACACAATAAAAAACAAGATTAGATAACAATTATTAGAGACTGTCATACATGCTTAATCTGAAGTGTTTATCGTACATAGGGGAGAATTTTTTGCTAATGTCGTACGTACATTTGAGCGTACAGGGTCCAAAATTTGGGGCTTTAATAGTACTAATGTCAAATTAGGATCGAAATGAATACATATATCTTCTGTAATATAAGCTGTAAAACCACAATTATTTTAATTAGGTTGTATCAATAATCGATTCTTTGTTTAACATACTAATTATTTTGATTCTCAAAATTCTAACTTTAATTATTGTGTAATTATGACAAAAAAATATTACAAAATTAACGGATCAATCTTTTGGTAATACTTTTGTCAGAATTTTATAATATTTTAGACTGTTTGTAATTTCTTTGTTGTATTACAACAAGCAAACAAACATAGAACAATTTTCGTTACGCGACACCACGTGTAAGACAAAGTTTGTTGTCAATAGGAATTTTCGTAAGATAAATATTTAAATATCAATTATATAAATAAAACCCGTTGCATAGTAGTGACTGGTTTCTTCATATAAAAATAACTTATTCATTGTTATTTGCTCCACTTTAATTTAACATTAAATAGTTAGTTACGATTTGGTGATCTAACTAGTTAAAGGTATGCTTAATTTACTTACAGTTATGATAAATTTACCGGTATGATGATCCATTTACTAATTATATCGTACCACTACTAAAGTAACAGGTATATCCCGGAACTACCATTACTAAAATTACAGGTATGTTATAGAACTTATTGACGAACCAAAATAAAATCAAGTTATTTTATTGACTAAAAATTTATAATTAAAAAAATTTTTTGTACACCTATCATTATAACCAGTGATAATTGATAATTGGTGTAATGATCATCACACCGTACCTTTTACACTTATAACATATCGTACCTATTTACAGTATTTACTATATACTCACTTTTCATATATGCAGGAATAGTATATTATACAAGGACAACTTGGTCAAATATCATATTTTGACCAAAATTAGCATCAGATACTAATCAATATCGAAATCTGTAGATGAATTCTATTTGGGGCATGGTAACTTTTAACTTTGGGCATGATAACAAAAACACTATTTTTTAAATAAATTCCTTTCAGTGCAAAATATTATGCGAAAAGAACTATATAAAACATACAAAGACCTTATTCTATTAAATTAATGCTTTGTTTATAATTTCTAAAAATATTTAATTGTGGTCATTTCTTTATTTTATAACAAGCAAATAAACAAACAAATTCAAATAAAAATAATTTCTCACGTGCAGAACAAAGTTAACTTACGCATTTATATATAAACTAAAGAAATCTGTATTTGATTTGTCATGTTAAGGTAAAATCAGTATTTTGTATGAATCTAAGAAATTAGTTAGTTTAAATTATAAGTAAATAACTAATATTATATAGAAAAAATTTATTCATCACAAGTCACAAAAATTCCATACGTGAAATATACCAATTTCCGGCGCTTGAAAATGATGGAGCGGTACTCAACTTCATCTTCATGAACGACGCGCCTTGATTTATGCGATTCAGGCTGTAGGTATAATTTTTTGCGAACTAGTAATTTCGGATGATGACAATTAATAAAGGAATGAATAACTGTTAAGTGTATAACATCTTTTTTTTTTGCCTCCATCAATAAAATAATATCCCTTATTTGATGCAATTATTATGGAATTTCCTACCATACGTTTTTTTTATAATTATATAGTATACAAATAAGTTATTGCGATATTAGCGATTGACGTAACAATAAAACCACTAAATTTGACGCTGCACTGTGGTAATAAGTAAATTAATAAAAACAGTTATCTTTTAGGAATTAAACTAAGTAGTATATAAATAAAGTATTAATAAAACAACATGTTACTATTTTATTATTAATCATGGAATAATTTCACAAAGAAATTACAATCACATTGGAATTGAAGCGAACTGAATATTGACATGCAAAAAGAATTTGAAGCAATGGAGACAATTAGATCTCACTGAAATGTTACTCGAGGAAAGTAAATCATAATAAAGCTATTAAACTGACAGAAGTAGGAATTTTAATGTTATGAAAAAGGAATTAGAACTAACACTTATTAGCGCAGAATTAACAGGAATAAATAGCTTCGTTGTTAATAATAAATAATAAATAAAAAGGCTCATATCAAAAAGTGCAAATTTGAGTCGAATTTTTAACATAATTTTTTTAACTCTAAAAAGCGAAATGGTAATATAGTTATTTATATGATATATTTAACATAAAATAAAATGATTATCTTATTATTGAATATACCTCCTATACTACTTAATATCTATTATTTCCCATAACATTAGTGGATTGTTTACTATTTTGTAAAATTATTTGTTTTAAATCTTTAAACTCTTGTTGAAGTTCATGTAACGTTAACCTTTCATTATTGATATATACATTGCTGGGGGGTTGTACTATTTCTTGGGCATCAATATTTCTTTCAATTTGATTATTATCATCTCTACGTTTATTTTTATATAAATAAAAACCTCCAAAGGACAGTAAAGCGGCACCAAACAAAGATCCTAAAACTGCACCAATCACAGTAGTAGTAGTTGTTGCTGCTGATAATGGCATACTTGATGATGACGATAATTTGTTTGATGGTGACGTATTAAATGGTGTAGATGATGGAGATGGTGGAAGTGTTGGAGGTAGAGGATAAAATTCATTTGTCCATGTATATTCATCAACATTACTAATATCGAGTAATAAAATATCACTTTCAGTTAATTGGTCATAACCATCTCCTATTGAAAATATTATATTTTGGTTAAAATCATATTATGTTAATTCAAATAATAATTAAAAAATATATTTACCAAACGATATAACCATATATTTTCCAATTACGTTTGCTTTATGATACATTCGACTTTTTGGGATTTGTCCAAAAATCTTTGGAATACGCCATTCGAGATTTATTAAATTTAATTCATAAATTGAATCACCAGATGCAAGATTCTTACTGTCTGCAGTTGCAGTACCTCCAAAGATTATTACTTTTTGGCCATCCAACCCTATAAAATGGAATTTAGTTATATTATCATGAAGTGCCTTACTAATTGTTACTATATTCATGTATTCATTTTTACATACATACCAAGAACGGTAGAAAATCCATCCCTACCAGAAGGTACCTCTCCTGAAGTCGTCTATATTTAATAATGAATATGTACCTATATTAAAATTTATTTCATATCCGATTAAATAATTTATATCAACTTACTTCTGTGCTCCAACTATCGTTAATTGTATCATATAAATAGACCTATATAAATGTTATGATGATGATTAGTCAGTTAATAGTTTATAAAATATATGTATATGCACTGTCAATTACGATAATTCACCTGATTTAATGTTAATTCTTTACCATCATAACCACCTAAATAATGAATAAATTATTAAAAAAATATGAATAAATAATAAATAATATAGAAATACATGAATTACCTATGTAAATTATGTTATTATCGGCCAATAAAGTGCCGCCGTAATATTCTCTTACAGTAGGTACTCCAACTAAACTTCCTTTTCCCCAGACGAGATTTATTGTGTCTAAAATAAGCATATCATTTACTTCATTACCGTGATCATCATATCCACCCCACAAATACATGATTCCCTTATAGTCGATAATTCCAGTCAATCCACTCTTTCTAGTACCAATATTCCCGGTTATTTTTGGAATATTCCATGAATCACCTTGTGGATTAAAGATATAAACCAAATCCATTGTCGTATTATTGTTTCCTCCATATAAGAATAACGAACTATTATTTGCACCACCTTTCACAGATGCAGCATCAAAATGTGAAGGAATAATATTAATGTTTGATAAATCATTCCATGATAAATTTTGAGTATTGAATGAGACAGAAACATCAAGGTAAAAAAAATCTTTTCCAACATCAGGACCACTATCGTTAATATATTCTCCACCCAAAATATACAATTTATTATCAATAAGCGTTGCAGTATGTCCATCTCGTTGTTTCGGCTTATAAGGTACCATTTGACAATTTATTTCAACTAATAATTGAACTAAAAACCATAATATAAAACACATTAAATTCTTTTGTAACATCAGTTATTGCTCCTTTCTTATTAAATATATTTAAAAAGAGATTTTTATAAAAAAAAAAGTTTCCGGGTCGTCATTAGTTAACGAATTATATATAAAATTTGTGTTACATTCCATTTTGAAAAATCATTTGGTTTCGATACTCAAATTAGAAATCAGAAAAAAAAATAGAAAAAAGTTTTACGATAAGATTATCTTGGAATTATTTTGGGATAAATCAAAACATAAATAGATGTCAAATCAAAATTATGAAAATTTAAATATACGGTATAAGTATCGAAATGATACGCAGTTTAAGCAATTGTAACGGTACCTCATTTGGCAACCAAAATAATTTATTTCATAATAAACATATTTCATCATTTTTATGCATTTTCATTTACACTTTATTCATAAAAACGAATATCAACCATTACATAAATATTAATATTATCGCTGTTTTCAAATTAGTGCGACTCTTTATATAGGAGAGGGTCGATTATTAGCGATTCCGAAGGAATTCCTACAGTAAGCTCAATTATAAAGTAGTTTTCCCATGAGTGAAGTTTAACAACACTAACACATTTTCTTCATTGTTCAGGAGTAATTACTTTAAATTTCTCAAGATTTCCTTCCTTCTATATAATTATTCTGGAAAATTCCAGGTTCTCCAGATTTGTGAACCCGACTTCTTTAGGGGATTACGTACAGAGGTCGCACTAATCGAAAAGCACACTAAATTTGTTGTAAGCATCATTAACAATTTGCGCACAAGTCCCTAAATAGTACAACACTTTTTTTTTTCTTTTTTGATGATTTCGTTTATAAATAAGTATCCGTATAAAAATATACAAATATACAAAAAGAAACACATAGTGGCGTAACTCGCCCTACGTACCCCCTGATTAGAATCCTGTTCATATTTTTTTCAAAAGTTTTTTTTGATAAGTTTTGTCGTACTGTGGCTCAAGTCCCTCTTCAAGTGATCACGTGTAGCGTTTATTTTTCGTGCACTTCAGGAAAAAAATACATGAATTTAACATCATATTACTGTACATAGGTTTACAGTTTTAATGAAATCCTAAATTAGTGATGAATTTTTTCTTATAAATCTGTTATTTTCATTTTTAATAATAGAATCATATCTTAACAAAAATTAAACGATCATTACCATATAATCACTAACAATTCACTTTGAAATTAACCTGTTTTGTTTTTTTTTAAAAAACAAAAACATAAAATCAAGATTAGATTACAGTAACAGTTATTAGATTGTCGTACATATTGCTGCTTAATCATAAAGTGTTTATCGTACATAGGGGAACTCTTTATACAAAATTTAGGAATGAATACATGTATCCGCTGCTGTGATATGAACTGCAAAACCACGTGTTTGGTAAAGTATTAAAATTTTCTTGATTATGGTCAATAATCAATTCTTTGTTTAACATCATACTAATTCTTTGATTCTCAAAACTTACCTTTTAATTATTGGGCAATTATAACAAAAAAACACATTACTCTTTTAACAAAATTAGCGTCTCAATCTCTCAGTAATACATTTGTCAGAATTTTAAATAATTTAGAACATTTAATATTTAAAATCTTAATTTATAAAAAATGCAAAAACTACAAAAGTAGCGCATCATACCAATTTATGTATGATGGATATATTATAGCAATAGCGTACAGTAATGAGCTCTAAATTCACCAATTACATATGGATGAGCACATTACACACGTGACTAAAAATTTGGTAAGTTGTCCTACCAGATCCGGATAATTATCAAATTCGTTCAGCACAGTAGAGTTTGGGAACACGAGATCGCAATTGCTCTCTGAGCTACAGTACATCATGTAAATCATGTAAACAGGTCAATATTAACCGTAGATCATATGGTGCAACTAAAATTCACAAATAATCTAAAACTTATAAAGTGTGACGTTAACAATGTGGATGAAAAAAATATACAACAAAAAAAAAATGGGAAGAGATAATTACAATTTTTTAAATTTCTTGATATGTGCAGCAATAGTATGAGGGGTTTTTAATGCGTTGTATGGTTTTCCTTTATCCATCAATCCAATAAAGTCCCGAGTCTTTTTCATATTAAAAATTTGGTGTAAACATTACTTTATATTAAATAATTGAAATCTTTGTAAAGAATTTCCTCAACAAGGGGTCCACTATCTGATATGGCGATAATTTTGATTTTATTTGATGTTAAAGAAAGAATTAATTATTAACATCTAATACCACCGATATATATTAATAATATAATTGTTGTTTGCCAACAAAATTTGAAAAATTCGAACTTAGTTTTAATCGCCCGCCGTAGTTATCACATATTTACTAAATTACTAAATATTTCATCCTTAATAAGATTTTATATAATGTTTATTCGATTGTGCGTAAAATACCGGGGTATTTTTATTTAAATATATAATTATTTATATACACTAACTACTAACAACTGATTGAAATTAAAAATTTATATTAAATAATTTCGATAGCTGTTAAGAAGTTGATCATGTTAGTTGATCGTAAACTAAAGATGTATTTGATGGGATATTCCTTCTTTATGTCTACTTTTATTCCACTTATATAAAAATAAACCTCCAAAGGATAACAAAGCAACACCAGATATAGATCCTACAATTGCACCAATCATAGCAGATTGTGATATACTTGATGGTAATGATATTGCTGGTACGTTTGATGTTGATACCGTAGGTGGAGGTGATGGTGATGATAAAGATGGATAAAATTCATTTGTCCATGTATATTCATCAACATTACTAATATCCAGTAATAAAATATCACTTTCAATCGATTGGTTATAACCTTCTCCTAGTGAAAATATTATATTCGGTTAAAATCATATTAATTCAAATAATAATTAAAAAATATATTTACCGAATGATATAACCATATATTTTCCAATTACGTTTGCTTTATGACTCATTCGACTTTCTGGGATTTGTCCAAAAACCTTTGGAATACGCCATTCAAAATTTATTAAATTTAATTCATAAAGTGAATCTTCAGGTTTAAGATCTTGACTTTGAACGATAGAAGTTGCAGAACCTCCAAAAATTATTATTCTTTGGCCATCCAATCCTATAAAATGGAATTTAGTTATATTATCATGAAGTGCCTTACTACTTGTTATTATATTCATGTATTTATTTTTAAATACATACCAAGAACGGTAGAAAACGAATCCCTACCAGAAGGTACTTCTCCTGAAGTCGTCTATATTTATAAAGAATATGTTACTATATGAAAAATTATTTCATAATAATTTATAACTACTTACATTTGCGCTCCAATAATTGTTAATTGTATCATATAAATAGACCTATATAAATGATATAATTAAAACATATATATGTATATCAAGCTGCAAAACTAGCCATGATTATGATAATTCACCTGATTTAATGCTAATTCTTGTGCTTTATTTACGCCACCTAAATAATGAATGAATTGTTAAAAAATAAAAAAAAAATAATAAACAATATTAGAAATTCAGGAATTATTTATTTACCCACGTAAATTATGTTATTATCGGCCAATAAAGTAGCACCATAAAGGAATCTTTCAGCTGGAGCACCAGCTGAACTCCCTTTTCCCCAAACAAGATTTATTGTGTCTAAAATAAGCATATCATTTAGAATAACATAATTTTCGTCATAATTATAACCACCCCATAAATACATGATTCCCTTATGGTCAATAATTCCAGTTAATCCACTCTTTCTAATAGGAATATCCCCGGTTATGTTCGGAATGTTCCATGAATTACTTTGTGGATTAAAGGAATAAACTAAATCCATTGGCATGACATTGAAACCTCCGTATAAGAATAGCGTATTATTATTTGCACCACCTTTTACAGATGCAGCTCTAGAATGTGAAGGAACAATATCGATGTTTGATAAGTCCTTCCATAATAAATTTCGAGTATTAAATGAGACAGAAACATCAAGATAAAAAAAGTCCCTCTCGAAATCGTTATACGAATTAAAACCACCTAAAATATACAATTTATTATCAATAAGCGTTGCAGTGTGATCACGTCGTTGACCTGGACTATTAGGTATCATTTGACAATTTATTTTGACTAATAATTGGACTAAAAGCCATAATGTAAAATACATCAAATGCTTTTGTGACATCAGTTATTGCTCTTTTCTTATTAAATATGTTTAAAAAAAATTGAGATTCTTTATAAAAAAAAGTTCGTCTCATTTCATTGATAAAACTTAATAAAATTCGTGTTACATTCCGTTTTGAAAAATCATTTTGGTTTGTTTTCAGATTAGGAAGACATAAGCATTTGTACGATTAGATTATCTTATAATTATTTTAGGATAAATTACAAAATAAATAGAAGTCAATTTCCAAAAAAATTCAAATATACGGTATAAGAAATTAAGCAAATTAAGTAAATTAAGTAATAAACACAATTTGATTGGGAATCAAAAATAAGTTAACTTTATTATAATCATACTTCCTCATTTCACTCATCATGCATTTTATTCTTTATAGATTCTTTTCTACTTTATTTCATAGATATATCTAAAAGATTATTTTAAGAACTACTAATGGTTTGTATACACTGTATATATAAAAATTTCGTGTAATATTATCAATCTCGTATTTTGAGTAACGCAGTAAAATCACGTGAAAAGTTCGTCCACAAATGGTGACAAAGCGAAGAGACTTCTCATCTTATTTGTGTGAACTAATTTCAACTTTTTAATTGGGTTTTTTTAGGAATCAACAACCAATCAGGAACGAAATAATAAATCTTACATGTCATTTATGTGGTAATCGTTTGGCAAAAATGTCCTCGCAACAAGTTCTTAATAATATTCAAAGACCTAAAGTGATTAATTAACCAAAATTTATATAAACTTTTATACCAAAAACTTATTCTACTCCTCTTTCAAAAAACAAACAAGGGTATAAACCTTTAGCTTCAACACACACTTATATTCCTCATTTCATAAATTCAACAAAGGTATAAATCTTTAGCTTCAACGCCTACTCCTATTCCTCTTTTACTAAACGAAAAGTCATAGCAAGAAACCTCAACTTCAATCCGAAGTTTTAATGGAGCATCCTCATAAATTTTTAAATTTAATGTCATTATAAAATATTATTGTATCAATAGTGAGACTTAGCTTTACGAGGCTCCAAGTAACGAGCCTTAGTCAAAGTTGATTCGTCTGAATCTGTAAAATCTTCGTCTAATTCTACCAGTGTATTTCAATAAATTCATTCTGTATTAATTATTGTAATTCCTTCCGTTTATGTATAATAGCCCTCCTCAATAAAGCTCGACTTAAATTTTCAAGCTAGACAACAATTCAATCGTAACAAAGATAAATCATTTTTATTTGCTAAAATTCGTACTACACAAACCAACCAACCGAAAATAATAAAAATAATTAATCTCCCTTGACTAATATTAGAACACGATGAAAACGCTATTTTTGTAACAAAATAAACGTTTTAACGAAATATTGCACGAAAATATTTGAACAAAGTACGCTTTATCAAAGTATTTTGTACTGTTTGATGAACCTTAATAATTTGGACATCAGTTATTTTTGAACCAATGAAAAATAATTTTAACTAAAATTTGAATTAACTGACGTAAATAACAAATAAGCAACTGCGAATAAAAATAATTTCTTTACAAGATGACACGTATAGAAAATTGTTTGTTTGTGTTAAGGGAAATCATTTATTTGTACAATGTGTCGTTATTAACAATTGTTTCCCTCCTGTCCATTATGGTATCTCTCGAGCACTTATGCACTACTACCCAGAAATTAATATAGCTAATCACCAATTACATTAGCTTCCCTAGATTCATTCTTAAAAATAACCTATAAAATCAAGAAAATGTAGAGTCTTTAGCGTTATGTTAAGATTTCAATTTTCATTTTTTTTGCAAGATTATATTATTTTGTTTATAGGGTACATCTAGAATTAACATATGGCGGGATGCCAAAATGTAGAGAGATATTGGAAAAACGTAGCAAAAGAAAAATAAATTTTTAATCACGACAAGTCGTAAAAGATAAATACCAAAATGTTTTTTTACATGGTTTTCCTCTTTATATTTTCTAATTAAGTATCCAATAATCTGAATTGCACCCGGGTATACTGTATTTAGATGAGCCTTTCTTGAATATATAGCATGGAATTCAAATTTAACCCTTTTTTAAAAATTGCGGAACGAACGATATATGAAGAGAATCAATTAGTTATAAGGTCAAGTACCAAATTCCAGTTTGATATAATGAAAAATTCTGGATAATGCATGCTGAAAATAAACTAGAGTAAGATAACAACATTATACGTTCATTAATATTATAAAAATGCCAAATTAGTTATTACCCTTATTTGAATTATGTTTCATAAAATACGCCCTAAAAAAATTCTTGTTAAATAAAGATAATAAAGCAAATCGAAAAAATGAGTCATTATAATGATGTAACAATGTACTGATAATAGAAAAGATTTTTTTATCGTACAGATTTATAAGCGGTTAATAATTTAATAAAGTGAATTAATTGAATAAATTTATGATATGAGGCGCAATAACATCGATCAGAATTTTTTTTTTAATACAGCAGGCTATCATTACATCGATCAGAAAAAAAATCTATATATAAAGAATTTAGTGTTATGTTGGTCACGTGATTTAATAACTGACGATGACGTTACAAAAATTTATTATTCAATCTATTCGAGGTAAAACCTTTGTAACTTATTATGTAAATTACTAAGACTATCCGTCCTATTATGTTTCTTTCTTAAATATCATTGGGCTGAATGGCAAGTAGTTTCGCTTTTTGAATTTGCATTACGCATGTTTTCTAAAAAATTCCTTCTTTTGTCACATATATATAGAAAATGAAAATAGCAGAGTAATTAACAATAGAAAAGAAGATAACAAAATTAAACCTTACGAATCACTTGGTGATATCAAAAATAGAAATGAAAAGATAATCACAAAGAACAAATTAAAACAGAGCCCAATAACAGAAGAAATAGAAGAATCAGAAATTGATAATATAAATTATAATAAAAAAATTGACGAAATAGATCAAATGATCGAAGCCTCAGTAAATTTTATTGAAGAATTAAAAAATAATATAATAGAAGATACAGATGAGATTTATGATACATTTATACAGGTGAACAAGGGCAAGATGAAAATAAAAAACAAGAAAAAAATAACCACATACATATCCACAATCATGATCACCAACTATTACGACAAAGACATCATATATTGGAAAAAGAACATTAGACTAGAAAGTGAAGATGACAATATAACGAAAAAATGGTTACAAATTATAATATTAACTTTAACAATTTTCCAAAATAATTCAAAAATCAATTTAATAATAGAAAATTCGATAGTCTCAGAGATATTACATTTCCAGGAATTAAACAGTAGACGAAAACTAGACAATGATCATTACTTAGAGTTAAATTACATTATCTCATACATTGAAAACCATAATTTACAGATCGACATCAGGGATAAAGGAGAAGATCCAGATTACACAGAAATAATAAATAATTTAGAGACAGAAAACGAATCAATAATGAAAAGAGATGAAAACATCGAAGCGATACACATCGATGACGAGACCTTGAAAATTAATGAATACAACATATATTGGAATAACAATCTAGTAAAATGGGCATACAGAAGATGGTGTAAAATAATAAGTCAAGCCAAGTGGAAGCATGAACTCCTACACTGCAAATTGATTGAAGACCTATTTATAAATAACTACAAAGATGAATTTGATTGGAAAATAAGTCTTGAATTTATAAGCAATCGAAATCAATGTAGAAAAACAGTTTGCAATACACAAGATAGTCACGACCGATCGTACAAAATAAAGAATTTTTTAATGATTTTACCAACATATAAACTATTATACGATCGAGAAACGAACAAAATAAAGACTCCAATATGCCCCAGATGTGAAGAAGGAGAAGAAACTTGGGACCACATATGGACCTGTAACCAGAATGAACTCAACATAAAAGACGTCATCGAGAATACAATCATCAAAATTGAAAAAAAATATACTACCAAGAGTCAGAGAGATGAGACCGAAGAAATCAATAGTCATCAAACAGATGATGATGAATTAGCAATTATTTTCGATAACATAGAATCTTTTAATGAAATAAAAGTAGAATTCGTTCTTTTCCTAGACAACAAGTCCGTAATTTTACCAAATAAAAAAAGATATTGGGAACTATTGAGAGGAATATACAATAAAAACCTCAATAATCTAGGAAACAACAAGAAGGGATCTAAAGCTATAACAAGAAAAATATGGGAATTATGCTATGATAATATGAAAAAAGAAATCTGGCATAAAAGAACAGAAAGGACCATAGAAATAGAGAAAGCAGAAGGGATAACCAGAGGGGACAAGAGAAAGAGAAAGAGAGAGGACAAAAAATCAATAGAACCAAAAAACAATAAAAAACAAAAAAATATTAAAAACATAGAAAAAACAATAAAACAAGATCAAAGTCAAATCATCAAATTAGTAACATATGAACGTTCGATAGGGAGATCTTTAGATACAGGAAAAAAGGATGAAAGATGGAACACTATTCAGAAACTTATTCCTTTAGACAGATAGCACCCAAATTTACTCGATAGAATTATTAAATACCATAGAATAGATAGAAAATTAACTATATTAATTTCTTTTTTACAGATCAGATTAGTTATATAGAATAGACATATATCTATTTTATAAGTGTATTTAATTAATTTTATCATATACTGAAAATATATAAATTTAATAAAATACGCGTTACTAATTTAAAAAAAAAAAAAAAAAAAAAATTCCTTCTTATTAAACGTGTGTGTATCATGTAAATGCATATGACGTATTTAATTTGTTTATCATAAATAATGATTTAATTTGCCGTGACTGCGTGACAAGATTAATAGGACAATCAACGTTAGTATTATCACGCAAAAAGGAATAACTGCTTTTTTTGAATAATTACGCGCACGATCCCTTTCCAAACTGTAAAGTTTACCATAATGGAATTCGTTATCTGCAATAAAAAAAAAAAAAAAAAAATTTAAAATTGAAAAATTTGTTTAAATTTATTCGTTAAATAACAGATAAGTCGCAATTTTATTTGAAACTTAAATTATAAATAAATATTAATTTGATAAATAGATAATTAATTTTATAATTCTTAATATACATATACTACAACTTTTTATGCTGATGGATTGATTAGATATTACAATATTTCTCCTTGTTCACATAATGATTCAAAACTTTTTTGCGCATTAGTAATCTTTGTCTCAGCAGCAATCCTGTATAAATCAATTGCTTTTTCTTTATCAATATTAGTTCCAATTCCACGCTCATAACAGTATCCGAGTTTACACTGAGCTACTATTAACCGTTGATTAGCTGACTTTTCATAAAAATGAAATGCTCTATAATCACTTTTTTGAGCTCCTCTTCCAAATTCATATATTTCACCTAATTTATATAATGCGATTTTATTATCATTTTCTGCTGCTTTATGATACCAATAATGAATTATATCTAAATCGTTTATTGGTTTATTATCATCACTTTTATAAAAGAAGTTATCTTCTTTATTAGCTGCTCTGTTATATAATTTTAATCCTTCTTCTTTATTTATTTCTATTCCGATCCCATTTATGTAAAAATATCCAAGTTGAAAATTTGCTTTTGTGTATCCATTTTCAACTGATATATTATAAAAATGAAATGCTCTCTGATAATTCTTTTCAATACCAATCCCGTACTCAAAAAACTCACCTAAGTTGTATTGTGCGACTTCGTTTCCATTTTTTGATGCTTTTATAAACCAATAAATGGCTTTGTTTAGATCTTTTATAGTTCCTTCACCTTTCAAATATAATACTCCGAGATTATTTTGTGCAAAACCATGTTCTTTATCAGCCGCCATTTGGTATAATATAAACGCTTTTTCTTTATTAATCTTAGTTCCAATTCCTTTATCAAAACAGTACGCAACTTTATATTGTGCGTTTACATATCCTTGTTTAGCTGATTTCTTATAAAATTTAAATGCTTCATCTTCATTCTTTTCAACATTTGTCCCATATTCATAAGAGTCACCCAAGTTATATTGTGCCACTTCGCTTCCATTTTCGGCTGCTTTGGTATACCAATAAATGGCTTTCTCTAAATCTTTCTTTGTTCCTTCACCTTTCAAATATAATACTCCAAGATTGTTTTGTGCAAAACTATGTTCTTTATCAGCCGCCATTTGGTATAATATAAACGCTTTTTCTTTATTAATATCGGTTCCAATTCCTTTATCAAAGCAATATGCAACTTTGTATTGTGCATCTAAATATCCTTTTTTAGCTGATTTCTTATAAAATTCAAACGCTTTAAATTTATTTACTTCAACATTTATTCCATATTCATAGATTATACCTAAGTTATATTGTGCGATTTCACTTCCATTTTCTGCTGCTTTATTATACCAAAAAAAGGCTTTTTCTTTGTTAATATCAGTTCTGATTCCATTATCATAGAGATATGCAACTTTGTACTGTGCATTTAAATATCCTTTCCTAGCTGATTTCTTATATAATTCAAATGCTTTAATTTCATCCTTTTCAATATTAATTCCATGTTCTCCATGTTCATAAATTTTACCTAAGTTATGTTGTGCCATTTCGTTTCCATTTTTTGCTGCTTCATTATACCAAAAAAAAGCCTTTTCTTTATCAATATAAATTCCAATTCCATTATCATAAAAATGTGCAACTTTATATTGTGCATTTAAATACCCTTGTTTAGCTGATTTCATGTATAATTCAAATGCTTTAACTTCATCCTTTTCAATATGTACTCCAAACTCGTAAAACATGCCTAGTTTATATTGCGCTAAATCATTTCCATTTTCTGCTGCTTTATTATACCAAAAAACAGCCTTTTCTTTATTAATATTAGTTCCAATTCCTTTGTCATAACAACGTGCAACTCTATATTGTGCACTTAAATATTCATGTTTAGCTGATTTTTCATATAATTCAAATGCTTTAACTTCATCCTTTTCGATATTTGTCCCATATTCATAAAATATACCCAAGTTATATTGCGCTATTTCATTTCCACTATCTGCCGCTTTATTATACCAATAAAATGCTATTTCTAAATTCTTTTCAGTATCTTCATCTTTTTCATATATAATTCCAAGTTTATCTTGTGCAAATTCGTTTTCTTTTTCAGCTATTTCTTTAAATAATTCAAATGCTTTTTCTTTATTAACTTTAGTTCCAATTCCTTCATTGTAATAATATGCAATTTTATATTGTGCATTCAAATAACCTCGTTCAGCAGACTTATTATAAAATTCAAATGCTTTAACTTCATCCTTTTCAATACCTATTCCACTCTCATAATATTTACCCAAATTATATTGTGCTACTTCATTTCCATTCCCCGCTGCTTTATTATACCAATAAATTGCTTTTTCCAGGTCTTTTTCAACTCCTTCACCTTTTAAATATAAGATTCCAAGATTATTTTGCGCATAACTATGTTCTTTTTCTGCTGCTTTTTTGTATAATATAAACGCTTCTTCTTTATTAGTATCAATTCCAATTCCTTTATCGTAACAATATGCAATTCTATATTGTGCATTCAAATATCCTTGATTAGCCGATTTTTTATATAATTCAAATGCTTTAGTTTCATCTTTTTTAACATTTATTCCATATTCATAAAATATACCTAAATTATATTGTGCGAGTTCATTTCCATTTTCCGCCGCTTTATTATACCAAAAAAAGGCCTTTTCTTTATTAATATTAACTCCGGGAATTCCGTTATCGTAATAATATGCAACTTTACATTGTGCATTTAAATACCCTTGTTTAGCTGATTTTTTATATAATTCGAATGCTTCGTATTCATCCTTTTCAACATATATTCCATATTCATAAAAAATACCCAAATTATATTGGGCTAAACCATTTCCATTTTCTGCTGCTTCTTTATACCAAAAGAAAGCTTTTTCTTTATTAACACTTGTTCCAACTCCATTATCATAACAATACGCAATTCTATGTTGTGCATTTAGATACCCATGTATAGCTAATTCCTTATATAATGTAAACGCCTTAACTTCATCTCTTTCAACAACAATTCCATTCTCATAATATCTACCCAAGTTATATTGTGCCGCTCTATTTTTATTGTTGGCTGCCTTATTGTACCAAAAAAAAGCTTTCTCTAAATCCTTTTGAATACCTTCACCACTTTCATATAAAGTCCCAAGATTATTTTGTGCGAATTCATTTCCTTTTTCTGCTGCCTCATAAAACAATTTAAACGCCTTTTCTTTATCAACCTTTGTTCCAATCCCATTATTATAATAGTATGCAATTTTATATCTCGCATCTAGATACCCATGCTCAGCTGATCTCGTATATAATTCAAATGCTTTAATTTCATCTTTTTCAACAACAATTCCATTTTCATAATATCTACCCAGGTTATATTGTGCTACCTTATTTTCATTTTTTGCTGCTTCATTATACCAATAAAATGATTTATTCGTATCTTTTTCGATACCAATGCCATATTCATAACAATATCCTAAATAAAATTTTCCAATAATACTCTCATTTTCCACAGATTTTTGAAACCATTTGAATGTCAAATACTTATTTCGCTCAGTTCCGGAACCGTCATCATAGCACTTTGCGAGATAAACTTGAGCTAATGAGTTATTTTCTTCCGATGATTTTAAAAATAATTTAAATGCTTCGCTAAAGTGATTTGATTTCGTATTATAATTATAATAATACAATAATCCTAAAAACCAAACATACTGCACCTTAATTTGGTTTCTGATAAGCCATTTTATGAGTCCATCAATATATTGATTTGATTGCAGTATTTCTTGATTAATAAATTGTATGAATCTATTAACGACAATATTTCCATTATGTTTTTCAATGATGATATTCATAAACTTATTAAAATCAACATTTTGATTTGATTGTAGTATTTCGAGTATTTCTTGATCAATTAATTGCTCGAAGTTTTCTTCAAAGCCTCCAATGCGTCTTTCTTCTTTTGCTTTCTCTATTAGAAGAAGAAACTTCTCAGGAGTAACAAAATTATTTGATCGTTGTATTTCCAATATTTCTTGATCAATTAATTGTTTGAATTGATCGTTAATAATTTCTCCATTATGTCTTTCCACAATGGTATCAATAAACTTATCAACGATTAAATTATTTATATTAGGTACGTTCACATCATAAGATTCCATAATAATATTGTCTATTTTATCTATAACTAAGCTATTATTTATATCTGAAATTGATCTGTTGCTTAAATTAGAATCATATGTTGGTAAAATGTCATGACTTTCCTCCACAAAAACATTATTTCTCGTTGTTGAATAAATTGCTCTTAGACTTGAAACAACTTTTTGTATATCAGGTCGATTGTCTGGTTCTCCATCCCAACATTCTATAATTAAAATAATTATTTTAAATTATTTTTTTTTTTAAAAAAAAAAAAACGTTAAAATATAAAACTAATATAAGGAATAGTAAGTGGTATCTTACTTGTATAGATATTAATATATTCAATAGGTGTGCCTTCAACAATTTTCTCTCTTTGTCCTCCTTTTATAGCTAATGCTAAACTCACATCATACTTTATAGCTTCATCATAAAATGGTTTACGACCACTTGAAATTTGCCACATAATAACTCCAATACTATATATATCGGATTTTTTATTTAATTTGTAATGTTGACTTTGATCATATCGATTATTAAAACTTTTTGGATCAACGTAAGGTATTACACCAAATATTTCCACTGTGTTATTTGATCCTTCAGCAATTTTTTTTGATAAACCAAAATCTGCCAACTTAATTCTTTTCTGATGCACTAGTATATTATTTGCATGCTTCGAAAAAAAAATGATTATTTTGTGTTAATAATAAATTTAATAAAAAAAAGAAAAAAAAAATGATAAATATAATTATCTTACCAGATCACGATGAATAATATCACATTCATGTAAACATAGCACAGCATTCGCTAATTGTAATGCAAAATCAAATTTATCATTCCATTCAAGTTCATTAAAATGTTCATCTAAGTACGTTTTTAATGTACCATTATCAGCATATTCCAAAACTAAAGAGTAACTATTCATCTGACAAATCGCGTCTGAAATAAAATTTTTTTTTTTTTTATTTTAAATAGTGGATTGTTTTAAAAATAGTGTAAATAAAAAGGTTTCATCTCTTTTTTTTTTTTTACCATTTTGCTCCTTAAATGTAACCCCATAGAATTTTACTATATTTGCATGAAAATTAACATTCCGATGCAATTTTAACTGCAAGTTCAATAAATGAATAATTAAAAACATGATACTCAATTAAAATGATATAAGATGTTTGTTAATAATAAAATATATACCTCATTAACAATTTCTTTAAGAGTTGTTTTTTGATTATAAAAAGATTTTAGAACGAAAATCGTATCAGTATTCTTCCAATTAGCACGATAAATGCTTCCGGATGCACCACTTCCTATTTGTTTTATATCATGGAAATCTGTATATTCATAATATTTTATATGTTCATTTGCAATTGATTTTTCTAACCAATCAATATAATCACTATTTAAATCTGCCATTTTCTAATAAAAAATACTCGATGAAAGAAAATTTCAAGCAAGATCACTAAACCCTTCTTTTATCAAGATAATCTTCATTGTAACTCGCGATATCACTATTTATGTAAAATAAGAAACTCGAAGGATATAAATGTCTAAACACGGTGGTACAACCTGTACAATGTATGACAGAACAGACAGTAAAAATGTACTTTTCATCCCACATTCAATTATCGGTAATAATTGTTTGAGACCAGCAACACAAGCACCGTGTACTAAGAATTCATGTAGCCGGAAATCCCGTACGGAAAATTATTAGTTTGCAAATGTTGAAGTCGTTTCAAAATAATGCAGTGTCATAATCGAAAAATATACATATACCCTTGTTTGTGTAATCGCCTCGTACGGACTCCGGAAGCTTTCCTTTCAAATCGCCGACACTTCTTTTAATCTATCCTTGGCGAAAGCGAGTTTCGTGCACAATATGAGCCATGTTTAAAATTAGGAATCAGGGAACAAGCAAACATCCTTAATCTAAGATAGGGTGTAGACCCTTATCCTAGTGGGAAAGCAACTAGTCGTGAAATGAAATCACATGGGCGAAAAATTTTCTGAGCATGCTGGTAAACAAAAAGTAACGAAGGTAGACAAAAGTGGAAACCTTCACAGAGCTAGATATTAACGACATCTATAGAGATTCTCTAAAGCATATGAAAAAAATGAGTCAATATTTATGGTGATATTTGGACCCAGAAAAATGTAAGGCCAGAAGTTTTGATCCAATCAAGCAAGTGTCTTTGGGATGAATTGAAAGAACTACATCAGAAAAAATAGTTTCCAGGAATGGCTTGATAAAGTGTAAGCTGGCATTTTGTTTTAATAATTATAAATCGAAATAATAGAATCAATACCACCTCTTTTCATAGTCCGCAAGAATACGTAAATAAGATACGACTTGGATGACTTCCCAAAGAAAGGAAATAAGGAAATAAGAGTGAACCAAAAGTGTATTTATTTAATATACTTATGACGTGATTGACGGCGTTATTGACTCTTTCTTAAAAACTCAGAAAATTCGTTCTTTACTGAACAAATCTTCATACCTCAAACTCGATGATGGACTCTGTTAAGGTCGCCAAGATCATTGGCACGATGATAACAAAGACGGGGTTTTTTTAGAGGTGGAAGAAACATGGGTGGTAAATTGAAATATTGTGAAATTGTGTATCATCGAGACATAGTTTATAGATTATAATTTTTTTTTTTTTTTTTTTTTCATCAACGCAAACAACCATCATTTACCCAAATTACATAATTCTAGTCATAACAAATATAAAAAATATCATCGGTACTCTCGTAATCGGCAACTTTATCAATTTTTTTACGCAATAAATGTCATGCTTTACAATACGTGTCATAGCGATTCGATCTAGGAATAGTTTTTATTTATCTGTGAACATAGGATAGGCTGATTTAGGATCATATTTTTAGGATACACTTCTAATATCTCATTTAAGAGAGAATCTCCGGTTCTTTGATATAATCGCATGAAAATAAAAAACATTCCACATACATTAATCTTTCTAATAACCTTATAATAAATAAATTTTGTTAATAAATTTTAATTTCAAATTTTATTATAATATTATATATAAAAATTGTTATACAAAAAAATATTTGATTTTTTAAATAATTGTTAATTGAAATTATTAATAAAAATGAATTAATTAATTATAAATTTATTTGTACTTACCAATTGGATTTTAATCATATATTAAAAAATAAGCAAAAACAAGCAGAAAAATTCAAAATATTTTTAAAATATTTATAAATAAATAAAAATAAGCAAAATAAGCAAAATAAAAAAAAAATTCCAATTTTTATTTTTTTGATATTATAAAATAATAATTATTTTTTTTATAAAATAATAATAAAAATAATAATTATAATTATTCTAATTATTTAAATATTTTTTTTTAAAATAAATTCTAATAATAAATATAATTAAGACATTATATTTTAATAAAATTAAAAAAAGTAATAAATAAAATTAAAAAAGTAATAAATAAAATTAAAAAAGTAATAAATAAAATTAAAAAAGTAATAAATAAAATTAAAAAAGTAATAAATAAAATTAAAAAAGTAATAAATAAAATTAACAAAGTAATAAATAAAATTAAAAAGTAATAAATAAAATTAACAAAGTAATAAATAAAATTAAAAAAGTAATAAATAAAATTAAAAAAGTAATAAATAAAATTAAAAAAGTAATAAATAAAATTAAAAAAGTAATAAATAAAATTAACAAAGTAATAAATAAAATTAAAAAAGTAATAAATAAAATTAAAAAAGTAATAAATAAAATTAAAAAAGTAATAAATAAAATTAAAAAAGTAATAAATAAAATTAAAAAAGTAATAAATAAAATTAAAAAAGTAATAAATAAAATTAAAAAAGTAATAAATAAAATTAAAAAAGTAATAAATAAAATTAAAAAAGTAATAAATAAAATTAAAAAAGTAATAAATAAAATTAAAAAAGTAATAAATAAAATTAAAAAAAAATAATAAATAAAATTAAAAAAGTAATAAATAAATTAAAAAAGTAATAAATAAAATTAAATAAAAAATAAAAAATATAATATTTAATATTTATATTATAACATTTATTAAAATCAATTAAATATTTGTATATTTCTTTAAATTAAATTATAAAAATTGATTGTTAAATTAATCTATCTTTATTAATTTTAAAAATCTAAAATTTTCAATTTATAGATTTATTATTATTTATAACAAAATAAAAATTATGTAATTAACTGAATACTCTTTTATAGTATATCCCTTTAGAAATAGTGCTTATAATATTCATATATGGGTTTTTTGCTAGGAAAATGATCTTCTAAGAAATTTTTTAACTAAATTTTATTGTTAAACTCATTTTAATCTATTAGCTTTGAAAAATAAAGAACTATAAAAATCTCAATTTTTGATAAAAAGTCCTCAGAAGGTCATTTTCCTAGCAAAGAACCCATATAATAATAAGTACCATTTAATTTAAAAAATTGTTTTAAATAAAGCTCTAGTTCACAATAAATATAGGTCACGTGAAAGATATAAGTCACATGATATGATAAATTTCACGTTTAAGTGCCAAATAAAAATTGCGCCAAACAAATCTAACAACCCATGTACAATTTAATATTTCTTTATGGTCTGCTTTTGTCAGTATTTTAATAAATTTGGTGGGTTTTCGCCAAATTTGTAGTTTATAAAATTGGTGAAACCTTTCACAAATCAAAATTCAATTTGGCGAAACATTAGATAGGAATGATTTTTAACTTTATTTTATATCATAGGCAATTTTTTTTGCAGTTAACAATTATTACAAGATCTTGACGCCATAATTAGGTAGAGCAGATGACAGTCGAAACTTTAATTCAGAACCATTTTTGTAGATCAAGTAGGGCGGAAAACTAATAGTTTCACCGAAACACCGACTAATGGTTTTATTTACCGAATATGGATAACGATATTGAATTAAAAAAATTCCAAACCCTTCTATTTTATGAGACCCGGACGTTAAACAGAATAAATTAACTATTAATAATATTATTTACATTTGTTTTGACGTGTAACGTGATTTTTTTTTTGGTGGCAGATCAGATAACAGTGATTGTTAACCGCAGTTTGAAATTCAAAATTAACCGCAAGTTAGACGTGTTATTCGCAGATATAAAACTTAATCCGTTTTAATTAAAATAACAGATTATCCTTATCATATTAAAAAAAAAAGTATGGAATCTATCAAAAACGATAAAGAAACAAAATTCATGAGTAAAATCAACATTCCTACTGAAATCTTCGCTAAAATTCGTGAAATGGCGCCATCAGAATCATTATACGCACTTCATTAGTTTGTCGAAATTTAGAAATATTATACGGAAGAGATCTCGTTTTATTATATTATCCAATATCACTACCAAATTTATAGCAAAAACTTTTGGACCTTTCAGATTTTTTGCTTGTGAAGAATGATTATTAAAGAACTATTAGGCAATTTAAATGTTTAAAAAATTAAATGATAAATGTATATTGGTTTTTTTTTTTTTATTTTTTTAGTAATAGAGCATTAAAAAAGTATGAACATTTCCCTTAAAATTCTTGATTGTGTCGATTCCAATAACCAATCATCTGCCGGTAGGATATAGATACTGTGTTGATAGAAGACATTTTTTGACAAACATTGAAAGAATATAATTTAATTGAAATTAATTAAGATAAATTACAATGGATATTTAAACAATTTAAAGAATAAGGACAAAGAAATCGAGAAATATGGGAAGTACAAGTATAATTATCAATATGATTGGTGTCAATTGTATCGATAATGGAATATACTGTAATTTTATTATATTAATTACTGCATACAAAGTCAATACGAGATATTCATTACCCGATTTACTATTGTGTGAACTAATGCGATATGAAATCAAATTTTACTTATTAGTCTACTGTAATAATAATAATAATAATATATTTTAAAATTATTGTATATTACTGCATATATTTTATGTTGAAAAAAAATAACAAATCAATAATAAATCTTTTTGTTACTCGATTTACTATTGTGTATACTATAAATTTCGAAATTTGATGTTCCGGATAATCCCGCGAAAAAAAGTCCATTACAATTCGTTGCGACAAGTGACAAAAAAAAAACTTGTTTTGTCCAAATTTGGTTTTTTTCTTTGTAAAGGGAGGAACAATAAATAAAGCCACAAGATTCTTCGATAAATATCAAGTTTTATTTTATTTATCTTTTTTTCGCCAATACCCAGATGATCAAACAAAATTATTTTTAGTATTGTTCGAACTTTATTTTCATTTAATCAATGAATATACATATATATTAAATAAAATAAAGAAATATTAAAACTTTAAAATGTTCGGGTGTGATTTTGGGGTGAAGTTTACCGAATCATGATGCATAACAAAAGCACAAAGAACACAGGATCATATGACTCAAATTAAAAATGATCACCAAGATCCACGTCAAAATTTTATTTTGCCGCAGTAAACATATGGTAAACGCAAATAAATTGTGTTTCTTATACGCCTACCTCTATAATGGCTAGATTGAAATTTACATACCCCACCTATATAATATAGTAAATTCCATATGCCTACTTCGTAACGGTTAGTTTAGCAAGGCTCGATAAATTCCAGTTAAAAAATCGAAATTGCAAAACTATTGGAGGATCAAATCACCATAATTCAATTTTTTTTTTTTTTTTTTTTTGCACGTTTAATCCGATTCTTCTCTTTTAACAAAATTGATGAAATTGAACGGGTTTTATGTCACAATCGTACATTTCATGGCGCGATTATCGCATGATGCACAATTGTTATCCCTCAACTAAAATAAATGAAACCCCCGAACCCTTTCCCTACAATATAAAATATATCGTTAGATCGTTCCATCTTAAATATAACGATCCATAATAATAAAAAAAAGTTAACAGATAAATTTAGTGTCAACAAACTACTTACGCCTTTGATTCACTTCTTTATTGTTTTAAGGTGCAGACGTGCAGTGAATCATTTCAAATTTTCGTTTATACTCTCACACGTTAAATCTCTAGGCGCCTAAATCGTAAGTCATCAACAAATTTCGATATAACGATATGTCTGGATCCATATAAAATCAGAAAAAACATCGGTATATACCGCTCATGTAGTCTTCTTCGATGATCCAAAGCAAATTTAAATAAATGAAGGAAATAATGAATATATGGTTTGCATCATTTTGCGTAAAATTAGAAATATCAAAAAATACTCACTATATAAACATTGTTCATTCTTTTCATTAAATCCATCTTCTAGATCAAATTATCGTATACAAATCATTCTCATATTTCATTCTTTAATTCCTCGTCTTAAAATTACAAAAATAAATACTGTCACGTGATATATGATCTTTAATACCTAGTATATTTTATTTTTTTTTTTTTCCACAAGATTTTTTTTTTTTTTTTTTTTACAATTTTGAAAAATTTTTTTTTTTTAAGGTCAATACTACATAAATGAAAAAAAAACAGAAAAAAGAAAGGGATGAAAGAATAAAATAAAATGTAAATATATATATAAAGAATAAGAAAAGTTAAAGGGGGAAATGCTAAAATATTTACAGAGATGGATAAAAAAAAAAAAAATGATAAAAAAAAAATAAATAAGAATAAAAGTTGGAAGGTGGAAGGGAAGATAATAATTTTCATAAAAAAAAAGAATTATTAAAATTGAAATAAAAATTTTTTGTAAAAAAAAGATAAAATTATAAACACAGTAATTTGAAACTAAATTACGTTGTCACAACATTAATACAACAAATACCCACATCCAATTAAAATCACCCATCTACCCTTTTTTTATAAGGGATAATATGTTCGAGAAGGAAAAAAAATTCTACAAAATTTCTAATATTGTAAGAAAAAAAGTATAAAAAAAGTATTTTTTTTTTTTTTTGCATGTGTATTAAAATAAATAAATAAATATATATATATGCGCCAAAATCGGACAAATAAATAAACCCACCGAAATTTGAATAAAAGTATATATAAGGAAATAGGGTATAATGAAATTAATTAATAAACAAAATAAACCTGATTTGTATAATTATACAATAATGGAAATTTACCAAAGATTATAAAAATTTCTATTATCCTGTTTATAATAAATATTAAAATGTTTACTAGCATTTTTTAATACTTCAAGAGAAGCAACTTCTAAAGCAACGGAAAGGCGAGACTTCTTTTTAGGGGCAGGAGAATGTTCGGGAGGGATATATAACTTAATTTGTGTTTGATTTTTTGCATAATCAATTAGGAAATTTATAAATTTATCGGGATAAGTTTTTGATTGATGTAATTCTAATTTATAAAGTTTTGCTTGACTCTTTTCTAATAGAAGTTTCAAAAAATCAAAAGAAATATTGAAATTTAAGCATAAAGATCTTAGAGAAGGAGGAATTGATTGTATAAATTGATCTATAGTAGATTTTGTGAAAAGGAATTTCTCATGATGTCCAAGAGTTAAAACTTTCAAATTACGGAGATTTGAAATTAATTTTGGTAAAGATTTAGAAATATCTTGATAAGCACAAAGTGATAAATGAGTAATATTTGGACAATGTTGAGTAATTTCTTCGATGATTTCAGAAGTAACGCCTTCAATAGTAAGTTTTTGTAAATTTTTGTTGCACATTTGAAGTAAAGTTGTTTTAATATAAGGACAACTTCCATAACCATTACCCAATTGTAAATTCTTAATATTTAATTGATTACAAGAAACTTCACATGGAATAGGAGAAATTGGACAACCAACTAATTCTAAAGTTTCCAAACTTGTCCATTTTAATAGTCCTTGTACAAGTGAATCATCAAAATGTGTTAAACCCCAAAGATTTAAACGTTTTAAAGATCTGTCTTTTAATGCTGAATGAATTGAAAAATTTGAATCCCAAAAATAATTTGACATATAAGAACTAAGATTTTTTTGCGAAGAGATCATCTTATATAAAGCCATATGAACTTTTTCTGGGAATTTATGAATATGAGGAACATCAATTTTCATATGTTGAATATTTGTAGCAGATCTCGATATCGTCCAGAAGAGATTTTCTAATATTTCATAATCATTCTCCAAATCATCTTTCATTGTTGTACGAATACATAGTTCAAAACTTTGTAGATTACATAAAGCGTTAACATTTTTCATACATAAAGCGTCAATCATTTCCATTAAGGGTAAACTATCCTCATCATAACAAATCTTTAAAATTCTTAGCCTATCACATCCACTAAATAATAAACTTGTCATCTCCTTTGCAACATCAAAATTAGGACGAGTGGCACAGTAATCCTGAACTATTGGCTCGATACATTTATTGACAGCTTTGTGTAAAATATTTCTCGGCATAACACTATAACGATCCTTAACAATTGGTCCAAATAACATTTTAATAGGTTTACATAATATATTTAACGGGTCAAATCCACTATCTACAACGTTTATCTTTAACCATGAATTTAAAGCTTGTCGAAATTTATCACTATCAAAACTTCTTAAATATGTTGGATAATCGAAAAATGGTGTTGGATGATGAGGTAATTTTACTCCTGCAAGAATAAACCGAGATTTTTCTTTTTCTGGAAGACAATAAATATATGTTTGAATTATAAGGTCATAATCTTCTAATGATGCCATATCAAAAGGTTGTCTCCATAATAATGGAACCACTATCTTACACCAAAGTCGGTTAACAAAAAGTAAGGAATAAAGTGTAGCACGGTCATTTTTAAAATATCCTAATATCTCTCGAAGAGAATCCAAGGATAAATTTGATGGTAATCCTAATGTGCTTTTTTGGTTAGAGTTCATGATAACGACGTTAATAACAAAATTTTCTATTCAAAATGTAATAATATATGTATATGGTAAGGTAGAGAAAATTTTTTATGCTTCTTCTATCAATATACGTTTCTAACGACGAGAAGCATTAAAAAGGTAAAATATCAAAAAAAAAAATTTTTTTTTTTTTTATATATATATATAAAGAGGAAAAAGAAGAAAGAAATTATAAGTTCAAACAAAAGGTATTTTTTCTGTTACTTTTTATTTTAATATATATATATATCTGTACTTTCTGATTCCAATACCAATTTTGGATGTTTCAATCAGAAAAAAATCGAAGGAGTAAATATGCTCTATTTTTGGGAGAGTTTCGGTAAACAAACAACTGTATATTTAAATAAAATAGTGTGAATTGGACATTATATTTTTTTATTGTAAAAACGGAACAAGCCGAGTAAGTTATCCTATATTACATATAGTGAATTTCATGGGTTACGGATTAAACACGATGAGAGCACAAATACGCCAGTAAAGATGTTCGTACATCCATACTAAATTATCTTGCCCGATTTCGGCCATTTTTTTTGATATTTTATGTAACACTACTGTTGTTTTATTAACAACATATTTTCGCGCCAATTTGTACACAGGAGTGATGTAAAAAGGTGATGAAATCAAACCCCCTGCTCATCCTCTTTAAGGTTTTTTCATCATATTAAGCATTTTCTTTGTTTTTTCCCTTTTATAGAAAATAATATTTTTTCTAACTTGTGAAAATTTAGAAATTTTAAATTGTCTTCTATTAATAGTGAAAAAAAAAAATATTTATAAAAAACGTATTTCCGGAAGATTTAATATTCTCTTTAATGTTTCGATAAAAAGAATCTAATTATTCATTTTATATTATTCCTAGAATAATACTTTTTTAATATTTCCGAAAATGAAATTCAAAAAAACTATATTCTTTAAGAAACATTGGTTTTTTAATAATAACTTTTACGCACAATGATGTTCTTTATTAACCAATAGAGGTATTGTATCACATTTTTTAATAATAAACACATTGAAATTAAGCTTTCAGGAAAAACATTTAATGATGTACTCTTTTGAAATGTTTATATATGGCATTTAGCGTCTAAATTTGTATATACATACTAAACAAATTTGTATTAGTATAAAATATCTAAAAAAGAAAGAATCGTTTGTAATATTTTTCTATGAAATGTTCCTTATTTAATAATTCGGTTATAAATTTCTTCTCTTTTAGAGCTCTACCATTCTCAGAATTTTTCTTATGCACGGCGTAAATATTATATGAAGAAGGAATAATCATTATTTATTTGTTTTTTTTAGAAAAAAGTGAATATCCAATTATACATTTTTATTACCGTTTATAATTTTATTTTAATATTTTCTCAAACCATATAACCCTACAGTAGTTATGCATAACCCTAACCCCTATTATTATTAGAGAAATTATAAGAATGTAAAAAGGGTATTGGCGTTTATATTTTCCTAAAAACTGTTTATTAATTAATATCATCATTGCATTAATCTACATATTGCTGCGCCATTAATCGACTTGTATCGGCCTTTTATTCTCCATTAAGAAATGTTCTAACCACGTATTCTTTCCACGAGAATTTTCTCGCACAGACTTGAATTTAATAAAAGATAAAGAACAATATTAGAATGCAGGTTATTCGTTATAAAATATTCATCTACAAAAGTTATTCATAAAGCGGAGTAGATAATATTTTTAAAAAGCCGAATATGTATATACTGTATATATATATTCATTGTGCAAATAACTATGCGTTGTAATTGTTTTTATAAAACAATGGTTTTGGGGTTATAAATATTTTTTACTGCGGCTTGTATCCTTAAAATTTGCTATAAAAAAAATCGCAGATCATAATAAAAATGACGAATACTAGCTAAAATAATCTCATACAAATTAAATGACGGGATTAATCATCTAAATTCAATCCATTCATTTTTTCAATCCTATTAAAAATAAATAAATAATTAATAAAATTTAAAAGGGGGGAAGTTGATATAATAAACTATTTACATACCAATTTTCATTAGAACTTGCATCTAATTCTTCTACACTTTCATATGTCTTCATATGATCTTGATTTTTGTAATTAATATCATTCTGTTCTTTGTTATATTCATCTTCGTCATCAACTATCTCTTCTTTAAAGATTTCATTAGTTGCGATAATATTCTGACGTAATTGTTTCGCTTGATTGACACACCAATAACCTTTAGAAAAAAAATTTGTAGAAATATTTTAGTAAAATATTATTTTAATAAAAGTTTCACAAAAAAAAATTATTTTTTTTTACATTTTAATACAATTTCCACTACAATAACAGAAGGTGCAAGAACAAATCCAAGCAAAAAATACAATGTCAATATAAAAAATTGTTGAATAAATAGAATCATTTCTATTATTCGATTCTTTATAATTTCGCGTGGGATTTAAAAAGAAAATCACAAAAAAAAATGATAGACTATTGCCGATCAGGAGATATATAAAACTCATCACGTGATTTAATTATAATAAGCTCAAATGTAACACAAAATTAATTGGATATTTATTTTTACTTTTAAAAATATTTTTAATTTTTTTATTTAAAGTTTTAAATAAATACAATATTTTTATTTATAATAAATCATTATAAAAGATAAAATCATATTAATACTATCTATATATTATTTTTTGATTTTTTTTATATATATATATATATGTTTATATATATTACTTTATTTATTAATTAAACTTTTAAGTTTTTAATTTAATAATTACTTATATAAATAAAAGTTTAAAATTTATATATCACTGCATACAAATACACTTTTTAAAAATATATTAGAAAATTTTTTATAATATAATCTATATAAGTTTATATTTTTTTGTAAATTATATAAACTTATATAAATTTATATAAGCTATTTATAATTAAGAGAAAAAACTTTTGATAAATAGTTTAAATAATTAACAAATATATTTAAATAAGATTAGAGTATATTTAATAGTTTATATTAAAAAGCAATTGAATTGCTTATGTTAATATTATTTTTTTCACTTCTATTTTATTTTATTTTTTTATTTTTTTTTTTTTTAGTTTAAAAAAATACTGATTACTTTATTAAAATTTTGATCTGTAAATACAAATAAAATGATAACCTATGAAAAAGCCTACTTGTTTGCTATATAAGCTTACAGAAATTACTGTACTTATAAAGTATAATAGGAAGTCTATATACAAAATTAAAAAGATATAAAAAATAACAAATTTTAAAATTTACTAAAACTAAAAAATAATTAAGTAATCAAAAATGTGAATAGAGTAATCACACAACTCTTTCCAACGATCACCTTGTCCAATTTTTCTGTGATAAAAAATTTTTTTATTTTTTTATTTTACATAGGTAGTCAAGGAAAACAACATGTCAAAGGACTCAAAACACTACTCTGTAGACAAGTCTGACTTAGAGTTGGCTTTAAACGAAGCAGTTTACGCAGTTTTTTACGATGAACTATCAGATATATTTCCTAAGTTAATACAGAATACGTCTAATGAGAAACACTTCAAGAAATATATACTGGATAGTCTTGAAGACCACAACTGGTCTACGCTAAAAGAACGATAAGATAATAGTTACGGGGCTATGAGAAAGGCTTACTCACTAGAAATGTTCAGTTTCATCATAGCTTTGCGTTATTGTCTCTTACGGCATTCCTAGACGTATATACAGGCTGCTAATGGTGATAGAGAAGTATCAGATGACTCAGATAATTGTGATACTGAAGACGAACTCCAAATTACCATATCTTGCAGTTCTACAGCAGCTAATCAATCCAAATTAGTTGTTACACCACAAGCCTCTAAGGAGGGAATGGATATTTCTTTCACGGAGGAGGACCAACCAGCACCACAGTTGCACATCACAAATGTTGATCAACCTATAACAGATAGTTTCACAAAATAAATAAGAAGAAAAGGAAAAAAAGGAAATCTCGCCAGAACCAATCACAAGAAGCCAATCAGGTGACCCAAATGATTCCATCTTCTTTATCATCGAACCCCCCGTTGTAGAGACATCACCACCGCCAAAGTCAAGTACTCAAGAGAAAGGCAAATCTCTTAAACGGAAAGACAGATGACCGGATATATATGGTGAAGATGAAGCTAACTATATTGTCACAGGATTTCAACCTTTGCCAATGTCGAAGGCCGTTCGTGATATCCTAATATATGACATACCCGCAAAATGAAGCAACTTCGACATCCTGCAACACTTATCGTCATAGGGTAGAGTCATCTCGATACAAGTCAAACGGCAGAAGAAATACAAGACTGTACATTGTAAATTTGAGATGAACGAGCTCTTTTTGAAATATGACACAAATAAGAGTTGGATGGCTCCTTTAAATACACTACTTGTGCGATAGTTTTTAGCGTCTTGGTCGCTTAAGGAACGGAAAGAAAGAGAGCGATACCAAGTTGTGATCAAGCACCCACCTGAGGACATGAACACAACTACGCTGGCTCTCAAAGAGAACATTACCTCCCTAATACAACGTAATATACGCATGTTCAAAGAAGTAAAATTTCCAGATGGATCCAGGAAAATCGTAGGGTATTTATCAATATGGGACAACATGAAAGAATGTATTGATACATCTATGACTTGGAATGGCGCTCAGTTGAAATGGTCCCGCCACCTTGGTCCGTCTAATAATAAGTTGGCTTACAAAACTACTCATAAGATCAAACCAAGTAAGCAATCAAACACTAATACTCCACAGAACCTGTTCTGCAAGTCCAATACTGTCAGTACAGGCTCAAACCGTTTTCTTATTGGTAATCGTAAGGATTTCAAACAAGCAAAGAAAACTGAAGAGGAATCGTACAAGATCTCAAAATGCTCTTCAGACACAACCAAGAAGACCGCTCCAAAAAAACCTCAGATTTCCAAGAAGAAGCTAGCTGCAGATATAGCAACGATCATGAAAACTCTGAAAACACTCATTAGGCAGTAGACTAGGGTAGTAATACTTTAGGTCTAAGAGTTTATTAAATTTATCTTTAGTTTTTAGAATATTTTCTTTTTTATACCTTTTTTTCCTTTAGGATGTCTAGATTAGCTAGCATCACTTAGTGCTCTGGTTTTGAGGTGATATGGTTGGACTGGGGTATTTGGACTCTAGAAGTTTTTTTTCATGTAATTAGTGGTAGAGTATTTCGGCCAAACTTTTTTTACTTTAATAAAAATTGCACTATCAACGCCTTAAAAGTTAAAAAAAAAAAAAAAATAATTAAGTAATACTCTAAAGCTATTATACTTTTATATGCTTAGCTAAGCTATATAAATTATTTTAATGGGACCTTCAATCCAGCTATAATATCTTTTATATTTAACCTAAAGAACTAATTTATTTTTAATTGATAATTCTTCTTATTAGAATAACTAAAATTAAAAATCTTAGTTTGATTCTTATTGTGATATATAAATCTATTGCCTAAAGAAAATTGTTGAACCTTATAACTTTATTAAACTGTATTAAATTGTCTATATTACTAATTTAATATAACTAAATATAACAAGTTGAAATTTATATATTTATTAAGATATAATTATTCAAATTAGCTGCTTAAAATTTTTTTATTATATAATGCTTTTTTTTAAAAAATAAAGTAATGCATTATTAATAAACAATAAAAATTAATAATAATATATATATTGTAGTAGTATAACATAATAAATATAGTAATAAAAAGAGAACTCAAATTCTCATTTAATAATAGAAATAATTTGATAAAAATATAATAAATAGGATAATCACATAATATAATAATCATATGATATAATCAAATAGTAATACAGTCACATGATATAACTAAATAGATAAATAATCATATGACAAAACCAGATAAATATATAAACACATAATATAATTTGATAGTAATATAATTATATCATTTAAAAAGAATTAGAAGCTATCAGCAAATTTTTTAGACTACAGATCTGTACAAATCTGTAATCATATTTTTGTATTTTTCAAATATACTTAATATCAAAGATTATAGAAAAAATCTAATAAAATCTATACAGATTTTTAAGAAAACATGATTTTATAAAGATTTTAAAAAAAAATTTTGCAATTTTTAAATATAAATTTTTCACTAATTATCAATTATTACAAATAATTATATAATGTATAATTTATTTTATATATATAAAATAATTGATTTTATTGCAAATATTTACAAATTTAAAGTATATTAATCTACAATCAAATCTCAATATACTGAATTTGTAGTTCAAAAACAAAAGTTCAGTATATAGTAGGTGTTTGATATGTAAATCTCTTTATATATCAAACTCTCATAAGCTTGTGGTAAAAGTTCAGTATATAAATATACCACGTGATTTGAAAACTTAATTTTGGCAAGAATTAATTGTTAAGATTGGACTAAATCCAGCCAAATGATCATGTTTGGTATATCAAAAGTTTTTTTAATATGCTTTATTATAAACAGTAAATCAACAAAAGTTCAGTATACGTTATATAGAGTTTTATATGATATTCGGTATATCAAGATTATTTTAAATATTATGATATTGGTATTTAAAAAAAAGTTCAGTAAATCAAGAGTTCATTATATCATGAGTTTATTATATCGAAGTCAGACTGTATACTATTTTACTAAATACACTATTACTAAACTAAACTTTCTCTTTTTCTATATTGCAATATGTTATTAATGATTTAAACATTATTCTAGTTAATTCGATTCTAATAGAAAGAACTCTTCCCATTGATCATTCAACCCAATATTTTTAGACGATCTTTATATTTTTTTGTGCTAAAGTTTCTCTGTTTTTCACAAAATAACTCCATTTTTTTATTGCAGAAATGGATTTTCTGTACATTAAACAGGTTAAGAAAAAGTTAACTGAAGCACTCAAAGTTCAAACTTCAGCTTTATTACATGACTTATTTCTAAGACTACCTCAGCTTGCCAAAGGTATAACAGTAGCCACGCCTATTGCAGCAGACTTGTTTAAAAACTTTTCTGACTACCGACTAGACTTAAGTCTTCAAAAAGTTAAACCTAAAACCTCTACATAACAGATAGTAATGGCTAATGTTATAGGGACTGTATGTCATCTTTCCTTTTTCCAGCCATTGACCAAATATTACATAAAATGAAAAAGCAGATAGATGCGATCAATAAATCACATTAATTGAATTTAGCTGTCATGACAAACATAGGGCTTTAATTAGTTTTAGTAATTATTAAATCATACTGACCAGTTTTGGTATTAGAGTAGTTTCAGTTTTATGATTTATCAAACTGAAACTTTCAGTTTCAGTATCAGTTTTGTGATTTACTGAACTGATTTACTGATAATAAAAACATTTTTTTTTTTATAAGAAAAATGTCTTTTTATTAAATAATATAGTTAAAAAAAATGATGTGAAACATTTTTACATAAACGTTTAATATAAAAAATAATATTCTGCAACATTATTTTTGCGAAACTTGTAAAAAATATTGCGAAATGTTTTTTACATAGACAATTTATTATAAAAAATAACATTTCGTAACATTATTTTTACAAAACTTGTAAAAAATTATAAATATTTTTTTTTTTCTTTAGAAAATAATTTTTTGTTATAATTTTTCATTTTTGGTAGGAAATAAATTTTTTTGAGGAAAAAATAAAATTTTTTTTGTTTATCAATCAAAGAAATGCAATTAAAAAAGCTTTAAACTAACTAATTTCTTTATTTAAAAAATTATTTAATAATATAGTAAATAATGAAATGGGGTAAAAAAAAATTTTTTTTTTATTTTATACCGGCTTAACACCTCAAAAGTAAAATGTGGTACAGTTATGACGAATTGACGATGACAAATAATACTATATCAGATGACCAAATTGGACATGTTGCGAAATGTTTTTTACATAAATGATTTGATAAAAAAATAACATTTTACAATGTTATTTTTGCGGAACTTATAAAAAATGTTGCGAAATGTTTTTTACATAAATAATTTAATATGAAAAATAACATTTCACAACGTTATTTTTGCAAATATTGTAAAAAATATTGCAAAATATTTTTACATAAACGTTTGATATAAAAAATAACGTTTTACAATATTATTTTTGCAAAACTTGTAAAAAATATTGCAAAATATTTTTTACATCAGAAATTTAATATAGAAAACAACATTTTACAATATTATTTTCCGTTTTATTTAAAAACGTTGTGAAACATTTTTATAAAATGATTTAATATAAAAAAAATATCTCGCAACATTTTTTTTTGTCACTTTAATAAAAAATGTTGTAAAATGTTTTTTTATGGATGATTTGATAAGAAAAAATCATTTTGCAACTTTTTTTTTGCTAAACGTTGTGAAATGTTTTTTTTCTAAAAATGTTTGGTAAATCAGTTTGGTTTTTGGTAATTATCGATCAGTTTTAGTAATTATTAATACCGATACTGATCAATTCAGTTCAGTATCCGTTTTTGCAAAAACTGAACTGAACTGAACTGATCAGAACCCTAGACAAACAAAGAAAAATTGATATGTCAAGATTCACCTGATGATCAACCAAAAATAAAAATGGATATGAATACCCTGTACTAATCAAATACTATATTAAACACGTAATTAAGTCCTAGTTTGTCCATTTTTAATAAACAACAAAATTTCTGGAACCTGACATTGACTAAAAATCAGAAGAAAAAGTTAAAGAAAAAAGCGAGAGTTGCGAAAAAGAATATTTTTTTACAGGAAAACAGCTCTTCATTCTCTTTGACTACGTCACCTGATTCTACCCTTGCTAGTTACTCTCAGCAGCCTAAAGAACTACTGATATCTAGTTCTATCATCCTACCAGTGTGTCCTGCCTCAAGTGATAATAAAGGCCAGGCATCAGCTACAAAGAAAACCAAATTATATGAAGACTCTGCAGGAACAAGCAATTTAATCATTACAGCAGGATACTGACCTGAGCAAGAAGAATAACAGCTTTTACTGGACCTGATAATATATGATATCCCAGCCAAATAGACGAATTATAAGCTTCTCATAAAATTAAATAAATGGGGCAAAGTGGTATCAATTAACATGTGATTGCAAAAGAAATACCTTACAGTAGGAATTTGACTGATTCCTAACCATAATTGTCTGAAGACATATAATAATTATAATTGGACAGTCTTCTTCAGAAATATTCCTATCTAATAGTTCCCTGCCACCTGAACATTTGCCAATAGAAAATAGCGTAAAAAGTTCCAGGCCATCATCCTTAACATACCTGAGGATATGAATTACAAATTATTATATTCTAATAGTGTTACAAGCCCTTTTCTTATGGAAAGCAATATTAAATTTTTTAAAATTATCAAGGAATAAGATGGTTTAAGGTTTCTTATAGGATATTTCACAACCTAGAATACACTCTCTCAAAGAATCTTTAATAAACAGCAGTGGAAGGACATTGAACTGATTTGGTGCTGTCACTCTACTCTCTTCTTTTATTTTACCAAAAGATCTCTGGTTAATCCTCAATCAGACAACTTCTACAACAAGACTTCCTTCTGCTTCAAAGTAGTGACTGAAGCTAACAAGGTATCTCTTAGGCCACAAAGATTTTTAAATCGAGTAACAAAGAGTGCATCTTTGCCAAATTTTTCATCTTCTAGCAAGCCTAATAAGCAGATTAGTCATTCAAACAGGCCTGAGCATCATGGATTATGAAAGTCCAATAGTAGGTAACCTGATATCAAGAAAAAAATGGAACTCAAGTAGCTATTGAAACAATTGATTAGTTTATGCAACTAGTATACTAGGAATAGAGAATTAGCTACTTGAGGAATTGAATTCCTAGCCAATTTTTTTGTTTTTGAAGATTAACTTTCTTTACAATTTTTCTTTATATGTTTTGTTTCCCTTTATTTCTTTATATATAGTATTTGTTAGACAAATGGTTGAACTGTGCCTCTTAAGAGGCTTGAAGTGTATTTTTAATGATTAGAAGTGATATTTTATATCCTTCCTATTTTATATTAATAAATTACATATTATCCAACATCTTTAACCATAAAAAAAAAAAAAATTCGATTTTAATAAATAACTATTAAAATTTGTATTCAAGAATTCATTTAAAAAATATAATGATAATAATAATAGTAGCTTTTAATATTCAGCAGAGATATTAAAAACTGATATACCTTTTAAAGTAATTAATTATAAAATCTATAAAAGAAAATATTAATATTTATTAAAAATATATAAAAAAATCTTAAAAAATATCTTTAAAGTTCTATTTAAGAACTTTTCAAAAAACTGTAAATTTAAAAAAAATAAAATTTTATTTAAAAATCTATTTAAAAGTTATAGATATATAAAAAAATAAAAAAATTTTAAAGTATAGACCTTTAAAATAACTATTTTACAATTATAAAAAAAACTATTAACTAAATGTTTCATTTAAAAAACAGAAATAATAGAATTTTAAAATTTTCTTTTAAATTCTATTAAAAAATATTGCAAAGCTGCAAAAAGAATGCATTAGTAAATATATTAAAAAAAATCCAAAATTAAAAAAAAAGTTGTAATTTATCTTTAAATTAAGCTTTCAATTAGCTTCTTATACTAAAAAGTAAAGAACATTAATAAATATTTATTAAATAAAAAATAAAAATAAATAAAGATAAATAAATTTAAAAAATTTTGAAGATATTTAATTTACCTTTAAAATTCATCTAAGAAGCATCTATAAAGTCACAAATTTGCATAAAAGGATATAAAACAAAATATTAATTGATTTTTTATTTAAATAAAAATAAAAAATAAAAAAATTTTGAAGATTATCTTTAAAATTCTATTTATTAGTTATTTAGAAAGTCTTAAATCTAAAAAATAAAAGAGTATCAACATTAATTAATATTTTATTAAAAAATAAAAAATTAATAATTTCAAAGCCTACTTTTAAAATTCCATCTATAATGCAATCAGAAAATTATAAACTTACAAAATTAAAAATAAAATGTTAATTAGTATTTCATTCAACAAAAAAGATTAATTTTTTTTATACTTCTCAGCGTAATTAAATCTCAATTGCCGTAATATTACGGTACAATGCCAAATTGCGTATTGATGTAACGTAATTAATTTATACTGACGTAATTAATTTTTACTGATGTATTAATTTATACTGACGCAATCAATTTTATATTGGCGTAATTAATTATGGATTACATATTTTATTATAATATGTTATTACTTAGCGAATGCAACTGACTGAAAAGTTACACATGATCTGGAACAACAAACGAGTTTAACTTTAGAGAGCAAAGTTTATTTATAGTCTGAAGGCTAATACTTTTATTATCATTTATAATTTATGATCAGATTATTAATAAAGTTTTCAGTTGTAACGAATACAACTTAATTGTCTTTATTAATAAATACAAGTGACAGTTAACTGTAATTTAAGTTTAACGCATAAACTTCTTCTCTCACTTAATCCAAATTCCCTTCCTTTTATAATCTTTAATCTTTCTATCTTTTTCTAAATCTATTACTTTCTAGATTTGTCTTAAATCCTAATTCTAGGTACTACAATATTCTAGATTACCCTATAAATTTCCTAACTTTTTCCATTCTTATAGATTATACTAGAATAATCTAATTTATAAAAAACTTATATAACAATGTTTATTTTATTGTAATAATCTTAAACCTTCCCCTCTCACTTTTACTAAACTTACGTATATTTCAAGTCTGGGTTTGTCTAAAGAACCTGGTAACCTAAAGAAAAAAAAAGAAATAGAAAAAACATTAGTACATACATTTCTTCTACATATTAAAAAAACTCTTCCACTTCCCGTTAACAGGATACCAAATAATATATATATAGGTCACATTAAAATCCAAATTTTTTACTATGATCAATAAGCAAATTATTTTAAACTCTACTAAGCAAAATTTTATTATAATATCAAAAATTTTATATTGCTAAGCAACTCATTTTATGATATATATAAAAACTTTTATAAATAACTTATAAATTTATATTTATAGTACAATTTATTATAAAAATTAAAATACAAATAAATTTTAATGTTGTTCACCAGCTCAGTCCGTCGAGCAGTGAATTATGAATATCTTCAGGGAGACACTAGCTATGAAGTATTCCAATCAATTCCTTACACGCTAAAAGGCAGTGTATTTGATAATTGAAATGTATCTTTATTAGTTGTAAGTACGTTAACAACTTATACAATAAGGCAATCTTATAACACTTGCAATTACAACTTCTTTTATAAACAACTTGTCTGAACTTCCTTTATTTTAAGCGAATATTCAAGATATTTATACAAATTGAACTTCATTCAAATATATAAATAATATAAGATATAAAAGATATAAATATAATAAATAATATATAAGAAATTTAAATAATAAAAGAAATATAAAAAATAAATACTATATATACTATAAATGATATATAAGAAATATATACTAAATATACTAAATATACTTAATATACTTTATATACTACATCGATCATTTGTGGCACAGTAGTATTAATATTCATCATTATGTAAATGCAAATCATTCGTTTAACAATGTGATAAATAACTTAATTAAATGCCCAAAATATTAAAAATTTAAAAATTAATAGTACTGTTATAGGGATACTAACCTTTCAATAAATATCATACCTAGAGTTATAAAAAATAAAACACAATTATTTTCAACCATTCTGAACAACTTACTTAAGCACAAGAAGTTGATTTCATTTAACCAAAAATAGTAAAATTACACTTTAAAATTAAAAATCAAATAAACGATAAATAATTGAAAGTATAAAACTTGGTCACATTTCACAAATATTATCCAATCATCCTATAACTTTTACTGTAGGTAGATTCGACCCCGCTAAACAATTGTACTTAAGCGGAAAAAGGGGATTTCATTTGACCAAAGTGGTAAAATCACGCTCTGAAATTGCAAAATAGGTTTTCACAAAAAAATTGATAATACCAAAATAGCCAATACTCCATGAATATTATGCCAATTGTCATAAAAATTAATATGCAAGTAGATTCAATCCTGCTGAACAACTTTACTTAAGTGGAAAAAAGTGATTTTATTTGATCAAAGTGATGTAATTACGACCTGAAGTTAAAAGAGAAAAAAAAAATTTTGGAATTAGTACTGTTTGAAAAATACAAATTTCTTCATAAATATTATACCTAGCCTTAAGAAAATTAAGATCTGAGTACTTTTGACATTGTTAAACAGCTTTACTTAAATATAAAAAGTGATTTCATTCAACTAAAATTTATTTTACATATAGTTAAATTTAATAAACAAAAAACAAGAATAAGAGAATATTATTATAAAAAATGTATTTTTTTATAAATATAATATTTAATTTTATGAAAACTAAAGCATATAAAATCAATAATATATTGAAAAAAGAAAATATCTTTTTAAAAAAATTTTTAAAAGTATGAGTGAAATTAAAATTTATATATAGTATGAAAATCACCCCTTACTATGCAAAATCTATATATAACTTTAACAATTTTAATTCCCTATTATGCATCTATAATTACAACTTTTTTCATTTTTTGCTTTTTAATAAGCAAAATTCTATATGACTTAAAAAAAAATTTTATATAATAAATAAGCAAATTTTTTTGTTACTTGTATATATCTTGTTTGGGATCCTCTGTTAACTTACTTGTATAAATTCCAAGTCTGGGCTTGTCTAAAGAGTCCAGCAACCTAAAGAAAAAAAAGAAATAGAAGAAATGTTAGTATATTTCTTCTATGTATTACAAAACTTCCACTTACTTATTTGCACACATTCCAAGTCTGGGTTCGTCTAAAGAGTCTGGCAACCTAAAGAAAAAAAAAGAAATAGAAAAAACATTAGTACGTTTCTTCTATATACTAAAAAAAATTTACTTTCCAATTCCCGCTAACCTACTTGCATATATTCCAAGTTTAGACCTTCCAAATCTAAAAAAAAAGAATCAAAACATTAATAAAGTTTTGTTAAATAATTATAAAAAAAAATTATTTTGATTACCTTCAAACGTTAAAAGCAGGTCTGTCCCTACAAAAAAGAAAAGAAAAGAACGTTAGTTAATGTTCTTGTAGTTCTTATATTAAAAAATCTTCCTTCCCTCACATTATCTCAAAAAGTCATGTACCAAAAGATCTGTTCCTACAAAAAAAAAGAACAAAATGTTAATTAACATTCTTATATTAAAAGAATTATTAATATAACACCTTCCTCTGTAACTTATCATTTCGCGAATTCCAAGTCTGGTTTCATACCTAAAAAAAAAATAGAATATTTAACAGTATAATAAGACTGTTTGGACAAAAAAAAAAGTTTTTTTTTAAAAAAATCAAGTGAATAACAGTTTAAGAACTGTTTAAATTTTTTTTTAAAGTAAATAACAGTTTAAAAACCATTTTAAATTTTTTTATTTTAAAGTAAATAACAGTTTAAAAACCATTTTAAATTTTTTTATTTTAAAGTAAATAACAGTTTAAAAACTGTTTTAAATTTTTTTATTTTAAAGTAAATAACAGTTTAAAAACTGTTTTAAATTTAAGAAAAATAAAAAAATAACGGGTTAAAACTATTTAAAGAAGAAAAATAAAACTAAAATTAAAATTTAACGGTTTAAAAAAAACTTTACGGGACGAGTTGTACATCATGTTATCTATGTCAAAAGTTGTTCTTAATGCAAACAGCATATCTGTATGCCTTTCGAAGAAGTCTATTAACTGTCTTTCCTCTTTGGCAATTTTATAGCTTTGTAAGCTTTAACTGAGTATTTAACTAAGAATTCTGATTGTAAATTGTGATCCACCAGGCGTTGAGTATGTTGGACTTTTGGGCAATTCCTTCATACTAGATAAAATCTTTCGCAATTTTTGCGTTCTTTTAGTGACCAGTCCCCTAGGAACCATCAGATAGAAATGTCGTTGAGTGTGTACATCCATAGTCTGTTATCAAAGTAGACGCATATCCCATTATGGAGAATAATCTTGATCCATATAGTCTGGAATTTCCTCTGTTTTTTCGCTGAGAACTTTATGGTATGATCTCAAGTATTTAAAGCCTGTAATATTTGTTCTTGGGTCCACTCAACTGGTATATCGTATACTGTAATATGTCAAACAAAATGTGCATTTTCTTCTGTAACAAGATTTCCAGTAATAACTTTTTCAGTCACACTTCAGGTAAACTTTTTTCCTTTCAATTTATTAGTTTTCCCTTGATTTGCATCTGTATTTTCTGATTTTGCAGGTTAATTATTCTTCAGTTGCTTTTTTTGCTTTTTGGATTTCCTATTTTTTTTTTTTTTGGGTTTTTGGCATTTTCTTGTGAAGGTGTACTCTGTGGTGTTTTTGATTGATCCTCTATGATTTCTATTTTTTCTATTTCTGGCTCATTCAATACTATTGGTTTGACTTGTTGTGGCTTCAGATCCTCCTCTTGAAATGAAAGTTTTTTGAAAAGTTCAGACTGAACTACTTTTTTAATAGCTAAGTTAACTATTATTGATATCTTTAGTCCAATATGAAGCATTAATAGTATCGTTCTATATGTTAGGTTTAATTGAACAGCCATATTATGTATGTTAATAGTCTTAATGATCTTGTTCTCTCCTAACACTTTGTTTATCCTCGTAAGTTAGTCGTCTGGAGATAAAGTTCCTATGTTACTAAGTTTTGCTATGAGTTGTTATACTATACTAATAGTTGAACTCTCTGAAATAATCATTTTTTATATATGATTCTATTTATATTTTTGATAGAAAATATTTAATAAAGTGGTTTTTTTTCTTATAAAAATTTTAGCTGAAATGATCAGCAGGAAGAATCCCTCCGTTCATAGATTTAGTTAATTTATATATCTTAAATTCATAATGAAAGAATAAACACTTATCATAAAGTATATGTGAAAATACATGTTATACAAGAATTTACATAAGTAACTAAATTTTATTGGTAATAGTGATATATTTATCTATAGTAATTCTTATATCATGTAATATATATGAAGTTTCATGTTTACTTTCTTATAATAACCAAAAGCTAATGATTAATATTAACATTTAAGCAAAATTTTCTAACAATGTACTTCTCTTATTATATAATCAATTTTTTTTAACTAATTCAGTAATATTTGAAATTAAAAAATTTTACTAATAGTATCTTATCAGATCTAATGACCTTTTAAAACATTATTTTTGTACTACTTTACTGTGCATTTTTTCAGGTGATCTGTTTCATATGACTGAACTATATTACAATCATGAACTTAAATTTATTACTGGTAAGATAATATTCTTTTTTAGAATAAATCTTTAGAAAAATTATATTACTATATATAATTCATCATGAAAATCAAATTAAAAAATACTTCTTAAAATTATAATAAATACTAAAATTATATTTTTGGATTAATAAGAAGGTTTTTTTTAATTATTTATACAATAATTATACATGTAAAATTTAAGTATATGCTGAAAGTGTTAAAAAATAAATTATATAGTGCAATAACTTGTTTCCATAATATATGATGATTATCTTTCAAATGATGTTACATATTTATTAGATAAAAAATTGATTGCAATCACTAAGAAATCATTAGCATATAATCTAAAGTTCACAGATTATTTTTAAAATAGATGATAATCTATTATAAATATAACTTTGCAAAATTATTATACAGAATCCAAATCAAATCCTATACTCAATTTTGCATTCTCTACAAGTTTATTAGAAAGAAAACTTGTAATATTTTATATATTTTATATTATTTTTAAATTTAAATTTATATCATGATTTTTATATAACTATTTTTATTTGTATACTATTGTATTTATATATGGATTATATAATTACCATAAAATTTTTTTTTATAAAAATATTATTATATAAATATAAATGCCATTTAAATCCAAAATAATTTGGAATTATAGCAGCCCAAATATATAAATCCAAATTAATTTGCAATTTATATATTTGGAATTTGAAAATTATGGCTGTTAAAATATACAAATTAATTTGGGATTTACTTAAAATAATTTGGGATTTTAGGTAGTATCTATATAATACAAAATTCCAATTACAGTTTATATTTTGAAAAATAAGAAAAAAATTTTTGTAAAATGGGTATCGCCTAAAAAGGAAGGTCTGTATCATACAATATTCTAATATGGTAATTTTTAATATTCTGGCCGGAATTATAAAAAATTAGGTTGTGATATATAATACGTTACAAATAGGATTTTTAATATGAAAGCCTACTCCCTGGAATACTTACAGAAAAATGAAAAAAAGAGGGTGTGCCACGGTGATAGATAATAGTCACGTGACCTGTATTCCACACTAGTGTAAGTTAAGAAATTTTCTTTTTATATTAATTGGACAAAAAATTTATTATGTTCGGCGTAATATTAATTAATTCAAGAAAAGTTCACTCATCTTTAATTGCTAAAAAGTAACGGACTAATAAGACATCTGATTTTATTATTATTCATTCATTTAAGTTTTCGTTCGAATTCAAACATTCCATAAACCATAAAACACATAGTATTACAAAAGAAAATTATTCATCAAATTAACTATAAATTTTATGATGATTCCTTTCATGTCGGTTAGTAAATGTAAGCTTTTGCGCAGCAGCCCAAGTTCATTAATTCAAATTACAAAAATAATAATGAAATAATTTTAAAAGTTTCTTTTTTAAATGAAATTGTTGATTTGATGATCGTTATCTTTAAAACAAGTTTTGATGCAGGAATAAAAATGATTGCCCCAAAAATGCAACATTTGGACTTTACGAAGAATAAAGGCTTCTAAGATTGAACCGAATAAAAAAAGATCTTTTTTTCATTGAAGCCACAAATAAATAAAAATATTTATAATTCATATTACTATTCTAAAAAGTAAATATTACTACTTTTTTGATCTGTTTCGTCAAATAACGCAATAACAAAAACAAGATTACTTACTAGATAACAATCGGTTCGATTTTCATATAACGAATCATCTGTGATCACGTTACCGAATTTCTCTTATACTCACTAAATTCGTTATCAATGGTGGCAGGAAAATATACTCGTTGATTTTCTCTAAAAAATTCCAACATTCTTAAAAAATGAATCGATTTTTCTTATAAAATGCACTTGGCTGTGCTCTTCTTTTCCTTCCACTTGTCGATTTATATTCTCAATGAATTTTTTTTTTAAAAATAATTTAAAAAGCCTCGATGGCGCAGATACTGCGCATCTTAAGTAATTTGAATTCTTACACTCAAATTTAGATTAGTACCAAACAAAACGAACGAATAAAATTATATTAAAAAATACTTGATTAATCTAAACTTAAAAATAAATAGTGGGTTCATTTTAAAAAAAAATTTTTTTTTCTAAAAATAAAATCGAAAAAGTGCAAAAGGCGTTCAATCAATGAATGATAAGGAAATCACAACATTTCAAATTGATCGGGCTGAATAAATTACCTTAAACTACAAATCGATTTTTTATTTCAAAGCAGAATTCGCGTGAAACAGATAGAAAAACTTTATCGAAAAAAAAGTAACATAAGACATTCAATATAAACAATTAAGGTAATAGGGTTTAGCGCGTCATCAAACTTTACAACAATCGCGTTCAATCAAATATTATCTATTATCTAGATGATTGCATTATTTAGACGCCGAGATAAAAATCACTCTTAAAACAGAACTTACAATAAAAGTTAATTTTGGAAATTTTGCAAACATCGGATCAACAAATAAAATTATATATTTTTAGCTTAATTTCCCTCGTTTTCTATTAAAACTATTTTAACTATTTTTCACGTGTAGCGTGCGAAAATAAACATTTTAAGAAACCTTCCACACCTTTCGATTAAAAAAAAAAAAATCGTACATATATATATATATAGCTTATTGACTAATACTATAAAACTAAAAAAAAAAAAAATTTATTTTCCTTATTCACATATTTTAATTCTTAAATTTTTGAGTTTTTTTTTTGGTACAAAAAAAAAAAATATTTTGTATATAAATTCAAAAGTTGGGTAATTAATATTTAATATTTAAATTAAAATCCCTATGTTTCTTATACATTTCATTCCATTGTTTTTGATCCTCCAGATAATATTGAGATACTTCTGCCATATATTTTTTGTGGTGTTCTTTTCTCTTCAACAACCAGTTCTTGCGATCTTTTCCTTTCAATAAAGAGTAATATTCTTTGGTTGTTGATTTTATATCATCAATCCAATAATATCGATGAACAGGAACTGCGAAGGCACCACCTCTAATCCAAACACATGGTAATGTTTCTATTACCTCAACAGGTATTTCTCCAGGTTCTTTGAGGTCTTCAAAACTAATAATAATTGGTATGTTATTAATTATTGTTATTTAAAACAAAATAATTCCGATAAAAAAACACTTACGTTTTTGTTCTTTTGAGCAAACATTCATCACAACAACGAACTCTAAATTCCCAGTATAATTTTGAAGACCTCGGATCACTATTTCCACAAAATTCACAACTTTTATCATAAATTAACATTTTTATATATTTTTTTTCGTCCATTCCTTGAGGCGGAGGTAATTTAGTATAAGGTAAAAATTTCATTCTTGAAGTACGCCAAATGTTTTGAGATATAGGTGATAGTGTACACAAAAAATTTCGATATTGTTTACAAACTCTGGATAGTTTGAAAATATCGATTGGTGTTAAATATTCGCATATTTTGGAAAAAACCTCCGGTGATATTGAAGTAACAAACAGAGGTTGTTGCTGAGAGTGAAATAACATGGTTGAAGAAGATGATGATGGTAATTTTTGTTGTTGATTATTCGATGGTGATGACGGTAGCAAAGTTCCAATTGATTTTGTTGGAAGAATGATGGCTGGATTTGTCATAGTAAGACTCATATTTAATTAAAGTTCATTAAAAGATATTTTTTTATTTTTATTTTTTTTTTATTTTTTTTTTTTCTTCCTCTGAATGAAGTGACCAAAATGAAATAACCTTGTTTTTTTTTCGTCTTAAAGTAAAGAAAAAAAGAGGAACTATCGGGTTTTTACAAGATCTGAATATATATAGTAAATATATATATATATTTGTTTTAAAAAAGAAAGGTCAGATTCTTTTTTCTCTTGCAAAAATGACCAAAATTTCAATTCTAGCAATTTTTTTTTTACAAGATCAATAAAAAAAAATGGATTAATAAAATTGTGATTTTTTTTTAAAAAAATTTTAGATAAGGGAATATTGTATTATAGATGAAGTCATTTATGTAAGAATGGGGAAAATATTTTCAAACATCAAAACAAAATAAAGTTTACCAATACCAAATACTGAAATATCAAAAAATTTTTACGCAAGGAGGAGTTTTCCCTTTGTCGATCAAGGAAAAAAAAATTATTCAAACTAAAATATTTATATATAAATTTGAAGGTAAAATGAAAAAAATTTTTAATGCTATCGATAAGGAAATTATTTGAGTGAAAGATATATATATATTTTTTTGGAAACAATCAATTTTTTTTTTTAATTTCTCTTTTAATTTAAATAAAAGAAAAGGAAAAAAAAGATATGGCTTGATGGCTTGACCCTTATTTAGTGATGGAGGATTTGCTGATTTTGGCTTTTGTGGGCGTTTTTACAGTAAGCAAAAAAAAACTTGTATCTTTTTAATATTTTTATGACGATATTACATTATTCATCGCGACATGTACTTCTGATCATGCAGGTTTAACTATTTGAAAAATAACCTTGTTCGATTACAGGATGCCGAAACGAACACATGTAATAACTATTGGTTAAGTAAATCTTTTGCATAACTTACCGTTAAATAATAACGTTACAAGTTTTGAAGCTAACCGAATAATAGGAAGGTAACTTTTTTAATTCTTTCTGGTATATATTTAATATTTTCTCTTTTTTTTTTAAAAAAAAAAAGAAAAAAAAATTTTTCTAAAAATGAATGATAAAAATTCCGATGCTTAAATAATTTTTAATTAATTTAATTTCTTTTTTTTAGAATTTTTTTTTTTTTTTGGAATTTTCAGGTAAATATATATATATACCTTTTTTTTTCTCCATTTATTGTGAATAATGATGATGATGCATCGGGGTTGAATGATTATGAAGCCCCCGTAAATAGGAAACAGTAGAAAAAAAAATAAAATAAAATAAAATAAACTGATAATTCCTGAATTTTTTGTTTACGTATTGACCCCAAACAAATCAACAATAAATAAAAGAAAATAAAACATGTAAGGAAGGAAACACACATGCAATCGGTATCTTAATTTGAAACTAAAAACTGTTATCAAACCACTAAAGTAAATCGATAACAAAGGAACTAAAGGTACCGTACATACTTTGTGATCTTTCTTTAGTTTAATATATATATATAAATAATATCATTCATCATTACAAATGTCATCATATAACGTGTAACGAACTACAAATGGCTCAATTTTAATTAGTTTGATATCTTTTGAGGAGGGTCATAAACGAATATTCATGCTGAAACTTGGCGTTCTCACAGGTCTCTTAACGTTTCTGAAAAAGACCTAATAATCTAGTATGGGTTTATTCCAGGTATAGTTTAGAATTTACGCTCGAGTGTTCGTGCATTTGACAAGAAGGGAATCAAGGAGGTCCCGTAGTAAACATTTCTGCATGTGAAGTTTGTCAATTTAATGCGTTTAAGTATTGGAAACGATTAGTTACTCCGTTCGGTATAACCAAACATTTTCCTTTTGTAGGTTACCTTTCCGGTTATATATCTTGAATTAAACTTCATACTTTACCCACGATGGCACGAGAACGACGAGTGGCATAAAAATACAAGTTAAAAAACTGGTTGTTTTTATGAATTTATTGTACGACGAAGACAAATATTTTTTAATCGGGTTTTAGTGTAACTAATGGTTTTGGGAAAAAAAAATTTTTTTTAGACGATACACAGTCTGAAAAATTGCGAAATCGGTGCATTCGTGGCGAATAAAATTGCACATATTGTATTTTTGCATATTTTATTCATAATCCAACTTATTGCATGCAGGGACAAAACTTTAACAATTTGTCATGTTATTTTATCAATCTAGTCTTCATTTACCTTAAATAGATTCAATGAGTTCCAAAGGTATTTTTTTTAGTCATCTTGCATTATCTCAAATTCTACTGGTGCAATAGTAAAATGGTATTTGATATTCAGCAGGTTTAATTATTATTATTATGTATTTAATTACAAATTTATTTATTTTCGCAAAATATTTTTTTTTTTTCCACTAAATCAAAATTTCTCCGTTTATTCGTGGCTTATTTTGTTATTATAATCGTGAAACATCACGCGCATACGACATGTCCTGATCTACATGGGACGCACAGCCAAGAAAAGAAACGTCAAACGTATCCTTTGTATTGTATGTATATCATCGTCATCTCGTCCGCATTTTACTCTTTTTCTATTCATTCAGACATTCAAAACCCCAAATGCGGTAAGTTATTGTGTTATATTTTTAGTTTCAGAAAAAAATCTTTCTTTCAACTTTTTTTATTTCGTTTTTTTTTTAGAAAATTATATAAATAAAATTTGGATATATTCCGAAAGAATTTGTGCAAAAAAATTCGGAAATAAATCCGTCGAGAGATCAATTTAAGTATCTATTTTTTTTTTTTTTGTAATACATAGTTTGCGTTATTTAATTTTTAATATTTAAATTTGTTGTAATCATTGTGTCTTTAAATCTATCTATATATAGTATGTTCATTATAATCCTTAATATTAATTAATATTAATTAAATTATTTTTGCAGATCCGGAATGAAGATTCTCTTCCTCGAACCACGATTGTACATAACTGCACACAACATGCACAGTTGCACAAGCAATTATTTACGATTGCATCAAGGTTTTTTTTCTTTCTATGAAACATAAAAAAAACAAATAATAAATATTGTTTTTCTATTGTTTTTTTTATCGAATTTTTCTTCTTTCTTGCATATACTTATGCCCGTTAACTTCGTATCACGAATTCTAAAAAACTTAAACTGATTGTTAATAGTCAAGACCATATGATTTCTAAACATTCTTGATTTTGGCCCAATAAAAAGATTTTTTTTTTTATTGGGGAGAAAACAAAATACTTTGCAGTAACATTATTTTATTTATTTTTTTTTTTTTCGCGAGGATCAATCCATTGTATTTAAATTTTGATTGGTTCAGCAATCAAAATAATTAATTTCATGGTGCAGGCGCAGTACATCTTTTTAAGAAAAAAAAGCTCGTGAATTATGAAAAAAACAATAATAGCGTTAAGTAAATTATTTATATTGGTTGAAAGTTTAAATACATTTATGGTTTAAGTTTTTTCTTGGCAAATAATGTTTGGATAATTGGATACCTATTTTAGTGATATTAAAATCTAAACATTTCAGAGCATTGATAAAAAAACAAAAAAAAAAAAAAAAAAATTATTTGGACAAAGGTGCATTAGATTAATTTTTCGGAATTATACATCTTTCCGGAACGAAAATTCCATTGAATAATACATCAATACATCAACAAATAATTTTATTTCATCAAATGAAAAAAAAAATCAGATTTTAACCGGTCAAAACAAAACAAAAAAAAAAAAAAAAAAATAATTAATAATTATAATGATAATAATATTATCATTACTTGTTTTTTTAATTTAGCTATTTTTTTTTATAATTGAGTTTAATTTATTCGGATGAAAAAAAAAATCGTTTCAAAATCGGAAAATTTTAAATTCAGGTAAGAACATCATCTACATCACAACGCATGAATAGATTCTGTTGTAACAAAAACGTGTATTTAAACTTTTTTTTTTTTGTTTTTGTTTTTTTTCTTATAACAGATGACGTGAGATATTCAGATAAACAATAAACAGTTTATTTGAACTATATCGACCATGTGTTGGTCATTTTCACCAATTATCAATGAAAGAGAATCAATGAAGGACCATGTGATCGATAACATTGTAATTATTACAATTCGACCATTAGGAATAATAATACACTAATACGGTTAATTTATCTGCATCCAATATTAAAATTTATTATAACGTTTCGTAACCGATCGAGCAGATTTACAGAATTACTGTATTAGCAGTCGTGAATCGAACGAATCATTCTTTGATTCGCACATAAAAACTCATGCATAGAATAATATTTATGCATGTAAAGGCCAGACCAAGTTACATCTCATATTTGCTTAAAGATAAAGTAGTCTGACAAAACTTTTTGTGATCAGTCTGATGATCAAAAAAAGTTGTGATTTTTATCCCATATTGGTCTGGCTTTTTTTTTAAAATCGGTTCACGTGATAATTATAATTTCTTTCGATCACATGACATTCTTCATAATCGCTAGGGTGTCCAGTAGGGTGTCCAGGATGGGTTGTCGCGATGACCCTAAAATCGTGGTGTGAAAATCGTGAAATCGCGAAAAATCGTGAGTTGGCCGGAGTTAGGGTAACTTCAACCAAAACTAACTTTATCATAATTCTAATTATTGAAATTATGATCACATGTTATCTTAATTATCCAATCAAATTTTATCGCGATCACGATTTTGGCGTGAAAAAATGACCAAAATCGTGAAAAAATCGTGGGGTGAAAATCGTGAAATCGCGAAAAATCGTGAGTTGGCCGGAGTTAGGGTAACTTCAACCAAAACTAACTTTATCATAATTCTAATTATTGAAATTGTGATCACGTGTTATCTTAATTATCCAATCAAATTTTATCGCGATCACGATTTTGGCGTGAAAAAATGACCAAAAATCGTGATCAACCCATCCTGGACACCCTATTTCATGCCATAAGTAGAAGGTAGAAAATTAGTTCTAATAGATAAAGTTATAATTTTTTTTATGATATCTTTTTGGGGGGACTTTATAGCGGTTGCAGGATTATTTTCACTTTCGTTCTTCCGCTTTTATCAGTTTCTTTTGTATAACGAAATTCTTCAATTTCATAAATATTAAGAGCGGTTTTTTTTCAAAAAAAGGGAGGATGATGATGACACAACGATTATATTTTTAATTACATTTTATTTTTAATTTTAGCAGTTAACTTTGTAACATCTCTTTTTACGTACGTAACAGACGAAATGTAAGTAAATATATACATATATACAACTTTCAAATTTTTTATTCTATTCATGATTAATATTTGTACAGGATTATAGGTGGAGAAAATAAAAAAAAGTTTTTTAATTAATCTAATCTATTCCTCTATTATGATGTATTATGTTGTATACCGAAAACATTTGTTCCCAGTGCTAATAAAATTAAATCATAAATTATAATACCACTAACTAACATGATAGAGATTGCACCACATCCAATCGCTATTTTCATACCATTAATTTCTGAGATCCACGGGAATGCTTTAAAATTAACATAATTATTTAAATCACTCTTCTGAGAATTATCATGACTTTTATAAGTATTATCACTAGACATAATCGAAGGATGATGATGATAAAATCTTTGACGAAAATGAATATCAAGTGGATCAACATTTGAATCTAATTGACTATCATTCAAAGTAATTATGGGAGTGATAGCATGCCTATGTGGAGATCTTCTTCGTTTTAAACTATTACGTGAGATTAAAGATGGGGGAGCTGATAAATGCTGCTTCTCGAAAGAATGATGATGTATATCATAATCAGCGGTCATTGTTGAATGTGATCGAATTCTAACAGGTGTTGAACAACGAGAACCATGATCTCCACACAAAATAAGTTGTGGTATTGGTATATCAAGATAATTCGTTGAAGTTATCTGATGACGGACTTTCTCTGATTCAACTTCATGTTGCATTGTAGTTGTTGCTGCTGCATTTGACGTATTTATTACAACTAAATCAAAATAATTCCCTTCCGTATGACTTTCTGATATAATTATTGGACTGACTTTTGGACTAACTATTGGACTGACTTTTGAACTTGACCGATAAGTTCGTATGGATAAAGATGATTTTGTAGATTGAATGGATTCATGTGATTTCTTACGTATAGGATTATTTTCCAGTGATTGAGAATGAGAGGAAGGAGATAAAAGATGTTTCTCGTTTGGAGAAGGTGGACTTACAACAATAGGTAAAGAAGGCCAATTTTTCATGTCATTATTATTATTATCATTATCATTATTATTATTATTATTATTATTATTATTAATTAGAGTTGAAATGTCTTGCCCATTGAGTGTTAATAAAACACTTTTAATCGATATTGTATCTGATATAGCAGATTTCTTTTTTTCAATTTCTTTAACAGGTTTTTCATCTCCCGTTTCTACTTTAATTATATCATCCTTTAAATGATGTTTCTTTATAGTTACATAATACAAATAGAATGGTAGAATAAAATTACATGAACTACTAAATATCAAACTTGACCAATTCATAAATGCATTTAACCAAAATCCTGTTTGGAAAGGAATAATTATGATCCAAGGCAATGCACAGGATAACAAATTCGCCATAACTAAAAAAAAAAAATTAAAATTACTTTAAAATTTTTTTTTTTTTTAATTTTTTAAATAAAAAACAGTATATTGTATGTACCTTTTTTGCAATAACCAGCCCTCATTAAATTATATCGAATTATGATTGTGTAGACCGGGATACTTGTAGTTAATGCAACCAGTGGAAATAGATAAGTTGTAATGACGCTAATAATAGATTTTTCGGGTGAATTATTGATAGTTGAAATGATGTTTGATATTGAATTCATCCTATAAGCCATTGCTCCCATGATTCCTAATAAGAGATAAACTATCGTTGATGTAATCACAGAAAGCCAAACCGCTTTTCGAATAGGAACAGATGGGTTCACATCGTTAACCCAACTCGGAATTGTTATGATAAACGCGTAATTAAATAAAACAGTTCCTATAACTTGACTATTATCATATCCGATCATAGGAACATGTCCTGTATCAAGTCCATGAATAACAAATGTCACTAGCCACGTAACAACGATAAATGCTAACGAAAGCAATGACATAATTTGTACTTTAATATTTTCTACGAGATCTATAACCCCCATAGGAACCGTTATACACAAAGCAATCTATAAATATATAAATATAAAGAAAATAAATTTTTTAATTTTCAAAGTGTTTACAAACGAATATATATTTTTTACCAGATATCCGGCAGTTAAAAACATATAACGTTCTTCGAATGGACTTCCTTCCGCTTTTTGGCTATTTACACAAATTAATCCAACATCGGGATGAATTCCAATGCCACAAGTTCTTCCAAATGCGGAAATTACTAATGAATCCATTGTTTGTGCTGATAATATGATTGATGCTATATTGAATGATTGCATCGAAATGAATAATCCTGCTTGAATAAGACATTTATGATATTTATTCGTCACAAGTATAGAAGAAAGTTGAGAAAATTCAACTTGTTTCTAATTATACATTATTAGGTTTTAAAGAGGAAAGTCAATAAGGACTATTAAAGATTATTGAATGAAAATGTAAAGATTTATAATCTTACTTGGAATTTATTATTGCCAGATACCGAGCTTAAAGCTTCGCACAAAAATAGTGATGCTGCGCCACTTAACACGGTAGCCACAATGAATGTAATAACTGGACTGTATAACGTAAGGAAAAAATCAATAATTTTTTTTTAACATGGCTGCGGCGTATTAAATTTTACTTACACTAACCAACCTGCCGTCTGAAAAAGTAATGGTACTTTTAACGCATAAAATATTGGTAAAAAAATAAGATAACAGTAACAAAAAAAAAGGCTAACGAAATTATTACTTACTTGTGACGAGTCCAGGACCTGTCATAGATGATATTAATAATGCCACGCTACCAAAAAATGAAATACCACCCTTTGTCATATTTTTTTTAATATATTTGGTAATTTTTAATTTACGTAAAAAAGTAAAATCTTTATCGGGAAAAAACAGAAATTTAGTTTTTCTGTAAAGATTTTCTACAGAGAAAAATTTCAAAAAAAAAAAAAATTTTTTTTTATATGTATCTATATATATATATTATTTATTTTAGATTTAAACTTAACGTGTGATGAAGTAAGTGGAAGGTTGGACAAGTAAAAAAAAAAAAAAATTTTTTTTTAATCGATCAAATAGATGAATGAAACCGTTTTACGATGAGTAATTTTTTTGATTTTTTTTTTTTTTTTTTTGTTAAAAATGATTTGCGCCAACTTTAAATAAAATTTCATTTGGAAATATCATTCAAATTATCTAAAATGATATCTATGATTGTGTTAAACAATGTTAAATAATAATCAATCTATTTCCCCAAGCAACTAAAAATGATGCGGAATCATTTTTAATTAAAAATACCGTAATAATAATAATAAAATTAACAATAAAATTTTAATTTTCTCCTTTTTTTTCATATGTAAATTCGACAAAAAAAAAAAAAAATCATCATTAATTTTCAAGCCATGAGGCTTGATGATTTATTTAATTTGGCTTATTTTTGGCTTTAGCTAGTAATAAATAAATAAACTGTGCCTAAATTTCAGCCAAAATACATACACATATCAGTATATGTTTTTTTACATAGCCTTCTTTTGTTCTAATAAAAAACGCGAAAACTTCTGAATTCTTCTTTGTGATTTTTAGGGATGTACTGTCGTATAATTAATTTATCGAACTTTATATATATGATCTGAATTCAAAACATTACATGATCGGATTGATCTTTGAACCCTAACGTTAGTCGGATCAAAAATGTGGGATGTTTTCTTTATTCTTAATTTTCTTTTCTATGATGTTACCTTCCTAGCATCTTTTTTATATATAGAAGCAAAAAAAGAATTTAAGAACATGGATGATCATAATGACAAAAAAAGAAATAAATCATAATGATGAAATAAATATTCCAAAAAGAGATTAAGCTTTTGCTGCGCAGTGGCACAAGTTTATGCGCAACTCATATGGCGTTGCGTGTAAACAACAACTATTTACCGTGCCACACAAAGTCGAAAAGAATTTGGGGATTTTTGTACAATTTACATTTTATTGTATGCAATTGGTCTAGTATTTACTTTGGATAATAAAAATTAGAATAATTAAAAAATAATATATAAAAAATATAATAACTATAATGTAATTAAATATTAATGTGTGTATATATATGTATATATAAAAAAATAATTTACATAATTATCAAATACTCCCTTCTATCCCTAAATAGGATTAATTAATATATTATACTGGCCCTTGAAAATCTATTATACCATTTAGCATGAGATTTTCTTATAATCTTTTTACATTCAGCTTCAATTTCTAATCTCCAATCATTCCAATCATCTTCATTTAAATTTCTTACAATATTATTATTCATAGGATACCAATAAATTCCCCAATCTCTTAATTTTTCGGAATCTAATTTCATATCAGAAGCAATTTCTTCTGCCATACAACTTGAACGTAATTTTATTTCTTGTAAAGACAATGTATTATGATATGACCATTTCGTCATTTCATTTCTAAATTCCCATTCATGATTTTCTATTGTATTCAAGTAACGTTCTAATTTTGTTTTTTGTTGCATCATCCAAACTTCAAGTAAATCTGATTCTTTTGCTAATGAATAATCTGATTGTGCTGTTGGTATATGATCTTTCCAATATATTTTATAATTACAAGGTGACACATATGGAAGTCCACATAACGCATCTTTTGGTATTTTATAATGATTTAATAATCTATATTCACTATATTAATAAATAAAAATATTAATATTTTTTTTTATTTTTCTTTTTTTTTTTATTTTTAAAAAAAAAAGATGTGTATATTACCTAATGGTTCGTTGAAGAAAACAATCATCACAACTACGAATTTGAAATGCCCAATAAATATGTGATTGTTTTTTACGATCATAACAAAATTGACACCTTATAGCAATATTCGTTATCAATATATAAGTTCTTTCATCCATTCCATCAGGACTAACTGTTCCATGAGGAGGAGGAGGAGGAGGAGGTAAAGTAGGATAAGATAAAAATGTTAACCGTGACATTCTCCATATAGATTGTGTAGCTGATGAATTTGGTGAACATAATAAATCTCTAAAATAACGAGAAACCTGTGATAACGAAAATAAATCGTCAGGTGTAAGCGGTTCACATATTGTAATAAATAATTCGGGTGGTATTATTGAAGTTGCTGGTGGTCGTGAAGGTTGTGTTGAATCTATTGGTTGTGATGGTGTTTCAGGATTACGACGTTGTGGCGGTGGTGGTATACCTAATACTTTTCCTCCCATTGTTAAGTATACAATGAAATGTTCTCTTGAGATAAAATTTGTTAGTCGAAATGAAAATTACGAGCTATGAATGATAATGGACTATATATATATATCTATTTTAAACAATATAAAAATCATGCAATAACTTTTGTTGAGTAACCCAAAAAAATTATGGCCAAAAAAGATAGACAAATAAACCACCACTCAATCACAGCCCTCTTTATTAAATAAAAATGATTGACCTCATTTGTTATCAAAAATTGGATGACAAACAGGTTGACATATAAAAATAGATAATTTTTCTCATAATTCTCCCCGATTTGAATTTATAATTATATATAAAATGCATATAACATTGATTTTACTATATTATAAATCAATTTTCTATAGAAATTAGAATCGTTTCAACATTCGTTTGATATTAATTTATATAATATTTCTAATTTTTTTAACCGTTAAAGATTTAATTGAGAGTGGATAAAGATACTTTATGCATGTAATGAGTACTGAGTAATAATTACGCTTGATAATCATATCATGCTAATTGTTCATCGAGATTTGGTACATGTGAGTGTGAGAGTTTAACAGGTTTCTCTGCAGTATAATTTGATAACATAAACCCCTTCAAACGATTATTTATCAAGAGTTTACAGGAATAGACCCTAGATATTTAAGGTCATTCCTAGATTATCAAGGAAGAATTCCTACGTCAAATCTTGGCATTTCGGTCAACACCCTGGTTTGTCATACATTGCCAAAGTTGGCTAGTGGTTAACGAAAAGTCACGCTACGCACGCACTTCTATACAAATTTATCCGATTTCTCATTTGAAAATCAAAATTTACCGATAAATGGATTTCCGTGATTTAATAAAATTATATACTATATATAGTAAATAACGTGGAATAATAAATTAAAAATTTATTAAAACAAAAAAAACAAAACAAAATTATTCGTTCAAAACCAAAAATGTATGATTTCATTACAGAACTTAATAATTTCTTCATTGGATTCTTGATAATTATTATTAGAGGTAAATTTTGCTAAGTAAAATGTGCGCAAGGTAACACTTTAAGCAAATAGTAATGTATTAGATACACTATTAATTATTTTTGTAATACCTACTAAAAATAAACTTTCTGATCACATGATTTCAGCAAAGATTCCTTAAAATTTTATTATACTGTATATATTGTAAATGTTTTGTTGTTTTATTTAATAATTTTACTTTATTGTAATAAAAAATGACTGGTTTATCTAAAAGTCTGGCAATCTAAAAAAAATAAAAAAAAGAAACAATTAGTTAGTACATATCTTTAATATATTAAAAAAATTTCCAAGTTCAGATTTATTTAAAAGTTTAGTTATTTAAAAAAAACAAAAAAAATACTGGTATATTATTTCAATATATTAAAAAAAAATTTCTCCTATTCTTTATAAACTTACTTGTATACAACTATCCAAAAAGTTTAGTAACCTAAGAAAAAAAAATGAAATAAAAGAAATATTAGCATATATATTTCTTTATATATTAAAAAAAAATTCTTTTTATTTTCTATTAGGCCAAGTAAATAAAATTATTAGTTTCTCATGACCAGACAGGTCATATAAAAGTTTCAAAAGGATAAAAAAGTTATTTTATTTGGTCATATGATTTAGATTTCATTCAATCATAATTATAAAGAAAGAATTTTTTTTTTCTATCTGGTAATCCAGGTAAAAAATTTATTAAATCAACCAATCACCTTCTAGAGATCAGCTAAATTTTTTTAAAAAATAAATTTTTTTTCCAGGTAACTGGATCAAATTTAGTATTTTTTTATGAGAAATAAAAAATTTTATTTATTTAGTTTTAATTTACTTGTATACTAAATTTGTCTATAAAATCTAGTAATTATAAAAATTTTTTATTTTTTTAAAAAAAATTATCTATTAGAAATTATATGTTATATAATAAATTTACTATACAGTTTTAATATTTTAATATTTTTTAAATTATTTTGTGCAGTATTGACAAATGATATTAAAATAATATTGAAATGAAATTTTTTATTTTTCAAAAAATTTATAATTTTACTAATATAACTAGCATAAATAAGTAGAAAAATGAGTTTTTCAACCTAGAAGTTTATAATAGACTGGGTTTAAACTCAAAACCTGATCCAGAATAGACCAGAAAGTTGAATTTTAAAATATATTCAGGCTAGGGCTAAACTGGATTTTGATTCTCACAAATTTTCTGGATTAAGTCTAGATTCAGATTTTAAATCCAGATTTTTATTAATTCTAATTAAGATTATAATTAATTTTGGCCAAATTGAACTTAAATTAAAAAAAAAAACTCAACTTTTATTATTTAATTTCTTCTTTATTATATTATATTGCAAACATTTTCTAATCATAAATAGTTTTTATTTATATTTTCTAGTATTTTTTTAATATTTATTGATTTCTCATAAGAAGGTAGCATCTTTGAAATTATAACTAATTATTTTAAAAAAATTGTTTAATAAATATAAAAGTTTTAAGTAATCTATTTGTAAAAATTATTATCTTGTTAAAAACAATTTATATAAAATGATTTACATCACATTTTAAAAATTCTGAACTGATCTAGGTTAGGTTAAGTTTTTATATTATAAATTCAAACTGGATCAGACTGGTATAAAATTTGTATTTAAGTTCCAGACTGAGTCTAAGCTAGTATACAATTTTATATATAAATTCTGGGCTGAATTAGATTTCAAAATATGGGCAAATGCAATCCTTTACTTTAACTAAATATGCATGTATAAAAAAAGACATTTCTCTTTATAAAAGTTTAATACAATAATTTTTTTCAAAATATACTTTAGAGAACTTGAATATTTTTAGTATAATATAATATAATAAGATTACCATCACTAATTTTCTAAATAAGCACTACTTTATAGAAACTTAAAAATTCTAAACAATAGCAAATGATATAGTAATGATATTAAATATATATTGTAACAATATCGATTTGCAAATGATATCATTATAATATTAAAATAATATCAGTATATCCAATTTTATTATTCATATTTTTATAGAGAATACAAATAAGAAAAGTGAAGATACAACTGAATTGTTAATAAAAAATGTAAATAATTGTCACTTTTATAAAAAAAAATATATAATCACATGTTGATTTTTTAATTACCAAAGCACTTGGCTAATCATTTATAAAAACCATTTAGCTGATCATCTGCTTATAACTATTATTATTATTGTATTATTATACAGCTAATTTCCAATTTATAATTTGTATAATATAATTTATATTATTCATATTATATGCAATGATGACATTCAAATTAGTAAATCATTAATTTAGCTATTAATTATATTTTTCTGCAAATTAAATTATTAAAATACTGAAATATACTATACTATAATAGATATATTACATTATAATAAACATATTGTAATATAATATTTATAAATAAAATTTTTTACAATTAAGTCTTTATAATGAATTAAATAAACATCTGGTAATTTAATTTTTATAATAAAAATTATTAATATTAATAGTAAAATATTTGGTATAATAAATAGTCAAAAATTATGATAATATAAAAGTATTTTTATTAAAATAAATAATATTAACTGATCATTAATTTCCTAAATTATTAGGTTTAATTAACTAGCCTAACTTTATTATCAAGTATCTGAACCACTTCTTGATCCTAATGTTGCTGATTCTAAACTACTTTTCAATTCTGATATTGCTACTAGAATCCCAAATAATACTAATATAACTCACATATAGGTTTGTGTAAAGTTTATATGAAGTTACTTTTTAAACCTATAAATTGAGTTTGCATAGATTAGTCAATTTGAAAGTAACTTATATATTATGTTTGTGTAGAATTTATAATAGATATATGTGGATTTATTTTTAAAAAATACTAATTTTGGTAAATATAAATTACTCAATATTTACCAAAATTTATTTTATTTTATTTATTTTTTCACTTTTTTTCAGTGTTTTAGACTAAATTTATTTATTTTTATTATTCTTTTTCAGTTTTTAATATTCTAATTTCAAAAGTCTAGTCATGTTTTTCGTCCAGCAACATTACAAAAAATAAAAAAAATTAATAATTTAATTAGTTAAAAAAAGAATAACGAAAGACACCTCATCCATCCTCTCTTCTAAAAGTTCAGTCATGTTTTTCGTTTGGTAACACTACAAAAAAGAACAAAAAAATAATTAATTAATTAGTCAAAATACACTTCTTTTACCTTCTCTTACCTTAATTTCAAAAGCCTGATCATGCTTTTCATCTGGCAACATTACAAAAAATAAAAAAAAAGTTAATAACTTAATTAATTAAAAAAAAATAATAAAACACCTTAATTCTAAAAATCTAGTCATGCTTTTCATTTGGTAATATTACAAAAAATAAAAAAAAAGTTAATAACTTAATTAATAAAAAAAATAACAAAATACCTCTTCCAACCTTTCTTTATCTTAATTTCAAAAGTCTAATCATGCTTTTTGTCTGGTAACATTACAAAAATAAACTGATAAATAATTAAAAAAGATTAGATATTCAGATTATTTAATTAGATTAGTAAGTCATATGGGGTCTTTGCAATAGAAAGGTACGAAACTCAAAAAAATTTTTAAATTTATTTTATATGCTAATTATGTTTTTTATACTAAAATAAGTGTAAATTTAATATTAATTAAATTTTTATTTTTTTTTGAGTTTCGTACCTTTCTATTGCAAAGACCCCATATGACCCTGCCTTTATACTGAATAATTCGTTATAGTAAACAAATTTTTTATAAATTTTACAAAATTTTTTTTAACTAAGATATAAGTTTGTATAGTATTACTATAAAAAAAAAGTTGCATAGAGTTAATAGCTACTGATGTTACTACTATTATTACCTTTATAATCATTGTATCTGCTGTTATGACTATTACTATTATAATTATGATTTTAAAATATTATTTAAAATAATATTTACTTGGCTTTTTCCAAAAGTATTTTCTAAATTCTAAATAATATTTTTCTCTATTTCTCATTTGTCTTCCTTTCGATTTCTATTAAGGGATAATTCCATTAACTAACAAAGATTATATAAAATTAGCTTATTTTGAAGAAATAATAATAGTATTATATAAAAATAATTATTTACTCAAAAATCTTTTACAATTCCATAAAATTTTCCATTGACCTGTCATCCCATATAATTTGTTCTAAATCATTGATTGATTTTACCAGTAATAGAGGTTTACCAAGCCCTTTTAAAACTATTCTATAATTTGTTCTAAATCATTGATTGATTTTACCAGTAATAGAGGTGTCGTCGGTGCCGGGCTACGCCCAGCGGAGGCTAAAGCCCCAGTATACATCCACCCCTCCGGGTGAAAACCCTATCAGATCCCCTTCCAGTTAGGCTGGGCGCCTTACGGCGCCATCTCTAACAATACCATGGATAAATACCATACCCCCATCTGTAACCATCTGTAACTATATCTGTAACTAATAAACATACTAAGAACAAGATAAAACAAAGAATAAAGAAGAAATAAGGGGGAGGTTACAGAGTTACAGATGTTACAGATGATAAGAAAAAAAATAATCAGATCACCTTTCCCAGAAAAAACTTTTAAAATTCGGGTATCTAATCTGTAACTTCTGTAACCGGTCATCTCATCTGTAACTACTCTCAGGAATAAACTCAAACGCCTCACCAAGCCCAATACGATATGTGAAAAATACCCTAATACCTAGTATGATCTCCTATATATACCCCCCATACCATCCTTATATTAGTTATCGATATTGGGCTATGCCTAAGAAGTAGCAATATTACAGGACCTGTTCGTACCTGGGTGTATCAACCCCCAAGAGACAAATATACTGAAAAAAATCGTAATTAATTCTCTTTTGTCGCCTCCCTTAAATACCTCTTAATATAAGCCTGAACTTTATCATCGGCATCCAAAATCTTAAGACCAAGTTTCTTAGCCTTCTTGTTTGTAGCCGTCTTCTTTCTCTTTTCCTTAGCATCTAAAACCTCTCTTTTACTATGTATTTTAACCTCCCAATTTTTACCAGTAAGGGTGTTCTTGTGTGTCCCACAAGTAATACAATCACCATGAATTCGATATCGACCTTTATCAGTCATATCCTGAACTTCTGAAGACGTTTTTGTCTTCTTTTTACACTTTGTACAATGTATCTCTGTCATATCCACAAATTTGAATTCTAGAAGTAAAACTTTAATTTTGAGCGATATGACCCCTTTAGAGAGGTATTACAAATTTTATAACCTATCAGGGGTACCAGCACGTCTTCTTAAAGACCAAGAGCATTATAACATCTATCGAAGACCTCTAAAGGAGAAAAGATCTGAGCGTCCAAAAGTAATCGTCTGGAAAGAAAATGCTACCCAGCAGTCTGATTTAGCAGAAATGCCTATAGACCCCAAGGGATACCATTATTTTCTCGTAGTAGTAGAAATATCCAGAAGACGAGTAGATGCTGAGCCTATCAAAAATAAGACAACTAATAGCGTATTAAAAGCATTTATTAAAATATATGGACGTGGTCGTATCCAACCTCCTACCCATAGACTAGAAACTGATTCTGGTTCAGAATTTACCAATTCACAAATACGTGATTTTTTCCTTAATAGCATTGGAGTTATGATGAGATTTGGAGAACCTGAACGTCATAAACAGCAATCATTTGCAGAGAGAGCAATTCAGGCTATAGAAAAACCGCTTTTCAGAAGAATGACAGCACAGGAACTAAAAACTGGTGAGACATCGGTAGAATGGTCTGAAGACTTCCATAATATAGTAAGATTAGTAGATGAAAAGTGGCAAAAAGATCCGCCTAAAATCCCAGAAGGTCCACCTAAAATTGATAAGAATACAGAATTACTATTAGAGGGGACACAAGTTCGAACCAAACTTCATGAACCTATATCAGTACTTGGAAAAAAATTACATGGTAAGTTCAGAATAGGTGACATTAAATGGGACCCAAAAGTTCGTATAATTAAGAAGCTTATCCTTTCTCCTGAACAACCGCCTACATATTTACTTGATGGACCACATGGCAGGTTAGGAGTATCTAGATGTGCATATACTAGAAAAGAACTACAGGTTATTCCAGCTAATGAAAAACCCCCACCTGATTCGGTCATAAGAGGACGGCCAGAAAGATATGTACCTGAGAAAATTCTCAAGCACCGCACTAGAAAGGGTCAACTCCAATACTTAGTCAAATGGGAGCGCTATCCAGAAGATGAATCTACATGGGAGCCAGCTGATAGATTACAAGAAGACGTCCCCAATCTAGTACGTATCTATAATGATACAAAATAGATTATATTTTTTTTTAAATACCCCCAAAAAATTATAATTAAATATAGTCGATATATAGGTATCCAAAAAAAAATAAATTGATATCCATTATATACTAAAAGATGTACACGAATATTGCTAAATTCTTAGATGTATCTCCAGAGTGGGTAGAAAATTGGCTAAATATTCCAATCAAGGAAACTGGCCACAATGTTAATGCTACTTTCAAGAGAACCGATATATTTCAGATACATGAAATTGCTCGTGTCATCATGTATCAACTTAACCAGCTTGCCGAAGAGGACTACTGGAAAGCTGTAATGGATTATAAGAATAGTGATGAAGAATTAGAACATGTTTTTAAAAAATATTTAGGTACGAATAAAGCTCTTAAAGATTCTCTATATAAAAAATTTATGGATTTGGCCGATAAAAAAAGGGTAGCTTTTGCGTATCAGGTAGAGATAGAAAAAATTATGTTACAAGGTGGATTTGCATATAAAGATACAGAAAAGATTTATATAATTTATCATATTAACATGCTAGCTGATGGGTTGGATCCTTATGAAATCCCAGGATTCGGTGAACCAGAAGAAGAAGAATCATCTTGGCAACCAGATTACTGGGGAGATGAAGATCCAGACGATCCTGCAAACTGGCAATCAGGTCCGAATGAACCAAGTGATTCTGATGAAGATCTAAGTGATGATTCAAGCGATTCTGATGAAGATCTAAGTGATGATTCAAGCGATTCTGATGAAGATCTAAGTGATGATTCAAGCGATTCTGATGAAGATCTAAGTGATGATTCAAGTGATTTTGATGCCGAATGAATCTTATCTAGAATCCATTGAATGGATCTAATTTTATATTTTTTTTATGTCCTATTTGCATCTGGAATTATAGGAATAAAATAGTCTTTATCATTGCAGGTAAGGGCAATATGACTTCGAGATTCATGAACATCATAATTATACCTTTTAAGGCACACTCGGCTCAAACCAATCTCTCTATGCTTATATCCTTTCAGGACTACAAGATCTTCTTTAATGATACAACTACCACTCTGTGGTGGTGAAAGGTTTATCGATACATTTTTTACTATACCAAGTGTCTCACCATCCCCTGATGCACCAGTAATACTATGCTTTATAGATTTATCAACTTTTAGTTTTAGTTCGTGACATGCTTCTTCTTGGATAAAGGAAACATTAGCACAGGAATCGGCTAGACACTGAATATTCACCCCATTTACATTTCCATTTATAGCTAAAAGATCTTTAGTATTTTCCAATCGAGCGACATCAATATCCATAGCCGTTGGACCCAAATACTCTTCCTGTACTGCTGGTTGTTCTTGAGGGGCGCTATCATAATTTTCTAATATTTTATAGACGATCTCCTGAATAACCTTTCTGATATCAGCAAGTTTTAGAAGATTTAAGAGCTCCGTTTTAGTAAAATTCGTTGATGGCTTAATAGCAGGGATTTTTACCATTTTAGTGGATTTAGATATCGATTTAGATGGTGCTGATTTAATTGCTGGTGGTGATGGTTTACCTTTATTTGAAACTATCTTTTTTTTTTGGACGAGCATAATTTCTCCATTCTCACCTTGAACCAATTCTATAGGTACACCTCGAATAGCATTGGAAGTATCCATAGGATCATCATGATCATCTAAGGAAAGTTCACGCATTGCCCTATTTAACTCTGCATCTTCACGTCTTTCTCTAGCTTTTGCGATTCTTTTAGCAATCTTACCAGCTAATCTTTGTTCTAATGTATTTCTAGGAGCAGGTCTACCTGGTACTGCATCAAATATCTGTTGTAAATGCCTATCATCATCCCTATCTTCATCAAACGGATTAGGACCTTCATCAGGGTATGGATCCTCTTCATTAAATCCCCAATCATCCTGATATTGAGGCTTAGGTTTGGGTTTAGGTCTATAAACTGGCTTTACATCTCGAGCCTTAAGACTTTCCTGTAATTGACGAATTTGGGATTGAAACCCTTCAGCCTGTTGTTGCAATAATCGACTTATTTCTCCTTGGGTAACTGCATGATGTTGGACTGGTTTTAATATAACTGGCTCCTGACTAACTGGTGGCAATTGCTCTGGAATAATTTGTATATCCCTCTGATACTGTATATTTTCTCGTCTTTCTCTACCAAGACGTAATTCAGCCTTTCTTTTTTCAATTCGTTCAAGAAGACCTACCAATTCCTCTATATCCCGTTCAGCACCAATCCTTTCAGCCTCAATAATACAATCATCATTCAGACCTCTTAGAAACTGATTAACTAAAACATCATTACCATAACCTAATAGTTCAGCACTTCTTCTAATTTTATCATAGAAATCTCGAACAGGCATATTTCCCTGAAAAAGGTTACCAAACCTTAACTGACGTCTGGCATTCTGCTGTGTAGGAAATTTATTACGCATTTTAATTAAAACATGACAAGGACGGGCTGGAATTACATACGGATGACCGGCACCAGCTCCACCAGGAATTATTGCACCAGCACCAGCACCAGCAACAGCACCAACAACATTGTGGTTAAGAGGGTCATTAGTAAATTCCATACCAGCACGATTTAACCAAATATTTCTATTCCCTTCTAATGCATAATCAGGCCAGACATCAGTGACTGGATTATTAACACCTGCAAGTGGTGCACCACCAGTCATATGAGCTTGTGCAGGAGAACCTACAACCCATGTAGCTACTGGACAATTAACACCAGCATTACCAGCCATACCCTTAAATGTGGCCTCATCTCCATGCAAATTACTAAGAAGAATATTTCTAAGTCTAACTCTCTTTCCTAGGATATTAGCATCATACCATCTAGAGGCCGGACCAGTTAAGCAAGCACGAAGTATACCCATAGCTTTCTCCCAACCCGCTGGATTACCAGCAACAGCCGATGGATCAATTCCAATACTATGAATATAACCTTTATATAACTCAAAAAATCTCTCAAGATCATCGTCATCATTTCCAGCAAAAACTGGCATTCCTATTGCAACGGTAGCCATATTACTGGGGGATTATCTGGAGGAGGATTGTTGACTATGGGATTTGCTTGTCTAATTCGAAACCACTGTGCTTGAATTCTAAGTACAGCCAATTGTGCTTGTATTCTATCACGAATTCGTCCCAAGTTTCTAGATGTAAGTCGTTCTATTGCAAGTTGGTGTGTTAATCTATCATTTCCTTGTTGCAAATTATCCCTAATTCTTCTTTGCTGTACTTGCTGAACTTGTAATTGATTAGCTTGATCACGATTTGCATTTACCAGATGATTTCTTTCATTTTGCAATCTGTTCCTCTCATTTTGACATGCAATAAGACGCTGTCTAATACCATGAATCTCACGTTCTCTAGCATTGGTCACTTCTTGCAAAAAATTTAATAAACCAGTCGAAGTATCAAGCTCTTCCCTAGTTTGTCTTGCTCTTTCTTCAACCTGTATACCATGAGCTATAATCAATCCAATAATATGCTTAATCTCATGATTAATATTTATAAGATTTGGTGTAACAGTCATTCGACCATTTACCAGCAGGGTATCTGCGCCATTCTTAAGTGCATTAATTAGCTGATTAATATCCATAGCTACTAAATGTGCTGAAGGGGGCCCTGTAGGATCAGTGGGAACATATGCCATTTTGAATATACTATACACTATATACTACTAATTGCTTAAAATGGACTTATATGTGTATAATTTGGATGAGTATACCGGTGATACTAGGCAAGGAAATGAATATGCTCCAGTATGGAATTTTCGTCTTGCTGTAGCCGGTAGCTCAGATTCTGGAAAGACTACTATGCTTATTAATTTACTAATGGGAGATGCAAAAGCCAAAGAGGATGGAAATCGATATATTCTTTGTGATGAAATAGTCCTTATTTGTAGGTATTTAGACGAACCTAAATGGCAAATAGTAAAGGATTTCTTTGATGATAATGAAGACGTTACTTTTAGAGCGATTTCATATCACCAAATGCCGGATGTAGAAGACTTTGACCCCAAAATTGCTACTGTAGTTATATTTGAGGATTTAATGGATGCCCCTAAAAACATCCAAGAAAAAATAACTGGATACTTTACCCATGGACGACATAGAAATATTTCAGCTATTTATGTAGCCCAAAGATTCTTTGCCATCCCAAAAGCAATTCGAGAAAATGTGAATTATATTTCTTTACATGGTGGGCATGGTAGTTTAAGTGATACAAAGCGCATCATTAGCCAATATACTAATGAGTCAGATTCTCTTGCCCCAATCATTGATGAGCTGACTTTGAGCAAAGAATTCATAGTATTTGACTTAAGACGCCCTAAAACTGACCCTTTAGCAATCAGAGTTCGATGGGATACTAGTCTTAGAACTTTTATAGAATCGTCCAAGAACGATTCTAGAATCATCACAGATTCATCTAAGATCGATCTAAGATCATCCAAGAACGATTCTAGAATCATCACCGATTCATCTAAGATCGATCTAAGATCATCCAAGAACGATTCTAAAATCATCACAGATTCATCTAAGATCGATCTAAGATGTCGATTTACTTCTTATGGGCAGAAGGCAATAGCTGAAGCTAAAAAGAATAATTTGTTAAAGGAATTTGCCCAAAACTTTCCTTCTCCTAAGGAACGTAAACTTTACTTAATACTAGACGCCTTATCGAAGGCAAAAAATTCAGATATTTGGGCTAAATATGTTTTTAGAAAAGCTTATGGAATAAATGACCGTACTCTTGGAGATGAGTATAAGAAATTCCTGTTCCAAGTTAAGAATATATGTGTTACTAGAAATAATTCCCCAGTATCAGTAACACCTTTTGATCGATATAGAGAACTTTTGAATGAGCATCCTCTAAGTGACGAAAAAATAATAGAAGGTATTGGAGCACTTCTAAAACTATTCAATGATGGCTTAATGAAAAAGCCTACCCTACAAGTGGGAATTAATAGTCTATTCCATTCTTTCTAAAAAGCTCAAGTAACTCTTCTCTAGTCGTATTTATAGTTATAGTACTTTTTTCCTTACCATCTACTACTATTCTTGACATTTTTGTTACTATGCCAAAGGCCTTCAATGCACGAGAAACAAAGTTTTTGCTTAATGGATTATCTATTACAGTACAATACATACCATAAAATACGGCAAAGGGCTCATTTATCCCCTCTACTGCATAGAAATCAAATAAAAATCGATATAAAGCTTTTTCTCCTACATCCCTATCTAGCTCATTAATTCGTTTGAGTAGCCAAATCTTGATCGATTCAACATCCGGTTCAATACTATTTAACTGTTCCTCATAGTCTCGAGTAAAGGTAAAAGTAAGTTCATCATCTAGAGAGACCGATCTATATATTTTGATTAGCTTATATATATTTTCATGTAAGCTGTCTATATCGGTACATCTTTGTACAGTTCGTCTGAATTCGATAGTAGATAGGCCTCTTCTTGACTTGGCCAATATAAGTCCACAAACTGGGCAGTATTTTCTAATTTGCTCAACCATTTTTTTCAGAATTATCTACATAAAAAATGAAATTATTTAATTATCCGTTTTATATTTATTTTTTACTACAGTCTTCACAAAGACCGCTCTCAGGTAATTCGTTAAGGTTTACAGGCATTTGACACTCCCTGCATAAGGCAATGTTAAGTTCGGCAAGCCTTCTTGATTGTTCCTCTCGTTGTGCTTCTCTTCTTCTTTGTCTAGTAAATTGGCGTGCTTCTTCAACCCCTTGCCTATAACTTGGATTAAGTCGTTCCCATTCAGCACGATGAACAGTTATATTACGTGCAGTTTCCAAATATTGAAGTCTAACCTGAGTATCTTGCAAATACAATAAAGATGGATTAGACTGCGCGATTTCTGCATATCTTGGAGGAACAAGATAGTAATCTTCTATTATTTCATACCCAGCCCTTTGAATTAAATAATAATATGTTCTAGTTCCAAATTGAACCATACGTCCAGTATCTACATTGAGATAGCTTTCCCTTACAGAAGGAAGTGGAGGTGCAGTTGCTCTTCGAACCAATCCGCTATCAAGATAATCATATGCTTCTAAAACTAGCTGATTGAAAGTTGAACCACCAACACGAATTGTTCTGCCGGTCAATGGATTAGTAGTATATCTATTAGCACTCATCTTTTTTTTATTGTTACTTTAGTATAGGCTATATTCAATTATGATTTTTTTCTAAAAATGAAAAATCTCTAGTGACAAAGTTACTTCGTCATCAGCCTTTTATGCAAAAAATGAAAAAATGCCTAGTGACAAAGTTACTTCGTCATCAGCCTTTTATGCAAAAAATGAAAAATGCCTAGTGACAAAGTTACTTCGTCATCAGCCTTTTATGCAAAAAATGAAAAATGCCTAGTGACAAAGTTACTTCGTCATCAGCCTTTTATGCAAAAAATGAAAAATGCCTAGTGACAAAGTTACTTTGTCATCAGCCTTTGCACAAAATTTTTAATAATAAATTTATAGCTTATTACCAAGAAGTTCATCTAAGACGTCCTCAGCTTCATCTTCAGTAAGTTTACGTCTAGGTGGTGCTTCTTTAGTTTCTTTAGGAATATGTTTATATAAATCATAGACCTTTATAATTCTAAAAGCAAGATCTGGATTAAATGGATACTTTGCTCGAATCTTTGCAATTTTCTCATAATACGATTCTTCATTTGGCAATAATTTCTTAGCTGTATAACGAATATAGCCTTCTGGATTGTTGGCAGATTCTATTTTCTTAATATAGTTTACGTGATTCTTTATAAGATAACTTTCTTTACCATATCCATCTTGTAAACCTGCCAATATGACACCTTTTAAAGCTTTTATAATTTCGGCCAGATACATTTCTGGCTCGATAAAACTAGGATGCTTGTTTGTGAATGGGAATGAGTCGTCGTGTTCCATCTTTGTACTTCTACATCTAAGGAAAAAAATATTTAATTATACGGTCCATACCACTTGGTTAGCATTTTTTACATGACACTCTCCTTCTTTTTCGAATTTTAGAGCTTTTAGAGTCTTAAAGGCATCTTTAGCACAGGCTATAAGAGGAGAAGAGTTAACGTCTTCTTCTAGAATGAATCCATCAGTATGAATGCGTCTGACTTTATCTACATAGGGTTGTACCATTTCAGAAATAAACTTTCGACCATGTGCTAGAAGGAATGGAGCAATTCTAGGGTATTCACCTTTAAAGGGATTACCTGGATTCGTAAACTGGAATCTCCACTGCTCTTCTCCTATTGGTACAATCGAGTCTAATACCTCACCATCTGGAAAGTCAAAAGACTTATTCGATGTTGTAAGAGTCTTGTATGTTTTCTTTCTTTGGCAAAGTGCACCCCATAGTGTATTAAGAATTCTTTTAGCTACTTGGCCAGCTATACCACCCTGATTCTTGATTTTAAAGAGAAAATCTACATATTCTCCAAAGATTACACTACCCCGAATTCGAGTTTCTTTTTCATAAATAAGTGCATTGGAGGCTCCATCCTGAATTAATGTAACTTGAAGGCCAAGAGCTTTGGCACGTGTAAGATCAATATGAGTATATACATTATGGTAATTATATCGAAATAGCGGGGTATCCTTTTTTTCAATACTTGCACGAAATATTCCAAAATGGCTATATCCTCGATGGTTAGTAAAGTCTTTTAAAATCTGAAACTAACCTTTACTGATAGGAAAGTTTAAAGCTGACTGCTGAATACTAGGATAAAGACTTGTATCATCATAACTCCTTCCGTATCCTTTCCAGTTATTTTGTGCCCAGATAATCCCTCCCATCATTGCTTTACTTATCCATTGTGCTTCAAGTGCGTCAAGAGGTTCATTAGCAGGAATACTCACACTTAATTTTTCAAATAGCCATAAAGCCGTTTTCTTTATGTTCCAATCAAGTAATGATATATCAATTGGGAGGCCTAGCTTTTTCGTCTCCTGTAAAAAGGCATCTCGTTCAGCATTAATTCTGATATATGCCTTTTCCAATGATTCTTGACGTTTAGCTAGAATGAAGGAGTAGTTTTTGCTAAACTTAAGTTTTTGAAACTGCTGGACGGTAATAGGCTTGATCTCCTTTCCATTATATATTTCAACAGTATCTTTTACTTCATTCTCCTGATAAGTTATAGGCTTCTTTGGCCTTTTACATTCAAAGCTGGGATGTTTTCTATCTGGATTAAGAGCGAGGGAATAATGTCCATTAGTGAGAGTGAGGGTTATTCTTCTTTGTGCTGGACTCTTAGAGATATAAGTATGATCACCTACTACATTGATAGCAATACTTCGAGCTAATCGTTCTATTTTTTCAATACAGGCAATTGGAATAGGATCATCTCGTGCCAAATTTAGATAATCTTTAATGTACTCAGGTTTTTCAATAGTTTGAGGCATATTCGAATAAGTGCCATAAGCCATTTTTAAGCACTGATAAAGGCAGTCATTTGTATCACCACATCCACCTGATACTGCTGGTGAATCTCTCATATAGATGATAAATTTATCAAATCGCTCTGGATCACCTATATTGTCAGGCAATTGACTTGCATCATAGTGATCAAGTAGAGAGAAAAGGTTTGCGTCATCTCCATTTGTAGTCCAGCAACCTGGCTTCCAATTCTCATAAGGAAGTAAGATTTGAAACTGTTTGCCTGGATATCAGGCTTTAAGTTTTTGATCGAGATTTGCTATCCCTCCTCTAGAGAACGAACGGCCACTATACTTAACTTCTATGATATCTGGCCTATTTGGTAAATGACGAACTAGTCTTGATAACATTTCTTTGAAATATATAGTATTTATTTAATTGCTAATTTTTCGTTACTATATTTGAAAAAAATAAAATAACTAACCCTTATATTTGATCAATTCATCATATAAGCCATCTTCGTCATAATCAGATTCGCATTCCTCACCATTGGCCTCCATACATTTATGTTCATTTATTTGGCTATGACATTCTATTATCTGTGGTTGTAATTTTGCAACTTTATAGCCAGAAGGAGGTTCTACAAATACGGTTTTCTTATTCTCAATGTATTTTCTTAGATAGTCAGCAAGTTCTATGCATTCTATGTACCTATCCACCTCATCATTATATTTGATCCATTCTTTTAGCTTATCTATGGCATCACCAAATTTGACGAGATATAGGTTATCTCTTCTTGCAATTTTATCAAATTCTTCCAATTCGGCTAAGAGCAATTCCCAGTCATATTGATCATCTTCGTAATATTTAGCCCAGCATTCTTTGGCTGTAGAATATAGCTCATTTATCATTTCATCACGAGAATTCTTGTACCAGGGCTTTATGTGGTCATATTTATGTCTATCTATCCATTCCCAATATTTGGTGGTATTCATTTTAGGCATGGGATCTGGATCAACTTTTTGAACTGACTTTGATACTTCTTGTGATATAGATGGTTCGATTGGTTTAGAAGAACCAGGTATTCCGTATGGTTCTGGCTCTGTCTCTGGTTCTTGCTTTGGCTCTGATTCTTCCTCTGACTTAGCCGAAGGTGATATAAGAGTATTTAGTTCTGTTATGAAGTTATCTATTAAGTTTTCAAATTCTGAAGCAGTGGGATCTGATGATACTTCTACCTTTAGATGCGCTGGCTTTGGAGGAACCGGTGGTGAACTTTTCTTTTGCTTATTTGGTATATCAGCTCCAATTTGTGCTAAGAACTGATCGAGAGCTTTGGGGTCAGATATAGATTTTTTAGGAATATCAATATCCTCGATATCAATCTCATCGGTTTCATGAATCCAGTTATTACTAAAATATTTTTCGTATAAAGTCTTTCTAGATAAATTGTAAACTCTAGTACACTTTCCATTAATTTTAACTACGTTGCTAGTCATATTTAGCTCGCTTGATAATGTTTTTGCAACCACAACTTTAGATAAAGGTGTAATTCTTTTATTTTCACAGTAGCTCATATAGGCAACGTATAATATGTGAACTGGTAAGCATGTAGTCGTATAATCAGCATTTACTATATACGTCTCCTTTATAAATTGAAATAATGGTGGAAGAGTAGATACTATATGCTCTTGTTTAGATGCAGTCATAGGAGGTGGGTTGCCATTAAAATCTGGATATTTATCGGCAATAGCTTTAAAGTAAGCATAAAAGGCCTCACCCACTCCTGGATATTTCATTGCATCACCTAACCGTTTGAAATATTGCAAATCTCCTTTTCGAGCAGGTGAGACGTCTAGGAAAACTGTTCGTCTATCATCATTCTCAACTCTAAGAGCATTTTCATTAGTGAGAACGATAGTAGACATGAAGTTTTTATATTGGGTAGGTGTTTTATATTTTTCATGAATTTCAATAGTATCGCTAGTAACTTTATCTTTAAGAGCGCGATATAATGAATTCCATTGGCTTTTTTCTGTTGGCATTTCTTCAAGTAAAAGGAGTACTTTACCTAATAATTGTCCATTAAAACTGCCCAAAATCGTTTGAGGATCACTTGTTTTATAGACTAGCTGAGTACCTAAAACATAACGCTGGATAAAATCAGTTATAATACCTTTACCCCAGCCTTGACCTGATTTAAGATAAAGAATCGAATACATTTTTCTACCAGTAGCCATACCAGCAAACCATTTGATAATGTATTCAGTTACATTCCAATCTCCTGAACACCAGACATCCCAAATATGAGTAAATATGATTTTGACTGCCTGATGAATATTGGCTGAAAAGTCTGTTAAAGGACGTAATTGGTGTAAGAACCCTGGGAAAATATTAAGATAGTGTTGACCTTGAATTTTATAAATACGTTGCTTTACAGGATCACAAGTTGCTACACATGTTGAAGAATTATCATATATAAACCATTTGGCAATGTTAAATTCTGTCTTCGTTGGAGGATGTTCGGAATTAGATCGCTTAAAGAAGGTTTTAGTTATAGGACGAATGAGCATACTAATATTTTTCATGGGAATATGCTCAAAATTCTTAATATCAGGTCGCCACATAAATACACCATGTGGATTGGAACAGAGAATGAAGTAACTGCAAATATATCGCTTTGCTTTTGTAATGTCATCTAAACTGTTTGCCTCTCTGATAAGCCGTTTTAGTATATCAATACTATATGCTTCTTTAGATTCACCGAATTTCGAGATTACTACTTGGTTACTCATTGTTAGTTAGATACTTTAGTAGAAGTTTTGTTTAATTTATTTTTTTTTTGATACCTATATATCGACTATGTTTAATTACAATTTTTTTCAGATACGGTTCTGCATGGATAGGTCCTGTAATATTGCTACTTCTTAGGCATAGCCCAATATCGATAACTAATATAAGGATGGTATGGGGGGTATATATAGGAGATCATACTAGGTATTAGGGTATTTTTCACATATCGTATTGGGCTTGGTGAGGCGTTTGAGTTTATTCCTGAGAGTAGTTACAGATGAGATGACCGGTTACAGAAGTTACAGATTAGATACCCGAATTTTAAAAGTTTTTTCTGGGAAAGGTGATCTGATTATTTTTTTTCTTATCATCTGTAACATCTGTAACTCTGTAACCTCCCCCTTATTTCTTCTTTATTCTTTGTTTTATCTTGTTCTTAGTATGTTTATTAGTTACAGATATAGTTACAGATGGTTACAGATGGGGGTATGGTATTTATCCATGGTATTGTTAGAGATGGCGCCGTAAGGCGCCCAGCCTAACTGGAAGGGGATCTGATAGGGTTTTCACCCGGAGGGGTGGATGTATACTGGGGCTTTAGCCTCCGCTGGGCGTAGCCCGGCACCGACGACGAGGTTTACCAAGCCCTTTTGAAACTATTCTATCAAGTAAGTGTAATAGTATTTATTACCTTTTTTTTTTTATTAATCAGCATTTTAACTTCATTATTAGTTCACATAATTAGAAATTCAAATTTTGTTTTTTTTAATTTGAATTTTTTTTTTAAAAAAAAAAAAATAAAAAAATAAAAAAAAATAAAATTTTTTAAATAAAATAAAAAAAAAATGGAAAAATGAAAAACTAAAATTTTTTTAAATGAAATTAGATTTTTTTTTTAATAAATTAAATAATTATCACCATTTTCGAATTACTGTAATCAGCGGCTTTTTTTATATAAATAAAAATTGATTTTAGATTACACAAATTAAAATCACTTTTTACTATAAATATCATGGACATTATTTGATCTGTATAATGCTAAGCCACTATTATACAAACTTTACTAATATTTTTTTTATCATTCGCCCTTTTTTACTACAATAGCTTATAAACCAATTCCTCTGATTCCTAAAGACCGATTCCTAAAAACTGATTTCTAAAAACTGATTCCTAACGATTTTAAAAGTTCACTATTAAATAACAGGTAATATTTTTTTTATTTTATTAGTTTTTTTTTTCTTTTTTTCGTTTCTTTCCTTTTTTTTTATTTCTAACTATTTTTTTTATTTAGATCATTAGTTTTTAATAAATAAAAAAATACATTGTAAAACATCTTATAAACATAATAAAGAATGCACTAGTCAAAAAAGGACAATTCAGTCTAAATTTGACCAGGTCGAATATAGGTCGAATGACGATCTAACCTATGTCAAATTATTGCTGATTTTTTTGGCGCATTTAAGGTGCTAATCATCTTAAATTCGGAAAGAAAAATTCAATCTATATTAGGACATTTTACATATTTATTCGACCCTAAAAAAAACTATATTCGACTACTATATATAATCCAAATATTATTGATAAATAGGTCAAACTAGAGACAAATTTTAATCAATTTAGTTCCAAATTTATAGTTTATTAACATAGTATTAAAAAAATTACATATGTATTATGCTATATAAAGTTCTATCTAATATCTATCTATATATTATCATTTATCTATCATCCATCCATCTGCATCCATCTACCATCCATCCAAAACTACCATCTACACAATCCACTAAATAGACAATTCACATATGTCTAAAGGAGTCTCAAAACCTATGTAAAAAAATAATATTAAATGAAATTTTTTTAACAAATTTTTAAATTTCATTGAATTTATTGAATTTGAAACTTACCACCATTTCATTTATCCAAGAATCGAATCACTTCCTACCATTTAATATAGAATAGTTTCAAAAGACACTGTCCAGAATGGTTATCAGAAACTGTAAAAAAAAACACTTAATAAAAACGCTTTTAGAAGAAGTTTAAAATAGGAAACCTTTCAAAACTCACCTGGATTCTGGTATTTCCAAGTCAGAATTGGGTTCCTGAAATACTGACATTCTGTTTATAGTCCAAAATTGGACCAGTTTACTAAAAGAAATAGAAAGAAAAAAAAAAATTAAAATAGAATTTTTTAGAGTAAGTTTCGAACTTAAAGCTTTACCTGGGGTTTGATATTCTAAAAGATCAAGAATAACCTACAAAAGAAATAAAACGAACCATTAATAACAATTCATTAAAATAAAAATATCTGATTTTTTACTTACCGATATATAACCTATCAATATACTGGTTGCCTAAAAAAAAAGAAAACAAAACATTAATAAGTGTTTCGTTAAAAAAAGATAAATTTAAAAATGTTTTAAACCTACCAAAATTTCAAAGTTACATTTGCGTCCTAAAGTCTGAAGAACAGTCGCCTAAAAAAGAATCAAAAAAATGAAATGTACGTGTTGTTAAATTTCGGTAAAAAAAAGAAAAAAATCCCACCAAAAATCTACTATCTTACGTGTTTCAATATGTCCCTACCTAAAAAAAATCTTGAATCCACATCCAATGAGAATCGAAAGCAACCTAAAAAAAATAAAGAACGAATTCATTAGCTAACAATTTGTTAAAAATAAAAAAATTGAAAACAATAAAAAAAATTCATCATAAATCTGCACGTTCAAAGACCTAAAGAGCAAACTGCTAAAAAAAGAAAAACCTAAAAGATTAGTAGGTGTTTCGAAAATTTATAATCCAAGAAAAAATCTACCCAACTCCATATGTATGAATAGACAGCCTAAAAAAAAAGAAATAAACGAAACGTTAACATTTCATTAAATAAATGTAATTAATAAAAAAAAATTGATTCTGACTCCCTTACCAAAAACTGAAAGACTTCCTTACCAAAATCTGAATTCCATGCATTCAGAACTGTTTAAAAAAAAGAGAGAAGAGGTTAGCATATATTCTGTTAAAACAGTTAGAACATGTAAACTAAACAGAAAAAAAACTCACTGAAACGAAGTCCCACATGCCTAAAAGACCGAGAAACTGCTTAAAAAAAATTAAAAACAAACTGTTAATAAGCGTTTATTAAAATAATTAAAGAAAAAAAAAGAAACCTTTGATATATCACTTCCAGAAAACTGAAGAGTCACTTAAAAAAAGAAAAAAATTGAAACATCATTATCAACGTTTTGTAAAAACTGGAAAACATTTTTAGTGTATTCTTTACGAAAGAGAGATGATTGTGGGGAAAGGGAAGGAGGAAGAAAGGAAGGGAAGAGAAATGGAAGAGAAAGAACGAAAGAAAAGAAGTAAAATGAGAGAAAAGGTTAAGAGGAAGGGAGAGAAGGGGGAAATTTCGTTGAAAAAAGAAAAAGCTCTGGATCAGATTGGCAGATCCAGTTTTGTATAATAAAAATATCATTAACTAATATGACAATTCATAGATTAATTGTTGATATAATTATTAGTATAGTAAGTAAATAAGAAATTGATTCAACATCCAAAAAGCCAAAGAACAAATCGAAAAAAAAAGAAAAAAAGTAATTAGATAGCGTTCTTTAAAAATGAAATAAAAAATTATTTAAAAATATCTTACCGAAATATCATGTCCAAAAAAGCCAAAAATTTACCCACAAAAGAAAAAAAACTGAAACGTTAAGTAGCAGTTTGTTCAAAGAAGTGTCATCAAATATAATAAAAAAAGCCCTTCTTATCAAATTCTTACGCGTCCAATACCTGAATAACAAACAAAAAACAAAAAAAAAAAGAAATTAGTAACCGTTCTTCGAAAATAAAACAAAGAAATTAAACTTATCATTAAGACTTACCAAAATACTGCAAAAGAACAATCTCTAACAAATTTTCACATGTCCAGATATCTCGTCTACAAAGGAAAAAAATGAACTGTTAATAAAGTTTGTTAAAATAAACTAAAAAATTAAAAATTTCACTCACCAGGCTACAAGTAAGAGATCTGAGAGAACAACTGGTCGTAAGTAATTAAAAGAGAAAAACTAAAATCAAAAACTTACTGGAATTTCGCGTTCAAGGAGACCAAAAGAATTACTTAAAAGAAAAAGTCAAAATGTTAAGGAACGTTTTGTTAAGAATTTTTCAACAAAAAAGTATTTGGAAAGAAAAGCTTAAACGCTTCGTTACAGATTTTTTTGACAAAAAATATAAGTGAAGTAAAGTAAGAAAAAGGAAAGGGAAAGACGAAGTAAGGGAAAGGGTAAAGGGTAGGAAAGGACGAAGATAGTGGAAGGATGAAAGAAAGGAGGGAAAGAGGAAGAGTAAAAGGAAAAAAGAAAGGATAAAAGGAAAGATGATAAGGGAGGTTTCGCTAAAAGTTTAAATTTAAACTTTTAATTGAATTGGTGATACGCGTAATGTTCAATTAATGATACACGTAATACTTAATACACATTCGACCATGTTGAATACATATCTAATTGTTGATCATTACTAATTGAGGTCGAATAATTTTAATTTTGGTTGAATATAGGCCAAATTTCATTAAGGCCGAATATTCCTTTTTCGACTAGTGATGTTAAAGGCGTCAAGTTTAGTGTTTTTTAAGAAAAATATTTATAAAAAGTGTTTTTTGTATGTGTTTAATAAGAGTATTTTTGATAAATTAATCGTTTTTGGTTGTTTTTGACTATTTTCAATATTTTTTTTAATTGATCGATAAATCACCTAATCGCAGCAATTCAAAAATAGTGATAATGATATAATAATTTAAAAAAAAAGATTAAATAAAGTCTAATAATGTAATAAATTACTACTTTATTTAATCAAATTGAAATAAATCTTACTTATGTTACATATAATTCTACAATTTTATCTATGACTCACTTACAATAATATAATATTTATAATATACTGCATCAAGAAATTTTATAATGTGAAAAATTTCACAAGTTTATGATTTTGTAAGTTTACGAATGTTTATGGTGTAATATTTTGAAAAATTTAAAATAAAATGTAAGTTTACAATTTTATTAGATTTACGTGATATTATGGTCAAAATATTACATAAGTTTTTAATATCATAAGATCAACGTGATATTACAGTTAAAATATTTTAAGAATTTACAGTTTCGTAAACTTACATGATATTATGGTCAAAATATTTTGAGAATTTATAGTCTTGTAAACTTACGTGATATTATGGTCAAAATATTTTGAGAATTTACAGTCTCGTAAACTTACATAATATTACGATCAAAATATTTCAAGAATTTATAGTTTCATAAATTTACGTGATATTATGATGTAGAAGAAAATCCATTCTATCAGTATAACAATACTGCATCACACTAGTTCTCTACACTAAAACTCTTTATATGCTTAATTTAAATTTTTCTTTCCATTAATATTTTAATGTTTTTCTTTACGTTCTTTCTTTTGATCATTTAATGCTTCTTTTATAACAATTTCATCTTTATGTTCTTTTTTATACGCTTCAATATGTCCTTTTTTATACACATTCACTTTCATTTTGAGAGAACTTCTACCACAACTTTTCACTATACTTTAATTTTCAAACGAGCATAACTTTACTCTTTACTTAACATATCAGATAGTATAATTAATTAAAGATAGTACTCTCAAATATCAATTATGATGCAATTTCTCTCCATTAATTAATTATTTTATTTTATTTAATAAATATTATTTCAGCTTAAGCGTACAATAGGCAAACTCGAAGTTACTTTTAAAAATAATTTTTATTATTCTGAAATTATTGAGATCAAAATCTGAAGGTTTTCCCTTGTTTATAAAAGTATATTTATAAGAATTATTTCCTATTTTTCTTATCCTTCCTATCCTTTCTATCTTTCCTATCTTCCTATCCTTTTTATCTTTCCCATCCTTCCTAATATTTTTCTTCTTAAGATATTATTTTTATCTAAACTAAAACTATATTATTCTTATTTAAATTAAGACTATATTAAAGTGAAGTCTAAATTAAGATAAATTCTAAAAATTAACTTGTGTCACTGATATTAATATACATAAGTTTATATATCCCTAAAATTTGAGTTTTCAGAAAATTATGGGATTGATCTGTATTACTATATCATATGATTTGTGTTATATTACTATATCATATGATTTGTGTTATGTTACTATATCATATGATTTGTGTTATGTTATCATATTATATGATTTGTGTTATGTTACTATATCAGGATCCCAAACAATATATATATAGGTCACATTAAAATCCAAATTTTTTACTATGATCAATAAGCAAATTATTTTAAACTCTGCTAGGCAAAATTTTATTATAACATCAAAAATTTTATATTGCTAAGCAACTCATTTTATAACATATATAAAAACTTTTATAAATAACTTATAAATTTATATTTATAGTACAATTTATTATAAAAATTAAAATACAAATAAATTTTAATGTGATAAATAATTTAATTTAAATACTCAAAATATTAAAAATTTAAAAATTAATACTGTTATAGGGATACTAACTTTTCAATAAATATTATACCTAGAGTTATAAAAAATAAAGCACAATTATTTTCAACCATTCTGAACAACTTACTTAAGCACAAGAAGTTGATTTCATTTAACCAAAAATAGTAAAATTACACTTTAAAATTAAAAATCAAATAAACGATAAATAATTGAAAGTACAAAACATGGTCGCATTCCACAAATATTAATCCAATCATTTTAAAAATTTTACTGTAGGTAGATTCGATCCCGCTGAATAACTTTACTTAATCAGAAAAAGACCATTTCATTTGATCAAAGTGGTGAAATCATACTCCGAAGTTGCCAATTTTAAAATAACCCATAAAATTTCTCAAAATTTACTAAGTATACAAACCAAATTTTGGTGGTAATCTTTTAGAAATTTTCCAGGTCCTGCCTAAACAATATACTATATTGCCGAGGATGACTTTGGACTGAAGCCGGCAGGCGGCATTAAAACGTAATGTCTACCAGCTTTATAAGGAGTTAAAATCTTAATGCGGGCCGCCATCACTCCGGAACGTAACACTATTATTTTATCCGATCCAAATATTCCTATAAAGCGCTATCACTCAGTTGTTTGGTCGTAGGTGAAAACCCTTATGAAAATGCTTTATCGACACCACTCAAATAAAAACCGTAACGTTGCTCAAGGACGCTATCAAAGAGAAGCTTCACCCAAAGTTTGAAAACGTAACTGCAAACGATATTAAGTTATGGAAGGTCGACATTTCCCTCGAAGAGCCAAACGAAAAATTAGTCACCGTCAACACAAAAATAAACGTTAATATCAAGGAGGAGCTTGGTGGTGAGGAACTTACACCTCTTTCGAAAATTAGCAAACACTTTCCCTCCCGGCCAGCCGACGAACACATATAATCATACAGCGTCCTGTTGAGACGAAAGAAGTTCACTGCACCGCGTAAGGCAAAAAAGTTCCAGTGGACAGCAAACCGTGGCCAAATAACCTTAACAGCTTTGAAGTCTCGGCTTCGCACATGTTTCACATTTCCGGATGGGACAGAGGACGAGCATATCGTTATAAATCGTGAGTGTGGTGGTAGTGAAAAGGAAATTGTTTGTTTGGTTGATGATGAGGATTTGGCGAGTGTAATCTGGACTCAAGGATTCAAGGTGGATCTTCCAATCGTCGTGGACACATATAAGTATCGTTTTTCTATTTTTTGAGAATAATTACTATAGGTGTGACATACCGCTAACAAAAATTAATTTGGATGATTTATAACGCAACAGCCATTTTCGTCGTGGACATTTCCCCAAATCAAGACGTTATTCGGGTTAACAGCCGATAGTTATATTGATCTCCCCAGGTTCGATGGAGAGTTGGCTAACACAACCGATTACGAAAAGATATTGGGGCATGATTTGGAAGATATAGCCATGAAGCATAAGACCTGCATTCACGTCACTAGTGCGAACGAAGCAACAAGACGCGAATTTATTTCTCCCATTCTTCATGGCGTTGCCTTTTGTTATGATGGTGAAGTTAAAGTATGTCCAGAATACGAGTTATCTGGAAGTCATGGTAAAGGGCCAGTGAATTGGGTTATCAAGATTGGAGATACAATTATCGTTGTTATTGAGGCTAAAAGAGAGGATATTAACCAGGGGGTTGGTCAGAATGCAATCCAATTACAAGCTTCATCCCAGCGTAATAAAAAAAAACGCACATATAATGAGGCTTTGCGTGAAGATGTAATGTATGGTATGGTTTCGACAGGGGTCGACTGGGTCATAATTAAGTTAGTCACTACTGGCGAATATAACGATAGTGATAATGGGAATGTCGAGGTATTATTGAGTTCGCGAACACCATTTACTTTTCCCATTAATGAGAGTTCGATAAAAGCCTTATGCTTGGCAAATCAAGTGGTGTTTAATCGCCAGATTGAATCGCAGGAATCATTGAAACGGGTAAAAACAGAAAATAAATAAGATAGTCTTATCTTTTTCGAAAAAAATAATCGTATGTGACATTAGCATAGATTTATTTTTTCATGTATTATTAAATTTTTTTTCTTCAGGGTATCACGTGAATTTTTAAATTTCGAATGATTTCATATAGTATATAAAAAGTTTATTCTAAAAAAAACCATAATCAGTTTATAGAAATCTTTGCTCAGACTTGAATATTATCTATCGAGAGAACTTCGTTATGTGAGATCGATCACCTGAAGTACGCTGGTAAAATTCTTGCCGAAAGACTTTCTGTCTCTGGCGAACGATCTATTAATATGATCGCAAATACAAATTCCCTCCGAAGCTATGGAGATGGAAATCATTTTTTAATTCAAAAAATTATTTTTGGCGCTTATAATATATGCGGAAATGATGTATGTGTATAATCACAAATTCTATTAGCAGAAAAATACAAATACAGTACACGATATATAAAATAATATAATATTTTTTTTTTTTGCGACAGTTACTAAAGCCTTAGGTAATTTCTGACTAAAGTTTGTTGCGAGAGTTTTAAGCAGTTCGTGCTTTCTTGGTGCGTTCACCGGGAGAATAAATCATTCGTGTGGTCATTTTTTGAGAATTCTTGCAATCATACCACATAAAATCTTGTATCTCTTCCGAGCTTGAATATAGAAAACGCTAATTATGAAAATAATTAGTTCTCATATTTACATTTTGATTTTTTTACAAACTATAATTCATACAAACCTCGTACTTTAGAAACCCCATTACAACTTCATATGCCTCTTTCATGTCCTTCTACGTCTTTGGAAGGGTAAATCTTAAAACTTCTATCATTGTATAAATCTCAGCATATTTAAGTTGGAATTCATAAACAATAATCTCATGTACTGTGAATATCAAAGTTAGTAACACGAAAATAACAAGCAAAAATCGCAAATAAAGGACTTACAATATGACTGCATTGCGTACAGCTTAACCTTTCTAATATCAGAATTAGGGCGAAGTTCAGCCAATCGATTCATCAAAGTCTTTAGCATCCATTCGATCACCCTTAAAATGTGTCCAATCTTGTTTTGATGGTGAGCCGCTTACTTCAACAACTGAAAATTCTTCATCCTCCTCCTTTAAAGTAATAATTGCATCGATCTTATTTCCAGCAGATCTGCGCTTGTCATCTTCTTTCTGAGAATTGCGGTCTTTTGCACTTGCCCTGAGACAAGTTTCACCATATTCAACACGCCAACTCTTTTTGTTTTTTATGAAAAATTTGTTGAGAATTGGCCCTAATACACTAACAATGTAAGTTCCTTCGGATATAGATTCGAGAAGCAAATTTGTGTCCTCCATCAGCTCTATCCTGTATAAATCATGATTAATATTATATTTTATTAGACCAAACAAATATAGATAAAGACTCACATGTGATTTACAAAATGTAACGCAAATTCTCTTTCAAATGGTTCGTTTAGTCCTTTCTGCTGGTTAAGTTTCTTTTTAGCCATATTGATATCACGAGAAATAATTTCACGTAACAGTGATTTAATCTCCTGTTCTATATTATTTGACGTTTCCTTTTCCTCCTTTGTTATATCATTGAGCATTTGTGTTACCGTATTTTTTTCTAGTGTTTCTAGAAAACAATTTTTATCTATAGCGTTGAAAAAAATTACGTCGTAGTATTCGGGTTTTGTTTTCGGTAGTTTTGTTTCCAGCTGATATTCAGTAAATTTTTTTCGAATGTCAATACCGTCTACAACCCAAGAAACATTTTTACCTCCAGTGATTGTTTGATCCGCGTTGAACTCTTCAGTATCATCTCCTTCCTCTTCAGAATCGCGATCACGTTTACTACCTTGTGGATTCACAACATAAGAGTCCGATTCAACTTGACTAAAAAGACGTCTTGGTAAAATTTCAGGTGAAATTTCATCAAATTGTTCCGATGTTGTATAAAAATGTTCCGTTTCTCTTGTAAAATTCTTTGGTGTTGGTGTTTCAATTCGACGTAATGAGGCATCAGCTTCTGTAAACACTGCGCCTATTGTGTCATTCGCGGACTTCGCTTTGCTGACCAATAATGAAAGATAATAATTTGATAATTTTAATTAAACTTGGTAAAAAAAGTATATGGTTGAATAACACAAGACCTTTACCCTATTTTGGAGAATATCTGCCCTGGCTGAGCGAGAATCAAGCAAATTTGTGCATTTCCTTTTATCTTCTTCGTAAGTTTCAACCAACTTCTTCGCCACAGACTTTACCTCATCGTCAAACTCAGACGACTTACAGATATTCTGTAATCCTTCTTTATATAAGTATAAGCAGTCCCTTTTAACGTATCCTGGTCCGTCATGTTCTAAAACAAAGGACTCAAGACTCCACACATTGGGTAAATTGGTGAAAAAATATTTGTCTATAAATCCTTTCATATTCGTTTCTAATGTCATACCCGATGAACTAGTTTCGTTTTCACCAACCAACGATTCAGATTTCACTCGTGTAATTTGTCTGAACGCCATTGAGTAAGTAAACTTTTGGATATATGGGATACGCGTTAAATATTATCATCATCATGTCATGTCTTACCATTCTAGGAAAATGACATAAAGCGGTGTACCGTGTACCCACGTTCTTACAAATATAATGCGGTATAATAGCACCTGATCGTATAAGAACCATTATTTTCGTCTTTCATCTGTTAGCAGAATTAGATTGAGTTTTTACCTTCGAATACGAACACTCTTGCGAGTATTAGCAGTTTGTCCCGTGCCCATCTTCTTGCGACGATGGGCTAGATAGATTCTTGCGAACGGACAAACTGTTACCCTGTCCTAAGCCATTTTCTTGCGACAATGGTTAAGTCTTGCGACGGACAGGGGTCAAAATTTCAAGCTTCAGTTTATTTAATACTTTCCATTATTCTTTATTAGCACATGAACCAACTAAAATCAAAGATCAAGCACAAGTCGGAACCAGGTAAAACTCGTAGGCTTGGTTAAAGTCTGTATTTTCTAATAACTCTTCCCTTAGCCAAAAGCCCGCATTAGATCGGTAAAAATTTGCACATCTATACAATCTACTATTTAATTACAGGTATCCACGCAGTAACTATTCAAAAATTTATATAATAACTGCATGTTGCAGTTTGGAAGAAGTGTTTATGAAGAATGTTGAAGTCGGCGCGTGTATTTACAAGAAAATGACTTCGAGGCTTGCAAACTAATGATCGTTTCTTTCGCACAGATTTTTGAAGACCTTACCAGCATCACGGAATGCAAACAACAGAAAATTTCGGCGTAACGGTAAGGCTACCTATTAATTTATTTTCCGACACTCAGACACTAAGTATAACTGGGTAACCGTTTTTGTTTTATCCAGAATATCGACGGTTGAGGCAATGGAACCGGATCATGGAGTTGGATAGTGTGTATTAGTAGTGTAGGCAAGCGAAAAATTGGTGTGGTCTGCAGGCATTAGCATAGAAACTCTATTTCACTTTGTAAAACAAGTCTATATATTACCGAATCTTGTAATTTATCTTTTGTTAGATTGATATATAAACATATCACATGTTAAATAGGAGTGGATACTGATATTCTCTAGTATAGTATACATATTTTCTTAAAATTTATAGTAAATAAAAGCAAAAAAAAAAAAAAATAAATAACTATTATATAATTAAGTTTTATTATAATAATAAATTAAAAAATCTCTTAAAACTAAATTTAAATTATAAATCTGATTCTTTTTTATTATCTGAAAAGTAATTTGAAAACTATAAAGTATTTCACTTTTATTTATTTTTATAATAATTATATTAGGGTGGCGACTTTGTCACGTGATTTCATAAAATTTTTGATTGGCTAATTTTTTAAAAAAAATTTTTTTTTTCATGCTTTATAACACTTTATTTTCAAGAAAAAGGACGTGTTAATAAGAAAATAGGAATCACTGTACAATAAAAAAAAAGAGTGAGCAACAAGAGTTACGAAAGAAAAAAAGAACAAAAAGAAATGAAATAGGAAATGAAAAGAACAAAGGGAAATAAAAAGGGACAAAAACAGCGAAGGGGAAAATGAAAGAGATTGAGAATTAAAAGGAAATATAGACCATGAAAACAAACAAAAAAAAACAAAGGGGAAGCGAAAGAAACGAAAGTAAAAAGGGAAAGAGAAGGGTAAGTGAAATAGATGAAAACAATAAAGGGAAAGTGAAGGAGAATAAAAACAACAAAAGAATAAAGGGGATGGAAAGAAACAAAAAAAAAAAAAAAATAAAAAGAAATGAGTGTGAAAGAAACGAAAGGAAATTAAGTAAGTGAAAGGGGAAAATTCAAAACAAAAAGGGAGAATCAAGGGAAACGAAAAGGAAACAAATGAAGAGGGGGGATTAAAGGAAACAAATGAAGAGGAGGGGCCATAGGAAACGAGGATCAAAGGAAATGAAAAGAAAAGGATCAAAGAAAACAAAAAGAAGAATAAAAGAGAAAATCAAGAGAAACAAAAATGGAGAATAAGAGAAACAAAAAAGGAATTAGGAGAACCGAAAATGGAATCAAGGGAAGCAAAAAGGAATTAAGAGGAATGAAGAAGAACGAAGAGGAATCAAGAAGAAGGAAGAGAACAGAAGAGGAAATTAAGAAGACCGAAAGAGAAATAAAAAGAATAGAAGAGGTAATTAAAAGGAACGAAAAAAACAGGGAAATTAAAAGAGTGAAGAAACGAAGAGAAAGAAATGAGGGTAAAGGAGAACAAAAAAATAAACTGAATAAGTTAGTGAAGTGATAATTAAGTAGACGAAAAGAAAATAAAAAAAAAAGCCTACCTTAATATTAACTGAAGAAAAGAATATTAACTGCCAATAGACCTAATGAAAAACAAAATAAAGTTAATAAGAAAAGAAATGTAAAAAAACGAAATAAGAGCAAATAAAAAAAAACTCGAACATACCTTAATTGCGAAACCGGAAGAACCAAAAAACCTGAAAGGAGTGTAATATAATTAGTAAGGAACAAGTTATAAGAAACAAAAAAAAAAGAAAAAAAAAAGAAAAAAACATACCTTGATTGCGAGCTGAGCGAATGGGTAAAGAAAAAAATATAATCTAATAAATAAACATGATGCATATAATCACGTAGCCAATCAAAATTTGTTTGCTCGCGTGATAACAGGGGGGTCGCCAACGACCTTATTAAAAAAAAAAAAATATTATTATAAAAGGAATTCCAAATCTATTATAATTAATATTTACAAGATAAAAGTTATTCATTGATTGTAATTTTATAAAATTTAAATCTGATAAATAAGAATGCAAAATTTTAATTTTTTGTTTTAACATATAAAAATACAAATTCCTTAAACCTTTGTACAAATTGTCTCTATAGCAATATACAGATGCAACAATTGCATAAGCAAATAACTTCTTTTATTTAACTAAGATCATGAATCAAGAAAAATCAAATAAAATATACAACTTTAACGTGTAATATTATAATAAGCTAATAATCTCCATAAAGTTGAAACAAAGACACGCATTTCTCAATATAATATCAAGAAACATGCTCACGAACAATTTCACGCAATACCTATTATTTAATAAAATTAAGCTTAAATTTTACTGCAATTAAGCGTTTAGTTCAGATTCATAATGCCAAATCATACTTACATTCATGTCAATCTACTAAAACTTTTTCTTCCTGGCATAAGTTTCTACAGATTTACGCAATCGTATACGTATTTCCTTCTAGAGCGTATAAGTATTCTCTTCCAGTAGTGTTGCAATTGTTTCTGATACAGCAACCAAAAAGTAGGCTTATAAAAATGCTGTTTGTCATATTCCACTTTGCATTATACGAATAACTTTAATATTTCTCCAATAAATGTAGATTAGCTATTTTTGTTTCTTTGAATATTCGTCATTATGTAAAGTATATGTGCCAACTGAGATCCTTAAAGTTTTGTCAACAAAAAAAAAAAAATAAATCTTTCGTAATCAAATAAATTAATAACTTGAAAACTAGTTTTACTTAGATTTGGTAGATAGTTGCCTTTTGTAGGTCGCATTTTTTGAAACAAAAAACTTAAAATTTTCATTACATAATATTGTGTAACAGTTGATATGATCATTTCGAAAGGAACTAAAGCACCCCTAGCAGCACCCCTTACAGTCAGCCCAAGATTTAAAACACTTATATGCCGATCTGCGCTGTAATACCGAAAAATCCGCAACATTTTTCTATCCGGCTTTTCTTTTTTGCAAGGGTTACCAAAGAAAAGTGTCTAATCCTAAAATAAAATAGATTGTAAAACCTTCCTCATTCCGAAACAATTTTTAATTAATAGATCGAACCAAAAAATCGCTATGCAACATTTTAATTTATCGAATAAATTTATACTATAATCCGACAGCCTTATTTCGATAAAAAATACCCCAAACAAATGTAAGGTGGCTTCACTATTCTGCTTGAAAAAGATTAAAAAAGTTTTTTTTTTAGATTACTTTTGCAAGATATCATCATAAAGCTAAAACGCAATAGTTTAACATTCCTTATCAGTCGGTATCGATTCCGTAGATAAAAATAAAAAGCTTGGCATTTTTGACAAACGATCAAATCTAAATATTACTAAAAAAAGTAATAACAGATAATTATCGGAATTCCGCAAATCGACATGCAGGTAATCCAAATTACAATTAATTTTAATAATATATTGTTTTTTTATCAATTGTTTATTCTGCGGATCAAAAAAAAAAAAAAAATGACAAAATCATACAGGTAATTTAAATCTTCAATTGGGACCAATTTTCAACAGGTTTGTTTTGTTGGCTTGATTTAAATATATACAAAAACTATTACAAAAATTGATTGATTATAAAATAACATCCTTTTTCACAAATTTTTTTAAAAAAGAAATAAAAATTCTATTGATATGGCAGAGGAACAGCCACTAGTCATAAACCATATAGATTACAGCTTATTACCAAATGAAGAAACGTACAATTCACAAAATTCACCAACTCCAACTCCACCGATTTTATATGATTCGCCACTCACACCGAGTGTACGAAAATCTCTTAAAATTATTCTTACTTGTTCATGGATAAATTGTTTATTAATTTTTATACCATTCGGATATTTAGCTCATATATATAAATGGGGCGATACTTGGACTTTCGTTCTAAATTTTTTGGCTATACTTCCATTGTCCAAATTATACGATTTTGCAACAGTAGATGCTAGTTTGAGGGTTGGTCAGTCAATAGGCTGTTTGTTAAATGCTACATTTGGTAATGCGGTAGAATTAATCGTTTCAATAATAGCATTAACAAAAGGAGAGATACGTGTTGTTCAAGCATCATTACTTGGTGCAATTATTTCTAATTTATTATTAATATTAGGAATGAGTTTTGTTATAGGAGGATTTCTTCATCATCAACAAACGTTTAATCAGATTATTGCACAAACCTCTTCTGGCTTAATGACTTTAGCGTGTATTAGTTTAATAATCCCCGCTGCTTTTAATTTTGCAGTTAATGGTAATACTTTTAATGATAGTGGAGATATTAAACAACTTTTAGATCTGTCTCATGGATCGGCATTAGTTTTATTGATAATTTATATTCTTTACATTTACTTTCAAGTAAGCACCACAATCTTTCGATGCAGTAGTATATTTGTTATGCGAAATTTAACTTTTTTAATTTATTAGTTGAAAACTCATTCGAATTTATATCAAATAGAAGAGGAAGATGATGATCCTCAATTATCTCTTAGTATTGTATTATTGTTATTCGTCATTGTGACCTTTATCGCAGCCTTTTCCGCTGAATATTTAGTTGATTCAATTAAAGGATTGGTTGAATCTTCTGGATTAAGCAAAACCTTTATCGGTTTGATTTTATTGCCCATAATTGGTAACGCTGCTGAGGTAATTATCGTGATTTTTATCAAGATTCGAGAATTTTTGTTTAAATAATTGATGTGATTCTACTAACTTAACTAGTTTACAACAGCTATTAATGCTGCAGCAAGGAATAAAATGAGTTTTGCTATTACTATTGCCGCTGGTAGTTCTATGGTAAGTGATTTATCAATTATGTAATGTATATTTCATTGCACCAACATTTTTTTTTCAATATTTCTCTAGCAAATCGCACTTTTCCTTACACCATTCCTTGTTATACTCGGATGGATAATAGGACAAGATTTAACATTGTATTTTCAATCATTTGAAACTGTCGTATTATTCATATCCGTTATTATAACAAATTATCTTATTCTGGTATTTAATTTACGCTTCTTTGATTTGTTCAAGCGTTTCTTTTTAATTGAAATTCTAATAATTTTTTTTAGGATGGTAAATCAAATTGGTTTGAAGGTGCTATGTTGCTAGCTGCATATATAATTATATCTTGGGCTTTCTTCTTATATCCCGATGAAATTGTAGCATAACCACTTAACTTTAGTTAGAATAAATGAGAAGTCAAATAACAAAGATAAAATTGACTTTACAAAACAATGTATGACGCATTTTATGCAGGAACTTTGTTTAATAATCATATGCAACAAAGTTTAGCAAACAAATAAATTTATAAAAAATGACGGAGATTTCTATTGATTTTACATATTTTCATCTGTAATAGTGTCCCATTTTTTTTGGTTTAAACCTATAAATTATATAATAAAACGAGAATTTGCAAAAAAAATTTTTTTTTGATAGATTGTGCAGATCATTACCATATCAGAAACGCATAAAAGACGATAAAAAAATAAGAGCAATCGTTGTTTTTTTCAGTTGGTCTTTTTATTATACTAGGGAAAATTTATTAATATGGTAAGTTCTTACTTATTAAAATTTTTTAAAAAGAAAAAAAAAAAAAGAACATATGTGGTAGGTTCACAATAATAGATTAATATAATATTTTATTCATATAACAAAAAAAAAAAAATTATTCTTGAACAAATAATAAACCTTTGAATAAAAAAAAAAAAAAAAATTTAAACTCTTATGTAATAGTTAATTATTTGTACAAGATCAAAATGGATAATTTCTTTCCCAATTTGTATTACAAGAAGCTTATATCATTTTCAAAATTATCCGATTGTGAAATATCATAATTCAACTCAGGATATCAATTCAACACCTCCAGATGTAGCCAGCGATTTTATTAAATTTGTGAACAATTCTCCATCACCATTTCATGCAGTTGAAGAGGCAAGAACACGTTTAGTTGCAGCAGGATATGAGGAACTTAAAGAACGTGATAATTGGAAGGATATATTAAAGAATAATGGAAAATACTATTTTACTAGAAATAGAAGTACTATTGTTGCTTTTGCTATAGGTGGTGAATATAAACCTGGAAATGGATTTTCTATGGCTGGGGCTCATACCGATTCCCCTTGTTTAAAGGTAAAATCAATTAATCATGGTAGAAATTAAATTATTTATTTATTTATTTATTTATTTTATTTAAATAATCAAATTTTCATCTAGGTTAAGCCTATTTCTAAAAAAGAAAAAGATGGATATTTACAAGTTGGAGTTGAACCTTATGGGGGTGGTCTTTGGTAATATAAAAATTAATTTAAATATATTTAAAATTTTATTTGATTTTTTATTCTTTCTCTTTTAATTAGGCATACTTGGTTTGATCGTGACCTAAGTGTTGCGGGGAGAGTAATGGTTGAAACAAAGAAAAACAAATTTGAACATAGATTAGTTAGGATCACAAGGTAATCCTAAATTTAATTTAATTTAATTTAATTTATTGAAGAATTATATATGTATCCCATCTATTTTGTTCTAAATGAAATATAGGCCAATTCTTCGTATTCCTACACTAGCTATTCATTTGGATAGAGATGTACGTGAAGGATTTAAATTTAATAATGAAACTCATTTAACTCCATTAATCGCAACCGCATCAAAGGCGTAAGTAAGTTTATTAGAATTAGTCCATTTATGTATGAATTCAATTCATTTGTTAAGTATCCTTTTAAAAAAGATTGGCAGGAAATAAAGAAAATAATGAAGAGAAAAATGTAAAGCATCATCCTGCACTACTTAATGTTCTTATTCAAGAACTTGGATGTAATGGTATTATATCTTCAAACTAGTTAAACAAAAGAAAAAAAAAATTTAAATTTCATTAATTCTTCAATTAAAATTTATAGCAGTAAATGAAATCCATGATTTTGAATTGTGTCTTTATGATACACAGCCTTCGACTATTGGGGGTGCTTACAACGAATTCATCTTCTCTCCCCGTTTAGACAATTTGATGATGACGTACACAGTATTGACTGTAAGTTACTATATGAATCCAGCACATTATTAATTTATACTGAAACATTAATACAATTTATTTTATAGGGATTGATTAACAGCACAAAAAATACTTCTGAATCTTTATGTAATGATCCAAACATTCGCTTAATTACTTTATTTGATAACGAAGAAATTGGAAGTACAACTGCACATGGAGCTAATTCTAGTCTTTTAGAAACAACTTTGAGACGTATATGTAATGCTAATGCTAAAACTGGTTATGAGGTTCGTATTTATTCAAAAATTCTTTTTAGATTCCTAAAAATTCTCACATTATAATTTTTAATTAATAGACTATATTTGAAGAAGCAATTCATAAGAGCTTTATGATTAGTGCTGACATGGCTCATGGTACTATACATGTTTGAATGTGTTTATATTAGATGATCTTGCTAAACTTATTAATATTTTTATTTTTTTCCTTATAGCTGTTCATCCAAATTATTGGTATGATAAGATAAATATTTAAACACGCTTGTCTTATATTAATTATTCTCATAAATTATTTAGTGAGAGATATGAAGAGAATCATCGTCCAAAGATGAATCAGGGTATAGTTATTAAGACTAATGCTAATCAGGTGAGCAATTTATTACAATAAGGCTTGTGGCTTCTCATAATATATTAAAGCTGATATCTTCTCCTTGCTTCAATAACAGAGATATGCAACTACGTCTGCAACTTCTTTGATACTAAGGCAAGCTGCAAAAAAATATGAAGTACCATTACAAGAATTTGTTGTCAGAAGTGATCTTCCGTGTGGTTCAACTATTGGTCCTATGATCAGTTCCAATCTTGGGTTAAGGACAGTGGGTATGTGATGAAATAATTAAATGAGAATTTATTGTTTAGTTAGAAAATTTCAAAATTCATCATTTTTTTTTTTGTTGGTTTTTTTTTATAGATATCGGAAATCCTCAATTGAGTATGCATTCTATTAGAGAAACTGCTGGAACTGATGATGTTGATCATGCTATCAAGTTATTCCAGGTAATTAATCATTTAGAATAATCATTTTAGTTATCGATTTTAAATTAAATTATTTTATTTTATACTTTAGGGATATTTTGAAGATTTTGCGAAGATTGATGAGAATATTACTGTTGATTGATATAAATTGGATATTAATCATTAATTTTCCTTATTTTATTCATTCGGATTTATCGTTCTTATATATATATATATTTTTGTTTTTTTTTGTTTTTTTTTTTCATCAACGATTTGAGATCAATTCAATGTATGAAATTCATATGAAATAAATATTTATTGCAATCAGAAAAATAATTTAATATATAGGTAGGGATATTAGTCAAAAAGAAGTAATGTATATATTATATACGGCATAATTAAAGTTTTTTTTACATAAGAGAAGAAAAAGTTGATTAAATTAATGATTAATTAAACTATTACAAGTTTCTTTATATGATAAATTTTACTAATTGTTTGACCACAGATTACTAAATATGATTATCACATCCTCTTAATAGAATGTGTCCTATTGATTGATGTCAATATTCGATATCATATATTATTTTGTTTTATCATCATCATCTTTTTCTTCAACTTCTTCGACTTCTTGGACTACGTATTCAATTTGTTCAATTGGTTCTCCTCCTCCTTCACCTTGTTCAATTTCTTCGGTAAGAATAGTGACTTGTCGAGTCGGGTCTTCAGTTATTATTGTGCTTCCAGATACCTTTTTTACTTCTCCACTTTGAGAACTTGCACCTCCAGGCAGACTTTCCGTTATTATTGTTGTTGTCGTGTCTCCTTCATCTTTAAGAATTCTCGTCGTAATTATTTCTTTTGCCTGAGTTCCTGTTACTGTTACATCTCCTATTACATTTCCAGATTCATCAAACAAATGTCTACTACGTTTTTTAGAAAATAATCTACCAAGTCCGAGTTTATTACATAATGAACCTCTTGTTCTACCCGAAGCAGCACCTGAAGCAGCACCTCCCACAATGGTACGGGGGAGTAATTTCTTCCACCAACTCGAACCTGATGAACCGTGTATATCTCTAGTCAAATCTTCACTTGAATCACCTGAAACATCTGTCTTAGATTTGGGGCTAAATATATTCCACAAACTCGAACCTGATGAACCGGATATACCTTGAGTCAAATTTTCACTTGAATCACCTGAAATATCTCTCTTAGATTTGGAGCTAAGTCTTTTCCACCAATCATCATTCTTACACTTCTTAAAACACCATACCAAATAACGTAATAATACCCATATAATTAAAATCATTACTGAAACCAAGGCAAAAAAGGGAACAATTCCGTAATCTAAAGCTAGTTCATAATATAAAATCTAGAATATATTATTAAGCATAATTTATTATTAGTATTCATATTAATTAATTCATTTAAGGAAAAAAAATAAAATAAAATAAAATAAAAAAAATATTAAGGTACTTACAAGAACAACTAATATGGGAATATCTTTTAAGATAAGTCCAATAAATTCGATAACATCAATCCGCTGATGTGCGCTTCTTGTTAAAGGAGCCCGAAGTGTATCTTCCATTTCTGAACTCAAAACCGTTATCGAATCTAAATCTACCCCTGATAAAAAAATAAAAAAGTATGCCATCATCATATGATTATTTACCCATTCATGAAATGTGGGATTCTTTTTTGATTCTTGAATAATTATAAATAACCCCAAACTTAATTTTATAACAAATGGAAGAACTAATAGTAAGACACTAATTTAAAACAAGAAAAAAAAAAAAAAATTGAGTGATCTTGTATGGCATTAATACAATGTGAAAGTAATAATAATATTAATATAATAATATTACCTAGCTAAAGCAAGTGTTTCTACGTCTTGAGCATTTTCAAAATTATATATAGTGTAGAATACAAATGCAACAAGAGCGAGAATAAATTTAAGGACAGCACCAGTTTTGGCCTAAAAACATACAAACAAGATAAAAATTTTAATAGTATAAATGTATATAAATTTTTTGCATTATTTTGACGTACCTGTCTTTTTAGGCAGAAGATCAATGAGATTAATAAAAACAAAATAATGACGAATAGAATGAGCTGAACTCTATTATCTCGAAATATATCACCTACAATATTTTTTATCATTTATTTTTTTTTTTTAAATGGACATCAAAATGTAAAAATTAACAAATAAATAAAACTTACGCTTTCTAACAAATCCATAACTAGTATCTAAATTACTAGTATGATCCAAATTAGATACTAAAGTTAATCCACCATAACCTATTAAAGCATTCAAATCATTCATTATATTTTCAGGACTTTCAGGACTTGCAGCGATAGCAGTAATATTAGTATCGTTATTAACCGATCCAATTTTAAATGCTAACAACATCCTCTTTTCTTTTGTTTTTTGATCTTTTTGATACAGATATAATGGTATTATACGGTTTTCTTCAACTGGAACTATGAGTGCCAATTCTCTGCCTAAACTATTTGTAAAATTACCCTTTCCTTTCTCATCAAGGGAATTGAATTTTTCTGTTCCCTCTGGAGACAATCGGACAAATCCTATTATCGGTTCTAAAAAATAAAATAATAATTTTTATTATTTACAGAGAAAACATACACGTGATGATGGTAAAACTTACCGTTAGAACCAATTATTGTTTCATTCCCTAAATCAGGAATATAAAAATATGTTAATTAATAAAGAAATAATAGTTTATAATTCATAGACATACCAGTTGTGACATTCCAAACGTTGTCTTGAATTCCAAATGCAGGATCACCAGTATTCATAATCCTTACTGCATCAGGTTCAACTATAATATGATATATTGAATAAGGTTTATTAAAAGTACTATCAAATACGTCAACTATAAGAGTTTGACTATCATTGCTCAGTTTCGTAAATCCTGCGGAAGCAGGATACGTTTGACGTAATAAATAGGTGCTTGGATCAAAATATTGATAAATTGAGATGTTTCGTGATGAAATATTAATAGGTTCAGAATATGTAATATTTATTTTGGTTGCTCTTAATGGAATTAAACCTTCAAGAGGTGGATATGATGAAATAATTAAAGGATTAAAATATCCGACATCTGATTTAAGAGGGGAAAAAAAAAAAAAAAAAAAATTTTTTTTTTCTTGAGTTTTCTTTTTCTTTTTCTTTTTTCTTTCATTTTTTAAAAAAAAAAAAAGAGAAAGAGATATATATACCGCCTTTAATCGGAATTTTAGGGAATCCTGATGTGATGATTGTAAAGTTGTCACCGGCGTATTTTGTTGCTGCTACGAATGTATTATTAGGAAGGATGTCAAACGCATGACCTCTCGCAGTGATACTGATTGGTTGCGGTAAAGGCCTGGAATTTAAAAGTATATAATTTAATTTGAGAACGCGAATTATATAATAAAATATTGATTTATTGTTTACCATTCATTTAGGATATATCCTGTTGAGTTAAGAATATATCCGTATATTGAACGTTTATCTCTTAGATTAAAATTTGCAGTAAGTAAAATCCTAAAAAAAAAAAAAATAAAAGAATGATTGAGAAAGATTGATCTTTATGTCACACAATATTATATATAATTTACCCTCCGGCGGCTATTGACTTAAGATTCAATTCAGGGTTTCCCAAAATACTTAATGTGGGCACTTCTCGAACAACTGCAATTGCTCTGCAAAAATTAAAATGGGTTGAATTTTGTATTATAATTAAATGAAATCACGTGCACAAAAAAATATTTACCCATTAGTTCTAAACCTAATTCTTAGTCCGTATAAATTATCCAAAGTGTCTCTTAAAGCAAGATATAATAAACAAGAAATTCCACCACCTTTATAATTCATTCCACAAGACATTGTTATAACATTTAGATTAGGTATAGGACTTTGATAAATAATATTTGGTGTTGGATCTTTAGTTTCATTCGCATTTATAAAATATGTTTCAATAAGTAAATTAACATTTGCTAGATCGAGTGCAAATACATTTGGATGATTAAATGATTTTGCTACAATTAAATAAAATCCATTCGTAAATTGTGTAAATCCAAAAAATTGAACATATGATGCCTCTCCTCCTTTAATTACCCCTCTGCGTAAAAGTTGAACTGAATTTTTGGTTGTACTATTATTTTTTTTTTTTTTTAAAAAAAAAAAAAAAATTCGTTAATAAACTATTCAAGGAAATAAAAAATGCCCTTTTTTTATTATTGTTATTATTTATTTACAAAATAATGAAATAACTTACGAAAGAGAATAATAGCTCCAAGAAATATCAGTCTTATTCAGTTTTCCTACGTATAAGAATCCATTATTTTCATAATATAAAGAACCTGGAGGAGAAACCGTTCCATTTAAATTAACAGCAGCTTTATCTATGAATGAATTACTGCATATAAATTTATTTAAAAACAAAAAAAAAAAAAAAAAAAAAAAAAAAAAATTTTTTTTTTTTTTTAATCAAATAAATAAAAAACTTTTTAACGATAATTATAATTTTTATCATTTTTACCTCAAAATATTACCGCTCCAATTAATTAAAAGTCCATGAACAGACGCGTCTATATCACTTGAATTAAGATAAGTAACATAAATATAATTTGGTTCTAAAGGCCAAATTTTAATATTAAGTTGATACACGATATCATCTAAAACTTTACAAAAATTAAATCTAGGAATTTGTTTTGCTGGTATATCCAAAAAATTAACTGTGCCATTTGGATAAATTAAACGAAAATATAATACAGGTTCATAACAATTTGAGGCATCTTCATTTATCATGTGTAATAATACAGTTCCATCATTATAAGTTTTTGTATCATAAATTTGATGTACAGGTGAAGAATCAATGAATTCATGAGTTTCATATTCATTTGATAATTTGAAAAAATTAAATAAAAATATTAAAAAAAATATTGAGCGCATCTTCCACTTTACAAACTTCATGATGAACAGCGTACAAATTTTCTTTTTTTTATTTTTATTTTTTTTAAAAAAAAAAAAATCATTTATTAAATACTTACAAATTTATATAATATATATATATTGCACATTTATTTCTTAAGGAACAAGAGAAAAATTTCGTATTAACGTGTAAATAAACGATTGCTTTCTCATATTTATCTTTATTTAACAGCACAATCTAGCTATTTTCCTTGTTAATACTAAACGAATATAAGATCAATTAAAAAAATCAGCATTTCGTTTAAGTTTATTTCAAGAAAAACATAAATAATATGTTAGACGAAATCATTTGTAGAAAAAAACAATACTTTTTCAAGCCTTACATATTGCGCCTCATAACCATTTATAGTTTTTATCTACGTAATATGAAATAAAATCCTGCGGTTGATTGGTTGAATTGATTGATTAAGACAATCACCAAGAAATGTTATTACGTTCTTTTAAAGGTTATTATAAAACTTTGAAAGCCACAATGTTAAGTTTTTAAGTGGCTGAGACATGCAACAAAAAGCCTCAGTGAGGCTTTTAACTTTAATAAACTGATGAATATACATATATATATATATTTAGTGTAAATTGATATATTATTAGAAAAACGATTAATAAAGATGGAATTATTAAAACAAAAAACGAATGACACGATTCATTGAAGTGTAAAGTAACATGTTTTTAATTAATTTGTGGAAAAAAAATGTGTATATTGTGGCTTAAACTGCATCGCCACATTTAATTTACCACTTATATGGCTGAACGCTTCAAAAAATTTATCAATGGGTCGATTGGGTCGATTGAACGAACATGTTTGTTTAAAATAATCAATTCGATTTACAAATACATATATTTAACATATATAATACAATGCAATCTTAATTGGTTAAAATATAATATAATGATAAACGTTAATAAAAAATTATTTTCTGGGTGTATAAACATGACGAGAAAACTCGAAAGAAACCTCCAAAAATCATGAATGAATTTTATGAGATATACTTATTAGTAAAAAAGGAAAAAAACAAAATAAATAAATAATTTTATTAACATACAAATATTTAAAATACTTTTAAAATTCTTGTTTAATACTAGTTATTGATTTGTGAATAATCCGCGGATATCATTATAATTGTCCGCTATCCAGTAAAATTGCGAATTTTGTCATATTTCAAGTGTGTGGAGGTTACTTTTTTTTTTTGCTCAGCCCGACGAGACTCGAGGTTCGAACATCTATCAAGATTCGAGAATCCGAATACTTTCAATTATTCGAATTTCAATTTGATAAGCTCTATGCCCCGGAAAGATCCTGCTTCCTGTTTTTCAATGATAAAGTTTATAATTAATAACATTAAAAGAATAACGAAGCCTCAAGAATACATGATCGATAAAAACTGTTTCATAACAGTAATTTTATTTATCTTGAACTAAAATATAACGGGAATAACAACTTTTAAAAAAATCAAATTTATATAATAATCTTTGAATACTAAGTAAATCCTTTATCGAAGAAAAATACTATAACAAAGGATAACCAAACTAACCCAAATCAAAAATTTCTTCAAATTATTAATACATTCTTCTGTTATTGTTCCCCTCGCTCTTCTCACAAACCAATCAAACCTTTTCCCAATATATTTCCATTCATTTCTTTCAATTAATCCCATCAACCTACCAAATTCACTTATCATACGAATAATTGAAGATTCTGCCATGGCTAATACATAACGATAACCATTTATTGTAGGTATACGTTTGTAATGTTGTTTGGTCAAGTGTACATGCATATCAGAAATAATATTTGAAACAATCACAAGTGGAATTGATAAAAATGTCAAAATTGTATAGTTATTAATAATTGGTTTGTTATAAAATATAGCAAAAAATAAAGAAAATATCATAGTAATAAGAAAGATTAATATAGTTCCCAAAAATAATTCTATGCTATTTGGTGCAATATCATAATATGATAAATCTGGATACAATTTAATCAAGGCACCATCTCCTGTCGCCCATTTAAAAAATCTATAATAATCTCTATTACCATTATTCCACCAAGGATGAGTTGCTAAAACTTTTGGTGCCGCTTGGAATCCTTTTCCATTTTTTATGTTTTTGACAAAATAATTCCTCTGTTTTAAACAAAAATCAATGTCTTCTCCTCCACCAGTCTTAGGAAAAATCGGATTATAAACTATTTTATCACTAATTCGTCTAACGAGTAAATTGGCGGTTACACCCCAAGGTACATCTTCATCCCAGAGTTCTGAAATTCCCCAGAAATGAGTGATTCCTGATAAAACCAAAGCACTCGTATAAATGCTTTTATCAGCCGGTGGGAATTTTGTGTTCCCAATAAATCCACATGCATCAGGATGCTTGTTAATAATCTTTTCACATTCAAACAAGATATTTTTATCTGGTACCACATCATCATCAAAAAATAAAACATAATCAGCATTGGATTCACGTAATCCACGATTTCGTGACAAACTTGCTCCCAAGTTCGTTTTGTTTTCACGAATTCTGACGAATGGATCTTTATCATATAATCTTTTTAAAATACTAGTATTTGGTGAATTCGGATCATCTATTATTATTATGGTCGTTGTAGACATTGTAGCAGGTTTTTCGAGGTTAATCATTGGTTCAAGATATTTTAAATTAACTCTATAACTCGGTACTATGATATCAAGAGTAAGTAATTTTGGTATAGGATTTTTACAATTTGTTTTCAACCATTCTTCAACTTTAGAAACTGAATTATTTAAAATATCAAAACTCCAATTTGGATGATGAGTCCTTTCATATCTTGGATCTGAACTTCCACCTACAACATTTTGAATTTTAACATCTGTTAACATCATTGAACATCCCCATCGTCTATAAGTTTGAAATATATAAGGATCCCCATCTTGATTTTTAAATGTTTTTCGTGGTAAAACATCTCCATTAAATATATCCAAATGTACACGACCAATTACGGGAAACGTTGGAAAACCATGAAATGAAGTATCAGTAAAAGTCATGCATCCGAAACCTCGTGGAACTTTTTTTTGTATTGAAATTTTACGATAGGCTTCATGAAATTTGTTCATCCATCCATTAGTTTCGATAATAACATCATCACCAAATAAAACAAAATAATCACAATTATCATTATATGCCTCATGAGTCAAATCTATCCAGATTTCACATATAGAACCAGGAGGATAATCGAATTCCATTGTTTTTATATCAGTAAATCCATGATCATTTAGTATACTTTCCGCGGGATTATTTTTGATCGGATGAAAGAGAGTATCATCTTTATCTACACCGATATAAATTTTAATTTGATATTTTGTTTCTCCAAATTTATCCTGAATATCTTCCCGGGAAGTTTCATAAAGACTTTTTGCAAAGTTTGAAAGATTTTCGAGACAATCTTCAGGTTTAGTTAACCCACGAGAAGTTATTGGTAAAAGTATACCAAATGTTATAATCTCATTATTATAATCTAATACATTTACTTTACTTTCAAGATAGGATTGTATCAATTCATTCCATGAATCATCTTTGTATTGATGATGTAAAATTTCGAGTTCTTGTTGAATCCACAAAGAAGTTTTCTTCATACCTTCATGAATAGTATATTTTGGAGACCATTTAAGATATTCACTGACCAATGTATTATCGGAATTTCTATTATTTACACCAGTAGGTTTACTTTCATCAAATTTCAAAGTTACTTTATCGCGTGATACACCAATGGTTTCAAATGCTACACAAGCAAGTTCATCAATTCTAATGGATTCTTCAGAACCAATATTTAATGTTAAATCAAGATCACTTTCCATAAATTTAATTACCGCATCAACACAATCTTGTATATATAAAAAACTACGTTTTTGTTTACCACTACCCCAAATTTCAATCGTATTTTCTTTTGTATACTTATTAGCACAAATAGCTTTTCTTAATAAAGCTGCAGGAGCTTTCTCTCTACCACCATACCATGTACCACCTTCCCCATAAACGTTATGAAATCTTGCAATTTTGAATTGAGGGATTTTTAAATTATTTTCCAATGAAGTAGAAGATTCTTTTAAACTAGATATAAATATTTCCGTATTCAATTTTTCTGCACCATAAGATTCTTGTGGTTTCGTATCTTTATTGATACAATTCCAAGTATCACTTTCTTTTAATTTTATATCCTCATTTAAATTAATTTGTTTATTACAAGGATATACACAAGCAGATGAAGCATAAAAGAATTTTTCAACATCTGAATTCATTGAAACTTGAAGTATGTTTAAAGACATTAAATGATTTTCTTGATATATAACGAAATTATTTTTTGAATTAATAACACCTACACCACCCATATTTGCAGCAAAATGAAATACCCATTTTACATCATTTTTATTAAATAATTTACGACAAGTTTTAATAGATCGAAGATCCCCTTCAATAAATTCCGAACAAAATTCAGAAGTATCTTTATAAATTCGAAATGTTGGATCATCGCGTAAATCAACCACTCGAACGTAATGTCCTTGATCATGTAAACGTTTTGCTACGTGGCTTCCCTAATTAATATGATGAAATAAATTAAAAGGTTAATTAATATATGTTATCAAGTATATTTATTGAGGTGAATATATAAAGAATACATACTATAAAACCATTTCCACCCGTAATTAAAATGACGCGTTTTTGAATAACCATTTTTTTTTTTTTTCTTTAAATTATTTTCTTTTTAAAAATCCCAACACGTATACGCCCATTTATATATTCTTAGAATGCCCCTTGTTTTTTTTTGGCGTAAAAGAACCTGGTTCTATCAACTCTTAAAAATATTCCGTCTTTGTTTCCAGGTTTGGTAATTTCCGTTTATAGAAATGATCCCTCTCTCTCTTTACATCATAAATCCATAATGTAGATCACTTAAGAAATTTACTTTATGACCATATCTTCAATTAACCAATTTCTTATGAAAACATTGGTACAAAATCGTGACGAAAATAGAATTTTAGAAGTTGGCACATTGGCGTTAAATTGCTGAGATGATGGATAAGATGTAAACAAATAATTGACAAAAAATCATCATAAAATGAAGAAACAATACGCAATGTTATCTTTTGAATTTAACCTTTAAAAATCCCACCTTAACAATAAAATAACAATCAAACCTTTTTGAAATTCTTTGGGAAAAATGACGATATCACGTGACAATATTACGAAACCAAAACCCAGAAAAAATTTCATTTTCACGTAAATTTGAGCTGACATTAAAGAGAAATTAGGATTGAAGATCAATTAAAATCAAATGAAATGCGAAAATGATTTTTGGTTAGTATTGAAGAAGATTTTCAATTAATTTTCTATTTTAAAGGTTTAATATATTTTGTATACTTTAAAACCAGATCTTTTAATCAATCTATACAGTATATTAATACACTGTATGTGAATATAAATAGAGCAAAATAATATCATCGATCCGAATCGCGTAAAAAAAAAAAAAAAAAAAAGATAACCTATTTATCAGTATGCAAGAATGTAGTAATAAAAAGTTAATCCAGATTCCAAATCGAGATTTAAAATTCCAAAACTCCGATAGACACGATGTAATCTAAAAATTGAAATTATGATATAATAATCAAATATATATTTATATTTATGCTTTTATTAACTACGCTTTTTGACGGAAAAATATATATATATATATATATATTCCGTATCATACTCATATAATGAAGAGGAAAATAAGGTTTTCTATCTAGTGGATGATGATCTTTGTATTGTGTATGATTTACATATTACAATTTACAACCGTCCAAATTTGAAAGGAACATGACAGATCGTTATTAGTTAACTATTTTTAAAATTGATGATAGGAATGAGATTAACTAAAGTAAAGGTTGCACACTGTTAAATAAACTGGGGATACCAAGTGTATTGTGTGATACATATTGTAAAATTTTATTCACATGTGATCACTAAAAATGGTAAATTGAAACTTGTAATGGGAATTTGAAACGTCACTCTTAATCATAAAAAAAAAAAAAATTTTTTTTTTTTTGTTTATCACATTCGTGAAAAATATAAATCCGGAAAAAAAATATGTGGATATGCAGATCTACTTCATGGATGTTGTGAGATGATGACCAGTATTACCAAAATATTACTAACCTATCAAAAATGTAACCTTTCCTGCAAAGATAATTAAACAAATACGATAATATTGCATTAAAAGGAAAAAATGTAACCATATTAAATTTGATTATTGGTTAAAAATATTAAACTTGAAAAAAAATTGTTTTATGTAATTTTTTGTAAGCACTGATAATATGTTATAAATCACTAATCACTTTTCATTATTACTGGCCGTATGATATACCCGAATTTTTTTAGCCGTTCTTGTCCCAACGATTTCAATTACTTTTTTTTTAAACATAAATTCGGTTTCTCCATTAGTTATATAATATGAATGAATAATGTTCATGGTTATTTAATAATAAATAAAGTTTTGGATACATTTCATATTATTCGCCAATTTTCGGAATCGGGAGGTTTTATGTTACAAATATATATCGTATGATTAAAGAATGTAACAACAGTAATATTTGTTTGCTTGCCGGCACAATTCAGAATTCAGATACAACTTAAAAATCTAATCATTCGTATTTCTTATGTGTTATGATTATTTATTTTTATTATTATACAAATAAACAAAAAAATTAATGGCTCTAGACCTACTTTCAATAATTTTAAATAATTTAACGATTCTAGACCTGCTCTCAGAAATTAATGATTCGACCTGCTTTCAATAATTGACCTACTTTCAGTTCAACCAATTGAATTGATAAAGAATGATTTGTTTTGAACAAATTTTTTTTTTTTTTTTTTTTTAAAAACTTTCCTATTCGACGCAAAAAAAGAAGGGACTGAATAAAAAAGTCAAAAAACCCGGGGAATTTCTACTTAATAAGGAAAAAACAACTTATTTTCATGTAACAATAATAATCGTAGAACGAATTTTTTTCACCTGATCATCAACTTACTCTCATTTATATCCCTCCGAGATTGATTGACCAAAAAAAAAGTTCACACCAATACTGTGTGGTACAACGATCATTTTTAACCAGACCAAAAACAATTAAATACAGTAATAACGAATTAAAAATTTTGACTATTAATTTTTTATTCCGAATTTTTTTTTTTTATTTAGTAAATTAACAAGATCGGTATTTGAAAACCATGAAATTTCCATAATGAGATCACACTATATGTTACGCAAAATTATTGCGTGTGGAGGATTATAATTATCAAAAATAGATGACGTACTTCAGATCTTTAATAAAAATTTCAAAGATATTCATCTGGAGAATTATTTAATAGAGTCCTTTTTATTACCTAAATGGTTTAAATTTGAAAAATTCTTTAATATAAAATTTTCTGGTAAATTGATATTCAAATTTAAGGGGGAAAGTAAAAGAACGTGAGAATTCTTTCACGTTTTTAGATATCCGAGGAAATCATTTACATAAAGAAATTTAAGATCTTGAGGTTACAAATAATTAATATTACTATTATACAAGCTTTATTTAATTAATTAAAAATGATGATAAATGTTTCTAAATATTATCGTTAATATTTTAATTGACATTAATGTTTTAATTAACATTATTACTTATTAGTATTAATATTTTAATTAGCATTACAATTTAATACATAAGGAAACATTCGGAAAAATCCTGATGCCGGATAAATTCATTATTACATTAACAAAAGATAAATGATGATTTGCCAAATAAAATCAAGTATAACAATCCTCGTTTAATAATAACTTATAAGCGATTGACTTTTTTAATTGTTATGAGCGTTGATTCGATGAATTCTTATTGATGCATATCATTATTTAATAGGTAATTAAAAGGACATGATTTACGATGATCATTGTTAAAAAAAAACTGCCTCTGTATAAACTAATGATATTATTAAGCATTTTGTGAATCCCATTTTTCATCGAATAAAAAAAATTTTTTTTTTTCAAGTGTGTAACGACTAATTAACAAAGAAATAGTTTTTTTTTTTTTTTTTCTAGTGATAAATAGCAAAGAATGATCTTCCCAAGGAAAAATAACAATTAATTCTTAAATTTAAAGGAATGAGACGGACAATATAATATTTAAGTCTACTTATAATCAAAATAATTGGAGAAGGATTTTCCTGGAAAATTAAAACTTAAATTAAAAAATAAGGGACCAAATTTTTTAATGGTACATACAGTTACAGTTCTGATTGTGGCAGTGTTCGCAACACGTAATACAAATATATAATAACACGAGAAAGGTCATTGCATCTGTTTATATAACAGTTAATTATGCACCTTTATTCATTTAAAAACATGTTTTTCGAAAAAAAAAAAACATTTGCAATTTTAATGTGTTAGGTAAAGGTTTAGGTAATTGGCTGTAGATTAATGATTCACACGTTACAAATGGCTTATTAATAAAGTAATGATCATTAGTCATATTCCGTTATTTTGATAAACCTTTTCGAAAAATGGAAAAAAACTTGTCATGAAATAAAATTTTGCGCGTAAAAATTTTAGCTGAATAATATATTACTAAAGTAGTTGCATCACATGATGATTTTAAATCCAAGCTGCCTTTTTTAATCTGATAATCATTAAATTTGATACTTTTTATCTTTCTTTCTATATGATTAAACGTCTCTTGTCATTCATGATGATTGGGTAACCAACTAATTAGTTTCATATATATATATATAACGTAATTAGTACCCTTTTTTTATTTTTTTTTATTTTTATTTTTTATTTTTATTTTTTTTTTTTCTTCAATTCAAACATTATTTCATTTCATAAAATTTTTATTCTTCTCTAAATAAATAATATTGTTAATAATGGGAAACATACTTTCGGCTCGTAAAAAGAAAAATTTTTCAAAACATGATATTGGTAATAAAAAAATTGAAAAAGAACCATTAAAATATTTCCTACCAAATTTTGTAAAAGATACAGATATAATGGTCATTTTACATTTTCTTGGATGTTATCTTTTTCAAAGTATTCAAAGTGCACCAATTGAAAATAGATTGGCAAGTGGATGCAAAGTCTTGGATGTTGGGTAATTATCATTTGTAGCACTTACATTTTATTTATTTATTTATTTATTTTTTTTGTTAACTTTTATTTCATTATTTTAATCTTTAATAAAGATGTGGACCAGGAACTTGGTTATTAGATTTAGCAGCAGTTTATAATTCATCGAGTTTCTTTGGGATTGATTTGGTTCCTATATTCCCAAAGGAAGTAAGTATTTTGAATTCGAGGAAAAAATTGGAAAAGCGGGACATTAACATCATTAACGTATGTATAATCAATCTCATTAGATCAAACCACATAATGTGGAATTCAGACAAGGTGATGTTTTGGACACTCTTCCTTATGATGATAATACGTTTGACTACGTTCATCAAGGGAATATGTTAAGTGTATTTACATTCGATGAATGGCATTTTGTTATACGAGAATTAATTAGGTAAGTCTCGTAAATTTGATTCCCTGATTTTATTTTACTTAATTAGTAAATATTCTTTTTGAAAATTTAGAGTTTGTAAACCAGGTGGTTATATAGAATTCACTGAACCAGAATTAGCAACAGAAACTGGTCCAATACTTTCAAAGTTTTATGAATCATGTAAGTTATAAAAAAAATTATCATTTTTAAAATATTTTATTTATTTTCTTTAATTAATTATTTTTTGTAGTAATTGTGTTGAGTGAATCTCGAAATGTGAAAATCCGAATTTCTAGTGAGATAATTAAAATTCTAGAATCATTATCAACGGTAAAAAATGTAGATTATAGACTATCTACTGTAACGTTAGGAACCAAAAAAGGAGGAAATGCAGGACAGGCGTATATGGATGTACATGATGGATATTTTCTAAATGACCCTATGCCTGAAACTTTGTGTGAATTCATGGGACTTACAAGAGAAGAATATTTTAAATTATTTAAAGAAGCCAAAAAAGAGGTTAATGAAAGGTTTGCGCCAAATTGTGATATATATAGAGTATGGTGTCAAAAGATACAAGGTTCACACACGAATTAACGATGATCTCGGTGTTTATAATTTAAGAAAAAATTTTCAACTATAAAAAAAACTTTATTATAGAATAATTTTTAAGATTATTATTTATAAATTGTTAAAAATATTTTAAATTTGATAAAAATTTGTTACTATTTAAGAACTTAAGATAGATACCTTAAGATATTTAAGCTGTATTTTTTTTTTTTTTTTTTTTTTTTTAATAAATTATACATTCATATTCATATTCGGTATTTTGTGTACTTATTTATCAATATTCGGCCAGTACTTTTTTTACGTGGAAAGAACAAGAGTTTTTCGTGTAAACCTCCTAACAATTGAAACCATTAAAATCCGGATCCTCTCTTAATGGTTAATTCGATCAAATAATTTTATTCCCGGTGGTGTAAAGTTAGATTTTTTGATGATTAATTAATTTGTAATACAAACAAACGAACTGTTAACTTATTTACTTTTTTTTTTTTTATTTTTATTTTTATATTTATATTTTTATTTTTTTTTTTTTTTTTTTTTTTTTTTTTTTTTTTTTTTTTTTTTTTTTTTATCGGAGTAAACTAAAACGTTTTAGAATTTTTTTCTTATCGGATATTAGCGACAAAATTAGAAAAATTAGGAATTTCATTTTTGAGGGGTAAGATGATTTATTATTACGTGACCATTACATGACCGTTACATATTATTAGAATTGTTGGTCTGAGGTCTGAGGTCTGATCGGTAATTACCTAACTTTATTATACATACTATATACATCAATAAATACTATACACATAATACCAAATATATATTTATTATACAACAATCTACTTGAATAACAAAAAAAAAAAAAAAAAAAAAAAAAAAATAACAATGATATAAATATATAACGATCAGTCTTTTTTTTTTAAAAAAAAAAAAAAAAAAAAAAAAATTAAAAATTAAAAATTAAAAATTATTTCAAATTAAAACAAAGTAATAATGGGAAACAGCCTCTTTTCAACATTAAATAATAAAGCTCGTAAATTTAAAAAAAGTTCATCGTCAAAATCCAAAGACCATCACTATACTCGTCCAAATGAACAACAACAACTACAATATTATCTACCAAATAATGTTAAAGATACGGATATAATGGTTATAAATCATTTTCTTTCACGATATCTTTTTCAAAGTATTTTCAGTGCTCCAATTCAAGATAAATTGTCTCGAGAAGATTATAAAATCTTAGATGTCGGGTAAATAAATATAATTATGAATTTTTTATTTGAAAAAAAAAAAAAAAAATAATTTTAAAAAATAATATTTTATTTAATTTTTGATTTCACTCCTTATTAGATGTGGGCCAGGCACTTGGTTATTGGAACTAGCGACAGTTAATAAATCACCAAAATACTATGGTATTGATTTATTTCCTATATATCCGTCTGAAGTAAGTTTTCTTCTCTTAATATGAAGTGTAATGAGAATAATGCAGTAACGTTGTATTTTCTTTTAGATTAAACCTGATAACGTAGAATTTAGGCAAGGAGATGTTTTAAAGGGACTTCCTTACAGTGATAATACATTTGACTACGTTCATCAAGGGAATATGTTAAGTGTATTTACATTTGAAGAATGGCACTCTGTTATACAGGAATTAATTAGGTAAATTTCTTCCTAAAAATGATTCCTCTAAAAATGATTAGCGACATTTTTTATACTCATTATTTTTAAATTGAAGGGTATGCAAACCAGGAGGTTATATAGAATTTACTGAACCTGAATTAGCGACAAATACGGGACCAATACTCACAAGGTTTTATGACGCATGTAAGTCATCTTTTTATTTTCTTGATAAAAAAAAAAAAAAAAAAAAAAAAAAATATTTTTTTTACTTATTTTTAATCTTTTTCTCTCGTAGTGATAATATTAAGCGAATCTCGTAATGTAAAAATTCGAATTTCCAAAGATATAATTAAAATTCTTGAATTATCATCATCAGTAAAAAATGTAGATTATAAAATATCTACAGTATCATTAGGAACTAAAAGAGGAGGAAACGCTGGACAGGCATATATGGAGGTACATGATGGATATTTCCTAAATGATCCTATGCCTGAAACTATGTGTAAATTCATGGGACTTTCACAAGAAGATTATAAAAATCTATTTGATGATGCTAAAAATGAAGTTGAAAATGGTGTTGGACCTGATTGTGACATATATAGAATATGGTGTCAAAAAGCGGAATGAAAAAAAAAAAAACCAAAACAAAAAAAAAAATGTATAATTGGGTAAAATTCTTATTTGAAAAAAAAAAAAATTAGTAATCTAGTTTCACACTATAATTAATTATTACTTATTCGGTTGAGAACCCGATAATAAAATAATACAGTAGTTAAAAAAGAAATTATATATGTCTGACCTTGATGGTTTTATTGTCATGTATAGTTTCACCTAATTGGGAATTGTAAAGTTATTTTGCATATAAATAAAAATCTCTTTTTTTTTTAAAAAAAAATATTTTAACATACGAAACTTTTGCCGAGGAATATGATTGGGTATGACAACTCACGTGGAATTATATACATGCAGCGAATAATTTAATTTTAATTTATTATATCAAATGATAACAGTTTCAAACACGTAAACACGTATACCATATAAGCCCTTTACTATTATTATTCTAAATATAATGTAATATAAATTACAATACTATTTTTAAAACAATAAAAAAAAATAAATTGTCCAGTTGACTGACTAGCCTTATTTTATCAATATTGTGCTGTCGCAAATATAATTTAATTATTGTTATAATAAAACAAAAGGAAACAATGGAAACAATGGAGTGAATGGACCATTAACTCTTACATGTTCTTTTAGCAGAATAAATGAAGTTATCCAAAAAAAAAAAAAAATATCGTCTTTGATAACATATATCAACCGATAATTTTATATATCATATTAACTTTTTTTTGTCATTTCTTCGCTACTTATCTCGTAATCAGTAAATATATAGAATTTGTCATGTGATATTTAGTAAATTACGGGCTGTGTTTCGGCCAACAATGCAAACTAGCTACGCGGGCAAATTTTAAGGGGTCGGTTAAACCTGTATCACCTGTACCCAGGAAAATTTTTTTTTCCGAAAAAAAGGCGGCCCGCGCGTTATATATGCAACAAGTGATTATCAATTACTTACGTAATAGGCCTTTGCACTATTCACAGGAAATCGAGTGATCTTCTCAACTTCCACTCAAAATGCTTTTTTTTTTTTGCCTTTATGGAAGGCCATGCTATTCAGTATTTTGTTGTTTGCGCTCATCAATAAGGAGGCGGGCCTGAGCGTCGTCCACTGATAGAAGACATATTTTTATATGATGAGAAAAGGCTGTTTCTGATAAAATGATAAATATACTCGTTATCCATTTCTGGTTTCACAATCACATGCTGTAGTAACGTCAGAAGTCGGAACGATAGAAACCTTTCAAGAAGAACCAAAAAATTGCAGCAAAACATGTGTCTTTTATGGGAAAGAAGTGTTTAGACTTTATTAAATTAATCCTGCATTTCAGTTGTCCCCTGAAGAAAGACTTTGGAAATTATATCTGAATTTAGATCCCGTGGTCTGGTTCGATCGCGCCCAAATGATTCAGTGATAAAGAAAGCACGAGAATATGTTGATGATGTAAGAGAAGCTTATCATTCATCGTGCCCTGAGAAATTTATACATAATTCTATTCTCTCTAAACCATATTGAATCATCATGGTGAATGTGTTAGATGTGAGTGCTTTATTGATATTATACAAACATTAAATGCTGCTGTAGAAACTAATTGAAACTCTATTACAGCTAATAAAAATTGTCCTTGGTTTATTGAAACTCCGAAATTTTTTTAACCAAGTCGAATCACTGCAATAACTGTACATGTAATTGGTATGTCGAACAATAGAGAATAGCACCATGATAGTACCATTTGACGAGCACTTGAAAATGCCATTAGAAGAGTTTAGATTAAATCAAAAAAAAAATGGATTACATCGTAATCTCAAGACTAGAACATGTCCGAGAACCACTTGTTTTTCTTACAGATCATAAGACAAATAATGATCGAATCAAATCAGAAGAATTTTGGGTGTGGGTATTAGACAATTCAGTGAAAGAATTTTTAGGTGCTTTTTTGTTCCAAAGGTTATCAATTGGATTCTTTCGCAATGAACTTTGGAGCTTGGAAATTGGAACTTGCCAAAGACAGGAATACGGTAGATTGTCATGGACATTTGCACCTATGTCTCAAGCTTGATGTTGTCAGAAAAATGGAGGGCAAATATTATAGTTTACGTGGTAAATTAATGATCCATTTAATTATGGCTTATTGGATTGTAAGGAATTGGAAACATCTCGATTACTTAGTTCAGAGGTTAAAACAGGAATTAAAGAAATTAATTATAAATTGGATGAATTGAAATTAATTTGAATAAAATTGAAATTAATTCCAAGTTGGATAAAATTTTAATACATCTCAATCTCAATAAATAAACTACAGTAGATTTCAATTAGTCATTTAAAAGAAGTTAATTTTTTATTTTTAAATCATAATTCTGGTCAAACTTTTCTTAACTCTAGCAGAAATTATAATGCTAGCTCAAATTCGTTTAAAATCAGAAATTTAAGTAACGACTTTTTACAAAATAAGTAAGTTGGGGTATTTTAATAATGTTAAATTTTAATAGTTTTAAGAATTAAACTTAAAATATGCTAATGAAAACAATGTTAGGATAAGATATTGTTCAAGAGAATTTTTAATATTCTAGACTATTCCAAACTGTTATCCAAATATATTATTAAATTTTTTTTATAATAAACTTTAAATTATCATATTTCTGTTAATATTAACAATATCATTACCATTTAATTTATTATAAAAAAATAAATTTAATGATTAAATGATTAGTAATTATTGAAATATTATTTGTTATATTTATATAGGATGTATTCACAAATTTAATTAGATTGAATTGGATTGATCTTATTTAGATTGGATTGGATTATCATATAATCCAATCTATATTTACAAATAAGTGCGGATTTTTGAATTATATTATTACATTAGTAATTTAATAAAAAAAAGAATATTAAAAATACAAAATACTAAATATTATAACAAAATACATTACTTTTTAAATATTAATTTACCTAATAAGAAGTTTATTCTAGTTTATTTTTCATTCTTTAATATATAACCTTTATTTTTCTTTTTATATAATAACACTTCTATCAATATTATTAATAATAATTTATAAGAATAAGAAATTATTTTGGTTAATATTTTTTAGATACCAGATTCCTTTTTTAATTCTTATATATAAAGTTCTATTTTTTTCTAATGTAATATAAAATCTAAAGAACTTTTATTAATTTTATAATAATATGTATCTTTGTTAATTTAGTCACTCTTTTCTATAGTGAACCTTAATATAATAAATAATATAATATAACAGATTATTTGTGTAATACCAATTTTAAATATAAAAAAAAATCTTGATATAATGAAATTTACTATTTATTATTATATAATATAGTATAAAATAAAGTACATAAATAGTATAATAAAATGATTTTTTTTATAATAAATTATTATTATATTAAATTTTTTTTAGTAAAATAAAGAAATTTTACAACTTTTAATTGAATTTAATTAAATAATTCTATTAATAAATATTTTATAATTATATTGATATATTAAATATTATATAACATTAAATATTATTTTATATTTAATATTAAATTATTGTGTCAAAATTATATTAGAATTATATCAGAATTATATTAGCTATTTTATTTAATATTTAAGCAAAATCATATTAATTTACATTAATTAGAATTTAATATAAATTGTTATTAATTTATATTTATTACAAGAATAATAATTTCTTATTTTTTATTTTTTTATTTAAAGATTATGTAAAAATTTTATTAAAAAAAAAATAAATATATTTTTATCTAATGATACTAAATTCACCAAGAATTAGTTTCAATAAACTTCAATATCTATCTAAAAATCAGATATAATTTATAAATTTTTACTAATAGTCAATATTATCATATGTCAATTAAATGTAAATACTATAAAACCAAATTATAAATCTCCTTTATAATCTTTATAAAGTATAACAACTATCCTATCCAGATGGTATGTAAACTAAAATTATTTGCTAAAACTCAATAAGCTAATATTAAAATATTAAAACTAAAATATGTTAAAATACTAAAATACCAAAATAGTTTTAATATAAAAATGTTAAAACTGTCAAAATTGTATGAAACTGCCAAAATAATTTTAATAAGTTAAAACTATTAAAATAATTTTGATATGTTAAAATTATCAAAATTAAATATCATATGTCTAAACAATTCTAAATAATTGAAATCCATTTTTTTCATTAAAATAATGGAAAAATAAAAAATATTTTACAATGTTTTTATTAAAGATAATTAAAATCATTACAAAATAGTTTTTCATTAATAGAAAATAAAAAATATTTTACAATATTTTTTACAAAATAAATAAAAACCTATTACAAAACTTTTTTTTTTGTTAAATTAAAAAAAATAAAAAAATGGTTTATAATATTTTTATTAAAGTGATTGAAAACTATTACAAAATAATTTTTTTTCATTAAAATAATGAAAAAATAAAAAATATTTTGCAATATTTTTTATTAAAATAATTAAAAACTAATGTTAAACAGTTTTTTTTATTTAAAATTAAAAAATAAAAAATATTTTACAATATTTTTTATTAAATAATTGAAAAATCATTGTAAAACAGCTTTTTTGTTAAATTAAAATAAAAAATATTTTGCAACATTTTTTATTAAAATAAATAAAAATTATGTGAAATAATTTCTTTTGATTTAAAAATTAAAAAATAAAAAATGGTTTATACCATTTTTATTAAATAATTGAAAAACTGTTATGAAATAGTTTTTTTATTAAGATGTTTTGCAACATTTTTATTAAAGTAATTAAAACCATTGCAAAACAGTTTTTTGTTTTAAAAATTAAAAAATACTAATCATAAAAAATAATTGCTATTAGATATATATATATATTATATATATTACAGTCAACCCTTTCTACAATGAACCTTGATATAGTAAATAATAGATTATTCATGTGGTACTAATTTTTAAATATGAAAAAAATCTTGATATAACAAAATTGAAAATTTCTTAGTTTACACGGTGTGTCTGAACATGGTACACGTGATTTAATGATGTAATTTACATGGTGTGTTAAATGGTTTATTTATTTCTCAGTTTTTTTCATTTTTTTTTAGATTCTTTAGGCGGGACCTTTAGCTACTTCTTTAACTTCGAGAAGGTAATAGATAGTTTTTTTGCTTTTATTATCTTTTCTTTTGACTTTTATTATCTTGTTCGTTCTTTTTTTTTAGGCGTGGCTGTTTTTAGTTCTATTTTGGCAGAAATTCAAGGTAAGTTTTACTTTTTTTTGTTTTCTCTTCATTCTTTTCATTGTTTTTACTAACCTTTTTATCTTTTCTTTAGACGTGTACTATCTTAGTGAATATTCACATAAGTTTTTTTCATCTCTTTCTCGTTGTTTATTTTCTTTAAAATGATATTAACTGATTTTCTTTTCCTTTTTTCTATGGGGGGTAGGTGTTCCAGTTTTTCTTATATTGTTTCCCCTTTATTTCTCTTACTTTCCTTTATCCATTTTATCGTTTCTTTCATTTTTTCATTTTTCCCTTCATTTCTTTCATTTTTTTTCTTTCATTTTTCGCTTTTCCTTTTGTTTCCTTCATTTTTTTTTTGTTTCTTTTGTGATTTCTTCTGTGATCTTTCATTGTTTCATTTCATTGATCCTTAGATTCTTTCATTGCTTTTTTTATTCCTTTTGTTGTTTTTCATTCCCCTTTGTTTCCCTTCATTTTCTTTTATTTCGTCTTGTTCTTTCTTATTAACTATTCATTTCTTTTATTTCTTTTCACTATCCTTTTGTTTTTTCATTCCCTTTAACTTCTTTTCGTTCCTTTCACTTTTTTTATTCCCTTCATTTGTTCCTTTTCATTTCCCTTTTGTTTTTTCATTCATTACATTATTTTTTTATTTTTTTCGTTCCTTTTCACTATCCTTCACCTTTTTTTTTCCTTTTACTTCTTATTTAATTATCTTCATCCCTTTTCATTTATCTTTTCTTTTTCTCACACCCTTAATTTTTCACTGTCCTTCCTTACTATAATTTTCTTATTTATTGCATTAACATTACAGCATTACATTAACAATACAATTAAAATTATGCAATTTTTTGTGATGTAACTTATTTTTATCATAAAACTAGCCAATAAAATCTAAAATAAAATTAATAAAATTGAAAATTTGACAGATAAAGTTTTTTTTATAAAATCATGTGATACAGTGTTCAGACACACCGTGTACAAATAGAAATTTTCAACAAAATTTACTATTTATTTACTGTATAACATAATATAAAATAAAGTATGCAAAATAACATAAACAAAATAATCCTTCTTATAATAAATTATTATAATAACAAATTATTTATTTTTAATATAACAAAGATTTATTTTATTAATTGATAAGAACATTAATAAATGTTCTTATATATTAAAATAAAAAAATTCCCAATTTCTTTTCAACTTCTAGGAATGTTTCAAAAAATCTGTTTCTACAAAAAAAAGAATGTTAATAAACATTTTTATATAGAATATTAAAATCAACTTCCTCTTTATTTTATTTATCTTTAAAAATGCTCTGAAAGATCCATTTCTACAAAAAATAAAAAAAGAATATTAATAAATGTTCTTATTCAATATATTAAAATAAACCTTTTCTTTATCCCATTTACCTTTAAGAATATTCTGAAAGATCTATTTCTACAAAAAATAAAAAAAGAATGCTAATAAATGTTCTTATATAATATATTAAAATAAATCCTCCTTTATTCCATTTATCTCTAAGCACTTTGAAAGATTCGTTTCTACAAAAAATAAAAAAAAATATTAATAAAAGTTCTTATATATTAAAATAAAAAAAACTTATCTTCTTTTCTTCATTTACCTTCAAGAACGCTTCAAAAGACCATTTCTATAAAAAAATAAAAAGAAAAAACATTAATAAAAATATTCATATACTAAATTATTAATAAAAAATAAAAAAAAATATTAAAAAAATAATTTAAACTCACCAATTTATCCAGAAGCCATGATAAAGTCTGTTTTTTTATAAAAGAATAAAAATTTATTAATAAAAAAAGTGTTTAAATTGGTATATTAATCATATAGATTAGCAAATTATTTGATTTGTATATCCAATATACCTATACTAAAAAATTCATTATGCTATACTAAATAATTTGTTATAACATTAACAAATTTTTCTATAATAAAATCCTGATTAGTCAAAACATAGGATTCATTATATTAAGAAGGGTCTGTAATTTTCTGTAATATATGTTGAAATATCAAAACAATTTTGATATATTGAAATTATTCTAGTATTTTAATAAATTGGAAAATCAATATTAAAATATTAAAATAGTGAAATGATTTTAACAATTTTAATATATCAAAACTCTTTAGTCTTAATAGACAATTTTAGTAATAGGCTAATAGCATTGTAAACTTTATGGTTATAAATGATATGTCAAAACAAAAAAAAAGTATCTTTCTTATTGTCTTATAAAAAATATTATTTTTTATTAAAACAAAAATTCTATTATATCATAAATTATTTAAAGAATGCTTTATTTATCTTTTTATTTATAAAAAAAATAATCAAGATGATACTTTTAAAAATAAAAATTATTTTAAAAATATGATTAAAGATAAAGATTATATTATATATAAAGTATTTGCTAAGTATCATAATTGGAAATTTATTAAAAAAAGGAATCTCTTTCTGCTGATCACTCAGCCCAAAATTTTTTGAAAGTTTTTTGCGAACTTTCCACTAATAACAACCCACCTTTTTTTACGGAAATGGACGCAGAAACAATAAAAACAATCAAGGAAGTGACTGCAAACTCTTTTAGAAGAAGTCTTATCGACTTTTTTCAAACTACTTTACCTTTACTCCCTCAGCTTTGTGAAGGCCTAACAGTGACCACGCCTGGAGTGGCTGAGCTTTTCAACAAAGTACCCCAGTATCAACTAGACCCAGGCTTAGCAACAGTCAAGCCTAAAGCTTCCCAACAACAAGTGGTAGCTTCTACTATCTTGGTCACCATGGCTTACTGGTCTTTCTCTATCCTTCTTGAACAGCTCGTCTTTTCCACTTACGACAAGATTGCACGTGAAATGGATACAATACTCGAGATACAAACATTAAGGCACCAATCGGAAATCGACCTGTTGACAGACCAGTTGACCAATACAAGCACGGCGAATATGCCCAACGATCATGCAGATTTACCAGATTTGAATATGGAAATGGATCATTCGCACCAATCAACGTCCTCGACAGCTGATCCACCCCCTTCTTCCTCTGACATAAATACTAACTCCTGGAAACCTGTTTTGACTAAGAATCAGAAAAAAAAGCTGAAGAAACAAGAGAAGCGCACGGAAAAAGCTAAATTCCTTCAGAAAGCTACCTCACTCAACTCTTCGACTGCATCACCTGATTCCACCCTTGATAGTCAACAGCCCATACTCTCGCAATCCCCGCTACAGCCATCTGCCTCTGCCAAGCGTGGTGATAAAAGTGATGATAAAATCGCTTTACTTACAACGAAGAAACGCAAAAATGAGAGTAGTACAGAAGACAACAACATTATTATCACTGGTTACCAACCTAAGAAGAATGACAAGAACTTCACCTTGAACCTTGTGGTTTATGACATCCCGGCCAAATGGATAAATTATCAGCTTCTCAGTGAATTTAACAAATGGGAAAAGTGGTGTCTGTCAGCACGTGAGTGCAAAAGAAATACCAAACAGCAAGAGTCAGACTCACACCCAATCATAATTGTCTAAAGGCGTATAATAATGGTGACTGGACGGTTTCCCTTGGCTCTCTTCCTGTATGATGGTTCCCAGCAGCTTAGTCTTTTTCAGAATGAAAGCAACGTGAAAAATTCCAGGCGGCAATCACAAATATCCTGGAGGATATGATGATTGAGTCACTATTTCCCAAAGGCACTTCTGGCTTCATCATCAACGAAAGCAATCTTCAATCATTCAAAATAGTTAAAAAACAGGATGGCACTAGGATTCTTATCGGCTACTTCGCAACATAGGAAGCGTTATCCCATAGGTTAGTCAAGAATCAAATGTGAAAGTAGACGGAATTAGCTTGGTGTAAATATTCCACTCCATCCTTCCGTTCGCCAAGATGACAACCTAAGACTATGGGCTCAGGCTCAAACTCTTCCTCTATTAAAAAGGCGGGCTTCTCTCCGGTGGTTACTAGATCAAACCGCACGCCTCTTGGGTCATGCAAGTCATGTAACAATAACAATCAAGAAAATAATACTAACTCGTTTAATCTTGCGCAGTCTCAGAAATCCTCAGGACATTCAACTTCTTCTAACATGAACAAGGGATCGCGTAAGTCTGGCAATGGGCAATCAGGTAATCTCAACAAGATGGAAATCAAGCACTTGCTGGAACAGCTCATTAGTTTATGTTGCTAGTATACTAGAAACAGAAAGTTGGTCATAGACAGAAAGTGCATTCCTAGCTAGTTAGTTGTTTTAGGGTAGTTTATTTTCTATAATATTTCTTTTTTCTTTTTTGTTTCCTTTATTCCTTTATATTAGTAGTTAATGTTCTAGGCTGATGGTAAGACGGGTCCTCGTGGCTCAAAGCAACGTTAATTGTATTCTAGCAGTATGTTAATGTACCCTCATTTTACATAATAAAACAGAGTGCGGCTCCAAAGCCTTTAAATATAAAAAAAAAAATTAAAAAAAAATAAAAAAAAAAAAAAGAAATTTATTAAAAAATTAAAAGTATTTTATAGGTTTGAAGATTTTAATTTTTAACTCTATTTTTTATGTTCAACTTTTTTATATATAATTGTAATATTACTAAATATAATATTTGGCAATTTTTTAATACATTTCAATATAATTAAGTTTACAATAAAATATTTTTAAAAATTTTTTTATTTATTTATATTAATTAATATAAAAAAGAATAAATATACAAATATTAATTTTACTTATATTAAAAAAGTAATTCATTTAATAACAAAAAAAAAAAATAATATAATGTAATAAAATAATAACTGATATATGATTAATAAACTTTTAAATTTCTTCTTGAATTTTATTAATATATAATATAAATAAATTTTCAAGTACAATATTTTTTAACAAATTTTTTTTTTTTTGAACTTTACAATTCTTAACTAGTTTAAAAAAATTATATCAGTTATTTTTTTATGTATTATTTTACCTAAATCTTTGGCCTTTCTCTTAATTCTATTTCATATAATTTAATTATTAATATTATTTAAATATATTATTAAACACTCATCATTAGATTGATTTTTAATATTTTGATAGAAGCCAAGCATTTTATTTTATTAAGATATTACAAAATAACACAAGCCTTTAATAATATTATAAACTTTTTCATTAAAATAATTTTCTTTATATTATCTGTAGATTAATGTTAATATATTTAGAAATATTAAAGTTGTAAAATATTAAAAATTATTTATTGTTAAATTAAGAATTACTTGCTTCTTTTAATTATAATTATATTATTTGAATTTTAACTTATTTATTTTACATTAAAAAATATTTTCTCTACTTTTAATAAATAGAGAATTATTTGTCTTCTGGTTTAATACTTCTAGATTTTATTTCATTCTAATATTTATTAACCTTTTTAAATATTTAATATTTTTATAATAAATTATAATAATAATAGGAAAAAATGGGTCTGGTTTATTTCACCGACAATCATCTCACTGACAGTCATTTCGCCGACAAATATTTCACCGACAGGGTCATTTCACTGACAAACGTTTCACTGACACTTTTTTTATAAACTCATATTAAATATCATATATTTTTATTCTATAGTATAATCAAATAGTAACATTAACGTATTTTATTTACATATATGATAAAACCATGAACATTATTTTAGGTTTATTACGAATAAAGGGAATAACTTCGCTAAAAAAAATGATTTTGATAAGAATAAAAAAGAATATGATTTCAGTTGATGAAAATAAAAAAAAAAAGTTTTATATATATACAATATTATTTGAAAATAATTGTGTATACGTAATAAAAAAATTTTGTGGCTATGTATCAGGACAATAACAAAATTTTTTATTTGTTTAAAAAAAATTTTTTTATAAATGTCGGTGAGATGACCTGTCGGTGAAATGATCCTGTTGGCGAAATGTTTGTCGGTGAAATAACTGTCGGCGAAATGATTGTTGGTGAGTTAAACGCAACCTGAAAAAATAAAAATAAAAATATGTAAAAATTAGAATTGATTTTATTATATATAGGCAAATTTAATGTATTATGTAATTTATTATAATAAAAATTTATTAATTTATATTACACAAATTTTGCAATGAAATGAAAAAAACTTTAGTATTTTAATAATATTATATTAAAATTTTTATTATAGTTTTATTAAAACATTAAAATAAAATTTAATAATTTATATTTATTAAATAAAAGAAACAAAATTTAGTAATTTATATTTATTAAATAAAAAGGTTTATTCCATCAGTATTATATATATATCAATGGATTTTTTTGTTATTTACTCTACTGATTTAATTATATTTTATTTATTTGATTATAACTTTTACAATTTTATTTATGATTATTAATAAAATTTTTTAATTTAATAATGAATATAAAAATATTTAACTGTATTAGAAATAATTATTTTTAAAAATTCCAATTATGCTTCAGATTTTTTTTTTTTGTGTAATATTAAAATTCAATTTCTTTTAATTCGTGATATATGAGTCAACTGCAAAAAAATGTCAATCATCACTATAGATTTGAGATAATAATAGCTATTATTATTTTTAAGGTATTTGAGAATCTCTCACTTCATATATGACCAACCCTCAAATTATTAGTTAAATACGTGTTAAATAATGTTAAAATGTAAAGAATATCAAGTTACTTTGGTCTCTTCCAGCTTTTTAGATGAAAATATACATTATGGGCCATTTTCTCACGATTGGTGGAAATCGTGACGCATGAATAATACAAATGAAACTTCCGGATTATATCTTATTCGAATAAACATGAGAACATTAGTCATTCTTCGAAATGTACAGTTTATTATTACTGTTGTCAAAGGTCATCCTAATTTTTTACAGCAGCCAGAATATATCTGTGAAGTGGAAGATCTAACGAGCGCTATTTTTAATAACTCTTCAGCTGCTGTAACAGGACCCAGAAATATATATATAGGGGTCAGGTGATGAAAGAAAATTTTACTATGAGCTGTACGCAAGGGTTTTTTATATGAACGGTACGCAAATTTGACACCTGATATTGAAAATACCGCAAAAATATGCAAATAAAATTTCAGACCTTAAAATTTTCAATTATTAATTAATTCAGCAAAATGCAGTATATCATATGATATAGTTTCTATAATCTGCAGTTTGATATCGGTCTTTTTTTTATTAAAAAAAAAAAATTATATTTGTTTCTCTTTATGTTATGTTAACGAAATATAATGAAATGTATTATATTTTAACAATATTTGTATACGAATTTAGATAGCTTTATAATTAGAAAAAATTTATTATTATTTTTTTTTTTTTGATATTTATATTTGAAAGTTCATTCCTACAATATGTTTAAATTCCAATTTGAAGTTCCAGTTCAAAATCTACAAAAAGAGATGTTAAAGGATATTAATGAGTGTTCTTATATAAACCCACTCCTTCTTCCTTTAGAAATACTCACCTATCTTGAATTATTCCAAGTTCTAGTCTAAATTCCGCAAAAAAGAGAAGTTAGCAAACGCTTTATTCAAACTCGCACCCCCCCGCTTTTAGAATACTTAACCGTCTCGAATTCCAAATTTTACTTCAAAATCTACAAAAGAGAAGTTAAAGAATGTTAGTAAATACTCTTTAATACATAAAAAATCAAACCCGCTTATCTCCTTATAGAAATACTTACCCGTCTCAAATTCCAAGTTCTGATCGAATTCTGAAATCTATAAAAAAGAAATTATAAAACATTAGTAAGCATTTTTTGATAAAATTCCTAAAAATTTGAAACTTACCAATGTAATAAGCTATAAAAAATAGAATAATCTTGATTATGTAGGTACTAAAAAACTAAAAGGAATGTTAGTAAAATTTTATTAACATTGAATTCTGCTTCTTACACTTAACTCACCATATTTGCAAGAGTCCGTTAGTTCCAATTTATACTTCAGTAGTACCTAGTACTTTTTTTTTTATAAATAGTTTTTTTTTTATTTTTTTAAATCAGTGGAAAAGAAAAAGGTTCGGTTTATAAAAAATCTTTTTTTAAAAAAAAATTCGGTTACTAATAATATAAATATTAAAAAAAAATTCAGTTTATAAAACCGAAAAAAAATATTAAATATTAAAAAAAAATTTCGGTTATAAAAACCGATAAAAAAATCTTTTAAAAAAAAAAAAATTTAAAACTATAAAATTGTAAATTTTATGATTGATAAATCGTATTTTAGCATATCGAATAATTTTCTACAACAGTATATATGATCAGCCAAATAAAAATATAGGTCAAAATACGCAAATTAAATCTTTTACATATAAAAATTTTTGATAAAAATACGCAATCTAATGACCTTACTATGGACAAAAATCTCCTAAATTATACGCAAATCAAAACCTTACCCCGTCCAACTCCACTATGATGACGACGCATTGATAGACCCTACCCCTATATGTATATTTCTGGGTCCTGCTGTAACTACGCTCTATCAGAGGCTTTTTAATAATAGTACTAAATTTTCTGGTCCTCTTATTATGGGTCATAATAAAGTAGAAATTAGTAAACAACTTTTGAAAGGAGTTACTTTTCGCCCATTTTGTTATCTTATCGGGAAGTTTTGGTTATTTGTACATGGAGTTAGTATTTCTTCTGATGAATGATTATATTATGCTAGTTCAGGATTTAAGTCATCTTTTATGTATTCAATTGGTAAAGAGAAACAAAGAGTTTTATTTGTTCAAGAAATAAATACAAAAAATTCAATAGTAAATATGTATCAAGATTTTGAGTTGCGGATTACATATGTTGGGAATAATCCTAATAATGTATGGCAAAAAATTAATATATTACAAAAGTATAGAGGCGTTAATATATTTGAAATCAGTCATCCCCAAGTTCAAACCTTTATTCAAACATTGCTTATACCTAGATGTCAGCCTAAAGAATGGCATATTATTAATAAAATGCAAGCCTTATGGAATCATCACTTGCGAAAATTTATATTGGCTTCTATTCAATGGAATAAATTTTTTATTAAATGGTATAATGAAACAAAAACTGTTATTGAACTCATCACCTCTCTAAAAAAAATTTATCCGCCTGATTATATATTTAATGAAAGAGAAATGAGAGTATGGCGGATGATGCTGAGTCATGCTGGATATGTTAACATTACACCTTATACAAAAGAAATATCACCAGTAAATAATTTTGAAGTTTGAATTTATAAAAAATTATAATAAAAATTATTACTCACATTTTGCACTATAAATTTTAGTATGAATTTTGGACACGATCTAGTGATCCTACGTGTGATTGTGAAATTTTACATTTTTTATATGTTTCAGAATTTTTGCATCTGTTTCCTGACCAATATTACAATGATGGTAACACTTTTTGAAAATATTTTCGTAAAGTATTAGAAGCTAATAAGAGAGGTCATGATGGAAAAAAAAGGATTCTTTCTATCATAGCGGAAAATTTTTCTTATAGCATTTTAACAGAAAAATTGAAAATAAGTAACTATTCCAAAAAAATTATGAAATATATTGAATAATATAAACCTTTTTATATTCCAATAGATTGCACAAGGTTCGATCTTTGAAGCAAGAAAATATGCAAGAGTCAATGGCCCTAGTTGTATAATATTAGAAAAACCTATTAGAAAGGTCAAAAGAATTACTTCTGATTAACAAAAACAATTTGATTCCTTCTTTCAAGATAAAGCTCATGTCATCATGAGCTCTTATAAAACTGATGCAAAAACAGGAAAACTAGTCGTTTATTTAAAAAATACAAAAAATATATTGTGGGAAAAATTCAAAGATTCTTTTCCAAATGGAATTAAGCATACAACCTTTTACACTCAATTGATGGGACAACAATATGTTTACTGAGAGGATCTTGGAAGATTGTGTTCTGCATGCAGTACATATGGATATGAAACGTTTAAAGATATTATGAATTTAATAAAGGAAAAAATCAATGATATAGAATTACAGGTATAATTAATTCTTTGTTATACTATAGAAAATTGTTCTAAATATTAACAAGCAATAAATTTTGTAAAGTGTTTTTTCTCAACGCTATTGCTTTTTAAAACATTATCTAAAAAAAGAATATAAGAAACATTTAGTTGTAACTAATCATGAATTCACATCGCATAACTCATGCATAAATCATTGCTTATTATATGTCTTTGATGAATGTAATGAATCTCATACCTACATTTGTAATGAATGCCAAGAAACATTTCAGTTTTTTCAAGATTTAAAAGACAGTTTGAATCCATCATGCCATGAAGAAATTCAAGAATTTCAAGCTTGTATTCTTTATTACCTTGCTCATCAAACTAGAAAAATATATTTAAATGCACAATTTAACGTGCCACTATTAGATTTAAATGAAAATGGAGCAATATTAGTTGTAGTTTATAAAATGAATATATTACCTAAAACTTCGCGTGAAACTAAACAAGAATCTTTTGGAAAGAAAGGCTGGGCATTACATACAGTATTGTTATATACCAAATCTAAAGATAGTTCTGAAATCAACATACAAGCCATAGATCATTGATCTACAGATGCTCATCAAGATGCATGGTTCTTAGCATCGTCGTTACATTTTGTAATAGAAAATTTAGAGATAAAACCAAAATGGGTTAGTATAATCTCTGACAATGGCCCCCATTATCATAATTCAGAACTTATGATCATTATGAACAAATGGTATGAATGGTATAGAATTCAAGTAAAAAAATGGATATTTCTTGAGGCGGGATATTTCTTAAGGCGGGTGAAGCGAAGACTACTGTAGACTCACATCATGCTCAGGTTTGTAATATGAAATAATTATTGTTTTTTTAAAAAAAAAACTTATAATAATAAATTTTTAGATATCATTATCAATAAAATGATACATTCAGATTGGTAGGGAAATTCAAGAGGGAAATGACATTACTTTAGCTATTAAGGATATTGCCAGCACTTCAGTTACTCACATAAAACCAAATCAAATTAAAGGTAAGAATTGAGCACTAAATTATAAAAACTAAATAAATAATTAATAACAAATAAACATTTCATTAACAGAAAATAAAAAAGGCAAAGCAAAATCTACAACCATACCAAATTGGTTTGAGTGGACCTAGCCAATTAAAGGAGAAAATGCTAGATATATAAAAGCACAAGCCATACCAAATCTTGGTAATTGGACATTATTTTCTCCTATTCAGATTCAAAATTTTACAAAAGGTGAAATTAATCAGCCATTACCACAAGTATCTGAATCAACAAATTTAAAATCTCCATAGAAAATACCCATTCTACATGCATCAGGTAGAGTGGTGTATATTTATTGAATATACTAAAACTACTTATACCAAATATTGTAGTGGTACTTGTTGAGCTTTTGTATTTTCATCTAACATTTATTTCAGAATTAGTTTTTTATATAATAGAAAGATTACATGTCAAAATGTTATCTATTGAACTTATTGCACTTCCTTACCTCCGTTCTCATATACAGAATTTATTCTAGTTGCATAAGTCACACATCTGTCTCTTTATATTGACATATTAGGAGTTTGTCCAAAATGGTTACCATTACAAGAACTAACTAGTGAATTGCAAAATTGGAGAATTAATTATAGAAATCAAAATAAGAGATAGAAGTTAGTAGAAATTTTAGACAAAGAATTAACATGAGAAACTTTAGAAAAAGAAGATAAACATATAGTGTGATTTTTCAACGCTGACCATTATAAACTTTCTAGCTTTTTTAAGATCACGTCTAAGAAATCGAAGTATGCCAAATAAAGAATACAACAACATAAGGTAAATTAGATATATTTTTGGCTCAAATATATACATATAAAACTAATATTTTGTATATTGCAGACCTTTGGGCATAACTAAATTCCCATTAGCAAGTGGCTGGATAATTAAAGAAGCTCAAAAATATAGAAAAAAAGGTGGCAGAAAACTTATAAAAAAAAATATATCTGCTATTTTAGAAAAATGTTTTTTGGTTGGAAATGTTGACAAAAGCCATAGAATGACTGCTTAAGATATGTGGAATTTATTGACTTTAAAAGCGCAAGGAGGAGAAATTGAAAGTTCTGACATACCAAAAGTAACGACTATAAGGGCTGGATAACCCATTACGCAGCATAGTTACGTGAAAAAAGTGCTTAAACAGTGCTTCAAAAAAGTTTTTGATAGTATATGCGTGTGTACTATATACTAATAATACAGCACTTTTAGCGAGAATCTGGAAAACTGCCAAATAAAAGTAAAAAAATTTATTATAAAATTTTTTTAAAAAATATATTGTTGAAAATGTTAGGATAAATTTTACATGTTACAAGTGTTTTTATTGTATTTAAATATATGTAAAAAGATGGTTATTCAAGGATGGAAAAATGCGTACTGAAAAAAAAGTAATAGTGATTGACAAAATTTTGCACCAAAATTGTATATGAAATTTTTGCAGTTGACTCACAAATTACGAATTAATACTTTTTATTTTTTAACAAGCTTATTATTATCATCAATATTATTTGTATTGTAATATTCTGAATTTTCTTCAAAAATTATTTCACTTAAATTTAAATAGTACATCTTTATTTAAATTATTATTATCTGAAAAATCTGAATTACTATTATTAATGTTTAAAATTTTCCAATTTTTTAAAAAATATTCAAATTCTTTTATTTTAATATCATTAAGATTTAAAGATATTAAACTAACAATATTCTTAATTTTTTTTACTTTATTTAGACTTTATAAATTCTTACTTTTTCTTGTAATCTATAACCAGAAAATTCTATAATATCATTTTTTGAAACATCTCTATCTTTAAATATTTGTATTGCTATTCTACAATAGCTATAATTCATAATTTTCCAATTATCAGATAAATCAATACCTATTAAGGTAGTAATTTGATGCAATATTTGTCTTAATTTATTTTATCTAATTCTGTTTTTTTTGTATTATATTTCTTTATTAATATCTAAAAAATAATAATTTTTTAATACTGTATTATTATTTATCAATAGCAATGTAAATATACTTATTACTTATAATTTTATAATTTCTAAAAAAAATAATGAATATACTTTTGAAGATCTCATTAATATCATATATAGGTCAGTAATTATTTTCTTTAAAATTTAGTAAAATAAAAATTTTATGCAATGTTTATTATACCCCTCTGGTTATTTTTTTAATAAATATTTTTAAATTTAATCTATTATCTTTCTTTGTATTAATTGTTAATCTTTAATTTTATAAGCATCACCATCTCACAAATCACATAATAAAAAAAATCCAAAAAAATACTTTTCTGATTAATGATTTATTATCTTTACTATTCATTATGAAATGATCTAGTATTTATTAAATTTCTTATCAAATTAATAAATTTGCTTATGCAGTTTTTTCCAACTCTTAAAGTTGAAGTTATTTTATTTTACTATCTAAGGTTTTAATTACTAAAGAAAAAGAATACTGATTCCAAATTTTATATAGCTTAATCACTGATTTTTTCTTTAAATATTTTACTAATGATGTATAACAATTATATATAAACTCAGCTTTATATTTTTTACCATTTAATGTTTTAAGTCATGTAATAAATTTATATAAGAAATTCTTAAGTTCATTACATATATAATATTGATTAATTTTTTTGTTATATTAGCTTCTTTATTAAATTTATTAACTATATAAAATTATTTTAAAATACATTTATCTGTATTTTTAATTTTTAAGAGTTGTTAAAATCTATATATTTCTTTATAAATAAAAATAAGTAAATATTATAATAATAATATTATTATTATTATTTTCTTAAAAAAAGAATATATGAAATAAAAAAATATATATATATATAAAAAAATAATGTAAAAATAAAAAAAAAAATAAAAAAAAAAAATAAAAAAAGTAAAAAAATAAGCTTAAAAAAGTAAAAAAAAACTTAAAAAATCCATTAATATATATATTATACATAATGAGATAAACCTGTTATTTTATAAAAAATTAAAAATAATTTAGTATTCACTGATATTCCTCTTTTTTCAAAGGTTTTTACATCAATGAATAATTTAGTTATCTTTAAATATTCATGAAATAATAAATATAAATTAAATAAAATATTAATATATTTTATAAAATCAAATAAAAAAAAAATAAAAATAAAAATATATATAAAAAATATTAAAATATAATTAAATTCTTAAAAAATTTAAGCTTCTTATAAAACTTAATTCACTTTAAAAAATATATTTATTTTACTAGTTAAAAAACTAATTTTCAATCAATTTCTAGCTTTGTAAATAAAACAAAAAAAATTTTTTTATGTTTTAATTTACTAATCACTTTATTTATTTATTTAATTATATAAAATTATATATATATTTATAGTTATATTTTGGCCTTTTATAAAGAGTTATCTTTTTACACTAATAGCTTAGTTCAAAACAGGATACTGAGTCATTTTTAAAAATTGTTAGATAATTGCTTAGATCATCATATCACAGTTATAAACTAAGGTGCAACTTTTATGGAAATACATTTCAACTAACAATTTTTTTCACATATTATCAATTGGCCATCTTTTATACAAGTGGAAATTTTTGCAATTTTTTTAGCTTTACTGGTTTGTCTGAAAAATTGCAGTGTTACAATTTATTCTGATAGTAATTGCACAATTTTGTTAATTACTAAATTTTTATTTTCTAAAAATAGGTTTTGTTCAAAAAATTTTAATAATTCCCTTATTTTACACTTTATTAATCTTTTAGTTATTAATAGAGATTTAGATTTAGATAGAATTAATTAAGATTAAGCTCATGTGAGTAACCCTTAGAATGAATTAACTAATGAATTGGCTAAAAAAGAGATAGAACGTACTATATACTATTAATTGATCTTTAATTATGATTCTAAAGATTATAAGTTCTAAGATTGCTGGGCGAAACTAGATAGTTTAGCAAACTGTCTAAATGTTGAAAGGGTAAAACTTGATGAAACTATATTAAAATCTTAGTAAAAAATTAGCAAAACTTGATAAATGTCAAAACTTATAGTACATTATATTAAATAGCAAAACAATAGTAAAGTATTATTAAAAAATTAGTAAAACTAGAGTTTAGACATTTAGCCAAATTTAAAATTAGTTTAGGCAAGCAACTTTAATAAGTTTAGCTCATATTTCAATGATACTTCAATAGAACAAAAATTAAAAGATTTTATTAAAATGTTAGATTAAATGCAAACATACAGCGAATGGAGAGATTTGCGAGTTAATAAGAATACTTTTATTCAATATTCAGTCCAATATCAATAGAATATTATCTGAACAGCTTTAAAATAAATCAAGCATTTTCATTGTACCTTTTTAAACATAATATTTTATGAAGCTTTTTAATTAAACTACTTTACCAACAACTGTCAGTAAAACATTAGCTTTGAAGACACAAATTAGCTCTATATAAAGATATTAGCCGTAATTGATTAAATGATGCCGTAATATTACAACATACGGCATTACAGTTATGACATTTTTCGTAATACTGTAATTAGGCCGTAATGCCATAATTGGGCTGTAATATCGTAATTAAACTGTAATGCCTTAATGCCGCCTAAGGTTGCCTGCCAAAAGTCATTTGGCCTAATGCCAAAATTTAAAACTCCCTACATGGTGCCGCGACATAATTTTGGTATATATAGTATTAGTGTGATAATATTTTTTAATTTGTATTAATAAAAAAAAATGTTAAAAATGTTTAATATTTTTTTAATTCGTATTAGAAATAATAAAATGGTTAATTAACATTTTTTTAAATACATATTAATAAAAAAAGTCACAATTTTATTAATAAAGAAAACTGCGATTTTATTAATGAAAAATAAGCCATGATTTTATTAATGAAAAAAACCGTGATTTTATTAATAAAACAAAGCCGTAATTTTGTTAATAAAAAAAACTGCTATTTTATTAATAATAAAAAGCCGTAATTTTGTTAATAAAATAATTTGTTAATAAAAAAAGAGCTGCAATTTTATTAATAAAAAAAAATCCACAATTTTATTAATAAAAAAAGCCGCAATTTTATTAATAAAAAAAGCCACAATTTTATTAATAAAAAAGCTGCGATTTTATTAATGTATCATATATGCTATAGATAAACAATTATTTATTTAGTTTACAGTACTAGTAATAAATGACACGAATAACATCTAATAACAAATTACAATAGTAAAGAAAGAGATGTATAATGAAAAGCAGTAAAAGGGATAAAGTAAAACAAGAAAGAAAATGAGGAACAAAAAGAGAAATCGAGGATGAAGGGATGATGAAAGGAGAGATCAAGGAAGATAATGATGAAAGGAGTGATCAGGAATAAAAGAATGCTGAAAGGAGTGATCAAGAATGAAAGAGGAACGAAATAAATGATCAAGGATGAGATAGTGATGCAAGGAGCAATCAAAGACAAAAAGAGAACGAAAAAAAAAGATCAAGAATGAAATAATGACAAAAGAGAAATGATTAAGGATGAAGGGGGTACAAAATAACAATCAAGGACGAAATAATGATGAAAGGAGAAATTAAGAATGAAGAGGAAATGAAAGAAATGAAAATAATGATGAAAGGAGAGATCAAGGATGAAGAGGAAATGAAAAAAATGATCAAGGATAAAATAATGATAAAAGGAGCAATTAAGGATAAAAGGGAAATGAAAGGATAAAATAATAATGAAAGGAGAGATCAAGGATGAAGGGGAATAAAAGTAACGATTAAGGATGAAATAATAATAAAAGGAGAGATCAAGGATGAAGAAGGAACAAATAAAATGATCAAGGACAAAATAATGATGAAAGGAGCGATTAATGATGAAGAAGGAATGAAAGGAACAATCAAGGATGAAATAATAATGAAAGGAGAGATCAAGGATGAGGGGGAAACAAAAGTAATGATTAATGATGAAATAATAATAAAAGGAGAGATCAAGGATGAAGAGAAAATAAAAGAAACGATTAAGAACGAAAGAAATGATCAAAGATGAAAAAGAGAACAAAAGGAATGATCAAAAAGGAAAAGGGAATAAAAGGAACGATAAAGAATAAAAGGGGAAGCAAAAGAAACGAAAGTGAAAGCAAAAGAAACAATAAAAGATGAAAGTAATTGTAAAAAGAAATGATAAAGGACGAGAGGGAACAAAAAAACAATGAAGAATGAAAGAATTATGAAAAGGTGTGATAAAGAACGAAATAAAAAATGAAATACCCAAAACAAAATGAAAATAAAATTGCAAAAAAAGAAAAGCCCAGCCGAAAAAAAAATAAGAAAAAATGGTTAGTTAAAGAAGACAAATCTAAAGATTCAAAGTGTCTTGAACTTACCATTTACTGGAAACTTGACAACGAAGTCTAAAGCCGTTAACCGTCAAAAAGATTAACCTGCAAAAGAAAGTGTTAATGTTAATTAACAAAAAAAAAAATTGACAATGCTGAAAAAGAAACTTACCAGAAGCTTCCAAGCCAAGAAAATAAGCACTTACAAAAAAAAGAACGTTATTTAATGCTGATTTATAATAAAAAAAAATGATTTAAAAAAATAAAACATACTGAAAGTAACAAAAGTAAAAAGTGGCAAAAAATTAAAAAAAAATCGCGTATAAAAAAACAAAATAAACAATTAATTTAGAATCACGTGATAGGGGTGGCAAAAAATCATGTACCACCCAGGGTGGCACCAACAATTTTTCATATTATAAATTTGAAATTTTGCTAACCTAGTTTTTAAATTTGTATAAAAATGATCAAATATATTAAGTAATAAATTTTCATTAATATCAAACTGGTTTGAGCACCCAGTTGCACTCATTTTAAATACAAACCAGTTTTTGTAATATAAATTCAGATTAAATTGAATCATAAAAAAATGAGTGTAACCAGATTTAAAACCAGATAGTGCATTCAGTTCTAAACTCTAGCTCTATATAATTTATCATAAGAAAACTGGTATAGCAATTCTAAAGGACAGTTTTCATTTCACAGTGTTTATTAAATTTTTTAGATTATTTAATATTAGGATTTTTGATATTGATTTATCATTTATTTATGTTTATAATTTATAATTTGTCTTTTATTAGGAGTACTGTATATAGAATAGAAGAGATTATAACTTAATCCTATCTTATCTAATAATACAAGTATGTTTTTAACATCTTAAAAAAAAAAAAAATTATAATTTGTCTTTATATTTTAGTTATACTGGATGGATTTTATTATTTATATTTGTATTTTACTATAGTTTAATATATATTATAATAAAATTATTATATAATCTTTAAATTTAAAAAAAAAAATGTGATAAATAACTTAAAATTTAAAAATTAGTACTGTTATAAGAATACTAATTTTTTAGTAAATATTATACCTAGAATTATAAAAATTATTTTTAATCCTTTTAAACAACTTACTCAAGTACAAGAAGTTAATTTTATTTAACCAAAATAATAAAATTACAATTTAAAATTAAAAATCAAATAAATAATAAATAATTAAAAGTATAAAAGTTGGTTGCATTTCACGAATATTAGATTAATTATCTTAAAATATTTATTATAAGTAGATTCAATCCTGCCAAATAATTTTATTTAAGTAGAAAAAGATGATTTTATTTGGCTAAAGTGATGTAATCATACTTTAAAATTGCAAAATAACTTTTCGCAAAAAATTAATAATACAAAAATAGTTAATATTTCATGAATATTAGGCCAATTATTATAAAATTAATATGCAAATAAATTTGATCCTATTGAACAATTTTACTTAAGCATAAAAAGGTATTTTTATTTAACCAAATTGATTTAATTATATTTTGAAATTAAAAAAAAAAAGAAAAAAAAAATTTTGGAATTAGTACTGTTTAAAAAATACAAATTTTTTTATAAATATTATTATATCTAACCTTAAGAAAATTAAGATTTAAATACTTTTGATATTGTTAAACAACTTTATTTAAATATAAAAAAGTAATTTCAATACTAAAATTTATTTTACATATAATTAAATTTAGTAAATAAAAAATAAAAATAAGAGAATATTATTATAAAAAATATATTTTTTCATAAATATAATATTTAATTTTATGAAAACTAAAGTATATAAAATTAATAATATATTAAAAAAAGAAAACATCTTCTTAAAAAAATTTTTAAAAATACATATAAGATTAAAATTCTTTTATATATATATATGTAATATAAAAATCACTTTTTTATTATACAAAATTTATATATACCTTTAAAAATTTTAACTTTCTATTATATATCTATAATTACATCTTTTTTTATATTTTATTTTTAATATGCAAAATTTTATATAACTTAAAAAAAAATTTTATATGATAAATAAACAAATTTTTTTATTATCTATATATATATTGTTTGAAGTTCTGTTAGCTTATTGCATTTTATTATTGCTTGAGGAGTCTTCTCTGTTACTAAAATAGACTAGTGTTTCTTTTTTTTACTTTTGCTTTTAGTTATTAACCTATTCAGTAATGCTGATTTTAGTAATTATATAAGATTTTTTTGGATTTGATTAATGCTGATCAAGTGATAAAATATTCATGTCCATCTCCTGTATAATGAATAAATTTATGTAGATAATATGTTGTTTATGTTTTCTAGAATTGATAATTCTAATTTTTAAAAGCATTCAAATCTTAAAGAAATGAAAGTCAAGATAAAGTGGATAGATAATAATATTACTAACTTATTATTGAATTTTACTTGTATCACCTATTATGTTATAAGTATAAGAACTAGTGTTTTTTGATTAAATGTCAGTTATTTCTAGTTTGTTTATAATGAAGTTTTAGTTTATTTTAAATGAATCAGCAAAATTATTAAAAAAACAGTTTAAAAAATATCATGTAAACTGCTCATAAATGTTGTATATATATATTTCTTATATAAAAACCATGATTAATATGTGTTATATTCAGAAATGCAATGAAAAAATGAAAAAAATAAAAAATATTTTTTTGGAAAATTTAGTTCAGTATATTAATAAAAAGAGTTTAATGAATTTTTTTTTTTTAAATAAACTCAGATATTAAATTATATAAAATTATATAAAATTTAAATTTATATGAGCTTTTAGTAAAATTAGATGTATAAAGTTATATTAAAATTTTTGGAGTTGGATCTGAATTTTACATATATATATATTTCTTTGGGATCCTATTAGTAATATTCAGGATCTTATTATATTAAATAAATTAAATTTATTAATATTTATATACATGTTATTAAAAAAAAAAAAAATCAATAAAAAGGCTTAATTTAATATTGCATTGTTATTAGCAAAGCTAGTATTCAAATTGCAATATTAGTAATCATATTGTAATAGTAAAATTTATTGGAATATTTATATAATTATGAAATATAAAAGAAATTTATACTTTATCTATTAAAATTTAATTAACAAGTTGAATACTTTTAACTAATTTAAATACCAATACTAATCATAATATTTTTAATCTAAAATACTATAGAATAAAAGAAAAACTTTTATGGAAATCAGAATTAAAAAAATTGTAAAAAGCAGTATAGCAGGTCTTTTGACTTCCCTCCTTTAATCATAAGAATGTAATATCTAAGATAGCTTGTTTTACATGTGCTTACTTGTGTAGGAAAATTGTCAACCAACAGTGCACATAAGGGATTGATGGATGGTTTATAGATTAATCATATTGGAATTAATTAATTATATTTTTCATATAATTTACAAAAATTTTAATAAATCTATAAATGCGCTGTGGAAAAAAAAAAAAATAAAATAAAATAAAATAAAAACTTCTAAAAAAAATACAAATTATCAATAAAAAAAATTTTATTTCAATCTATACTTTATCTAAGAAGTGCAATTATGATTTAATAAAGGATATATACAATATTTGAAATTGTCTACCAAAGCTGAATAGGATCACAGACAGGTTCAAGATATCAGTATGTATAAATTTTGTGTAATTATTCGAAAAATAACATCTAAATGAGCAACCTGCTTTTTCAGCAAGTTTAAAGGCATTTACTTTGGCTTATAGTACATAATTTAGCTTTGTAACTATCAAGGATTTCAAACGGTCTTCTGACGTTAAAATATAGGCACACTTTTGCTAAATACGTGAGGCAACCAAATGTGAGACCAGTCATTAAACGTATGTGCGCTTAGAATGTCCATCTATAAAAAATGACGATGTAAAATAATCACAAGAAAACGGAAATGAGCATTGGCAAAATGGATTTATGGAACAGAATATATCACACGAAACTAACCGAGAGGATTATAGAAGCTGCAATGATTCCTAGTAGGTGTGCAAGGCTCTCTTTCCAAGCATTGGCCGCAGGGGTCCATATAAATGGGTGGGTCCATACAGACATAGGATATTGTAAGCCCAGAAATATAATAAACATGTACTTAACCCTTGTAGCCAAAGGCTCCAACTTTTCTCCGCTTACTAGAAATAGAATAGTATTTCGTTAATTGTAAGGAAATGTGGAAGAAACATAAAAGGTACTCTGAGTCGAATGATGAATCTTGTCCCAATATCTCCCCATGGAGCACGTTAGTATAATTTATTACCACCATATTAGGATGAAAAAATCCTTTTCAAACGCTCACATCGTGTTCTGAACAAATTTTCTCAGTAACGTTAACATTATTCATGGATTAAAATTAGAGCATCATGTCAGAATCATTTGAGGGATTTGAAAGAGCTCATCACCGATCGACCAAGAGTGTACGGCTTGACTAAATTTTCTGTTTTTTTCGTTAACATACCTTCCAGCTAACAATTATAGACTCTGCTTTTCTCTACACATCGCATCAGAACTAAACTTTGAAATTCGTTTGAGATCTTTGTTTACTTGTTTTCTTTGTAATGTTTTAAGTCATTTTCGCATGTCCATTCATCGTTTTTTTTTCAAAAGTCCATATTGCGTTAAAGAAAAGAATTCTACAATCACAGTTGACGGTCACATGATACCAGAAACGCGTTATACAGTTCACGCGCCAATTGGCGTGTGATGTTTTATCGTGGCTCTCACATTTACATAAAATATCAATGGTTATAACTAATAAATTATTTCTCTAATTATACGCCTATCTAATTTGCCTTTTCCTACGCTAGAATTCCAAAATGAATTACTTACTCGTATATAAATTTTCATCTACCTATATTACTTTCACCCGCACAGACTATATTATTTCTCAGTTCCCACAGGAGAACTTCTACTAGATGAAATAATCTATATGAAGAATCTGATTAGAAATGAGGTAAAAAAATAAATAAATAAAAAAAATAAAACAAGATGCGGCTTCCGATTCACACACCGCTTAACTTCATTTCATTCAATACCGCCTTATGATCAATAAATCTGTTGGAACAAGAAAAAAGTTATAAACCTTGTAATAAACATATCTTAAATTTTAATCGTCAATTCAAAAATTCAGCATGCGATAAATATATCTATAGCGATGGATGCATGAAGAATCGATGAAATAAATTCACAACGCGTCGCCTTGTTAGCATCAGTCATGGTTTCCACATTTGAAAGGTTTAAGATAATGTCCTCCATACAGTGTTCGAACACCTTATCATCATCATTAATCTACTCGAAGACTGCAGAGAAAAATAAGTTATTATATGTGATACTCTATTCTGAAAAAATAAGAGTAATCACTCACCAGGATTAAATTGCTTAATGTTATATCTTCCCCATTGACCTTATTATTCCCTTCAAATCATCAAGAGTTTTAAGAGAAAAATAGTTTCGTAGTTTCTGGCTGAGATTTTCAATGAATTGCAAAACCAATACTACGAAAATTTTCTTTTGATAATTCAATTAATTTTAATATCAACTTTATAGAGTTTAAGTTTTTCCTTCCCAAATAATCGATAAGTTCCTCTGTATTACTGTAAAAACTTAACAACGTCAGACATTGTTCAAGGAGAAACTTCTAGCTTGGGAAGACGGTTTTTATACAAGTATGTTTGTGCTTGCGAAAAAATTTATGCACCCGACTGCAGTTACAGGTAAAGCTGGCTTACGGTTTTTAAAGCGCTTGGTAAGAAATGAGATTTTTTTTTTTAATGCTTTTTGCCCAATATTATATATGGACTACAAAGTTGGCAATCATTATACACGTGACTTTACGACAAGAAACAGCATTGAACTCGCATAATATATATTTTATTTATGAAATACAAAAAAATGTTGCCGAAACAACTGATACACATATAAAATTATAAAATTGCGAATAGATCGGTCATCGGTTTATACATGATACTGATGATACTGAAGTTCCTCAGGAAAAAAAGTGAAAATTAAGGTGCATTTGTATTTCAGTAACGCTCCCAGGATGAATTTTGCAAATTTTGAAAGGGATATTATTGAATGGTACCCCAAACTGTCTTGAATTGCAGTTTTAAGATCGCTAACGTATTTATTTGAGTCAATTGTAATCGCTTGCATTACTTTAATAAAGTTGTTTGTTTGCTCCTCAAAACATCTTATGTCCCAGATAGAAACGTTTGAGAATGTTCTAACATAAAAGGTTCGAGCGTATACATAAGTTCTTTGAAAAGCCGCTTTTTACTCAGTACTTCCCCAGTATGCTCGAATTCAAAAATTTCTTGAAGAATCCGAAGCACCAAACTTATTCTGAAAAAGTCAAAGCAAGGACGTGTATAAAGTTAGCAGTGAATGACAATATCATCAATCATGTTATATTCACCAATATCAACTGAGAATCGATAAGAAATATTTCCTAGGATTCTACAATTTAATGTCGTTATCATTTCGGTGATAAAATCTGTAAAGTGATAAAAATTGAAAAAGCTTTAGTTTCTAAGAGAAAAAAGAAAAAAAGTTTAGAATACATGGTAATTATTTAATAATAATAAGATAGACTCTCAAAAATTAAAATGTGTCGTTTCTTAATGCATTATAATCACCGATAGGAATGAATTTTATGTCACATGGAGTTGAAAGCTCATAGTGAAGTTTGTTATAGTCTTTTCATGTAATATAAATCTCGTTATTGTAAACAAAAATAGGCTAGAATCAATTGGATTGTTCACTTTGACCGTATTAGCGAAGAGTTAAGAAATATAAAATTAGGTCGAAAATTTTCGTTGATTTATGTTATCAACTTTCAAATTTTGTTAATAACCATAAAAAAAGACAAATTTTGAGATTTTTTAAACAAGTTTAAATCTGTGTATAAAATTTTTCATTTACTATGGGTCAAACTTTGTGCAAATATCGAAAATGTGGGTCAAATACAATAGAATGTTTATTTATTTATTAAATTTTATTTTATATTTCAATTATTATTCTACTATCATATTAAGAGCAAAAAAAATTATACAAACAAAAAAAAATGGTCCAAAAAAATTTTATGATAATATAAACAAAAAGTGAAATTTGGTAAAATGAGAGAAAGTAATTCAGTGAGAAAGTATTTATTTAAATTTACAAGTCATAAAAAAACTACATACTTGATGAGGCCCAAAGTTAATATCCTTTATCATCACCGGATTTATCCTTATTATCGTAGCCATCTTTATCATCATAGCCATCTTTATCATCGTAGCCATTTTTGTCATCGTAGCCATCTTTATCGCCATAGCCATCTTTGTCATCATAGCCATCTTTATCATCGTAGCTATCTTTGACATCGTATCCACCTTTATCCTCGTAACTTTTTTTAAAAAAAAAAAAAATACTAATGGCAATGATGATAATCTAATCAAATTATTATACCTCAAATTGCACTTGCGTCAATTACATCAGTTACAAGAGAGAAAGCTGCAATAACAATGAGAGCAACGACTGATCCAGCGAATTTCATTTTTAAATTTTGAAGATATCTTTTGTTTTTTAAAATGTAATGAAAGTTATGTGCAAGTGTCCCATCTCGAGTGAAGCGAGAGGTGTTTATATACCTTTCGAATTGTCAAAGGTTCATAGTTCATAATAATTCGTGATGTTTTATAAATATTTTCGAAATAAGTATAAAGTTTGAATTTCTTTTTCTTTAAAGCCTTCCTTTTATTTTGAAATAAGCCTCGAAATTTAAATCATTATTTTTCCTTGCATTGAATCAACGAATTTCGAAATGCTGTCTTCGAATCCTTTGAAATAATGTGTAAAATAAATATTACTACTCAATTAAGTCATGGCAAAAGTTTCACGAGAATGCTTTTCGAGAAAAAAATAAGAATAGTTAAATTCTTATATAATATTTATCGTTTAAGACAGAAACCACCGATATTTATTTTAAAAGATTCCGATAATCATGAATGTTTAGGCTTTGCGATATAATAAGTAAGCCACAGAATAAAATAAAATATAAATATAAATAACCTTAATTGAATTTATTGTACGATTGCTGCGCAAACAATAAATTTACATAATATGAAATAATTATTACGCCATTTTTAAAATTACATTACGTTTTTATTTTTATTTAGGTAAGTCGTGTGATTAAAAAAATAACGCTGCGGTTTTACTAATAATGTAACTTGTTAAGGTATAATTCTGGCAAAATTATAAATGTAATTCAATTTTTACATGATTCGTGAAATTAGACCTTTAGAGAAGAAATATTGGAAAATTTTATTAAATCAATTCACATGAATTATCTAAATAATTCGTAATATCAACAGGAATAATGCATTATATTAAAATTTTAATAACGCTCTCTTATTGTTAGAAGGAATAGCAATAATTGAATATTGGCACATGTTTCTTAACTATAGCTACCTCGTCGAGTCCTAATCCAAAAGACAAAGTTTAGGACTATATACATAGTGAAATCTATTTATACTTTCGATGACGTAAATGATTGCCATTTGTCACGAGATATCATTATAATTACTTTTATGTCTTTTTTGACTTTTTTGTGGAATCTGTGGAATCAATATTATGCACATATTGCATAAAATCACATAATTAAATATATCCAATATTATTTTATTGTATAATGAACAATTATAGAAATTATAAAAGAATTTTTTTTTTTTTTTAAAATCTGAATTTTTCTCCTACATTCAAACAAAAAACGAACTTTGTTCTCTTTCTTTGTTTCATAAATCTTATAATAAACCTATTTTTTTTTTTCAAAAAAAAAAAATTTCTCTGTTAATATTATTTTCTTTTTACTTCAAAGATGGAAGTTTATAAAACATATCACTTTGACACAAAATGTCAACGAATATCCTCTGCAGCATACCTACGAGAATTATTATATTCTATGTTTACCATGCTTCAACAGTCAAGAGCACCATATATTCCTCATCCTGCACCAAAATTTTCGACAAAGACTAACGTAAGTGAACGAGACACTATTGCTTATCAAATACTTCTTACTTGGCAAGAATTTCACGAAAAACTTATACAAAGTTTGGAAAAAGAAACCATTTCTTCATGGACACGAGAAGAATTATTAATCTGGTGGCACATGACAAGGTTTCTTCACGCATGTTTAATGGAATTCGCATCTAAAAATGGGTGGGGAACTACCTTTAAATATATTGAAAACCCAGAAAATCTTTTAAAACAATATAAAAATTGTGAAAATACGTTTAGAACCGATTCATATTATTCAAATTCAATCCATCCAAGTTATAATGAATTATTTGGCGGATTTAGTCCTTGTATTCTGGAGAATGTTAAGGGTCATCTACCAGTTATAGAGGGAAAGGTGTTATTAAATTCTCAACATGATTTTAATTATTTATTTGGTATTGAAGAAACTTTCCTTGATAATGGAACCAAAGTATCGAGAGAGAATCTTGAAGTTGAAAAATTAAGAAAATTAGTTAAAATGGTACAAGATCATATTCAACCATTGAAAATTTTATTACTAAATTTTTTTTAATTTACACGTATAGACAACTACTTTTTTTTTCAATTTTTTTTTTTTTTTTATTAGACATTTTTTTAAAAATAAAGTTGAATTTCACATCAAATTTTTTTGGCACAATAGTGGCTAAATTTAGTTCAGTCAAATGATGATACCCGGTTAAAACATCGGCCGATGATAATCGTAATCCATATCAGTTTCCTTTTTTGTTATAATTTTAATTACATACTCCGTGTAAATGAACCGCAAAAAGAAGGATTCCCGAAAATAGGTTTATTTCAAAAAACTAAATAACGTAATTTATAATTTATGGATTTGATCGTGGCTTCGTGGCGTTATTTTTGCATGTTCTAACCATGTCCGAATTGTTTCTACACATTGATTCCAAATAAAATTTAACAAAGAAAAAATTATAACTCAAGATGAAGAATATTAGCTTAATCGCAATTGTACATTGATTCCAAATTTAATTTTAACTATTAGCAATTTATAATGTCCTCTATAAAACGCCATATTAACTATTTAAGTAAGTGGTTATCATGCCATATTTCTCGTAATCATCCTGTTTCACCAAAAACCATAATCTATTTTGTTTATTTATTTATTATTTTGAGCTTCAGCCGTCAGGAGTATTTTTAATTGGGGTGGGTCCAGATTTGCAAAGGGTTTATTTCCATGTTTTGTTACGATTTACTTTCTCAAAAAAGTCAACAACATAATACCTTATGTGAGGGCTTTGTCCGAATTGAACATGAACCCTTAGCCACTAACATCATGATTGACAGAGTTTTCCCAATGGAATTATCCAATCCATCTTTTTTTCTTGTTTATCAGGCATAATATGATAATTTCTCACGTGAAATTTTAAACACATGCAAGCCTACATCACCTTGCTTTGTGAAAATTTTATAATGAAATTTTTCTTAGTTTAAAATATATATTGTATAAAAAATTTAAAAAATTAATATTAACGATATATTAAAACATAATATTATAAAATAATATATGATTTTAATTTAAATTTATATTAATTACCAATTTTCTATCTTTAAATCTAAATAATATATTTTTAAAAGAATTAATTTACTAATAACTAGTAATTAAATTTATCAGATACTGTAAAATTTATCATAATAGATAGTAATTTTAAAGCATATTTTATCCTTTTTTATTAATTCATTAATTCTCACTATTTTTTAATAAAATAAAGAAATAATTTTGGTTTATAAAAACCAGAAACTAAATTTTTTTTTAAATAAAATTTAGTTTATAAAAAATCAAAATATAAATGAAAAACTATTTATTTTAAAAAACTAATATTAATTTTTATTTTTAAAAACAAAAATAAATAAATGATAGAATTACAACAAAAAAAAAAATAAAAAATAAAATTCTTTTGATAAAAATAATAATCAAAAAGATTTTATAAACATCAAAAAAGTTTAAGAAATAAAAATTACTTATATTATAAAAGTAAAATACTATAAAATCTCTGTTTTTTATATAATTATAAAAAAAAAATTTTTATAAAAAAATTTTTTTTCTAAGATTTAAATATATGGGATCTTTGCTAGGAAAATGACCCTCTAAGAATTTTTTAACAAAAATTGAGATCTTTATTATTTTCTATTTTTTAGAACTAATAGATTAAAATAAGAATGACTTTAAATTTTAGTAAAAAAATTCTCAGAAGATCATTTTCCTAGCAAATACCCCATATATTGTAAGTATTAAATTATACAATTACTATATAATAATATAGTTGTATTTTATTTGATATAAAAAAATAATCAATATGACTTATTATATACAAATATTATATTACATTTTATTGTATAAATTCTATTAATCATATATAAATTAACAATTATTTTATTTAATATTTATAGAATTAAATAAATTATATGGATTAATTTAGAATTAATAAAGACTTTTATATTCAAAAAATATTATTTTTATATAAATAAATAAATTATTAATTATATAAAAATAATAAATTTATATTATTTAATACAAATAAAACTAATTATTATATAATTTTTATTTTTTTAATATAATAATTTAAATATAAAAAACCAAATTAAAATTATTATATTAAAATTATAAATAATTTTATATATATATAATTAAAAAATTAAATTTATATTTATTTAAAAAAAAAATTAAAATTTATTTAATAAATATAAAATTTTATTAATTGAATTATTAATTATTAAATAAATGTATAAAATACATATAGGCCGATCGACAGAATTAACAAAATTAACCTAAATTAAGGAATTTAACGTTAATTTAATAAAAAATAAGTTTCGCAAGTTTCACAAAAATAATTACATTTATGCTACATGATCATATAACACATGATATTAAGAAATTACTTCAATAAAGTAACGTTAAAAAATTTTTTTCTTTTATAAACTTCTTATTGAACTCCCCATTAACTCCCCATCAACTTTCCTACCAAAGTAAGTTAAAAATTTTTGCAAGTATACCAGTAGTTATTTTACATTGTATACAACTTGCTGCTATTTTTTTTTATTTTTTTTTATTTTTTTTTTTATAGTTTATAAAAAAATCTTGTATAAACAGTAAAATTATTCAAAAAAATCTTTAAATAAATAAATAGCTCTGTGTTAATAATGATATTTTAACAAATTTAAATTATATATTGAATAGTTTTTTATTAAAATCTATTTGATATTTGTTATTAATTATTTTTAAATTAATTTTTTTTCATTAAATTGTTAAATATTCTGGAATTTTGTTTCTTTTTTTTAATAGACTAACTTTATAATATTTTTTTCCTTTTTTTTTAGAAATTTCTTCTATTGGGCTCAGATTAAAAGAGGTAAATTTTTTGAAAGGGATCTTAAAAGGTTATTTTACTTATTTTTTTATATTTTTTGATTATTTTTTCTTATGTAAGAACAGTTTTAATCAATTTTAATCAGTACTGCACGTCTGCACCACACAACTGATAATTAGCAAATTTTGCAAATTGGTGGATATGATAATTATTTAATAAAAATTATAATGTTAATATATATACAGTGCGTTACCTCTATACTTAACTTTTAGAAAAATTAAAATAAAATTTTATTTAGTGATTCAATTTTATTTAGTGATTCAATTTTATTTAAAACAAAAAATATAGATTCTATATATAAAAAGAAATCAATTTATTAAAAAAAAAGTCTCAATTTTTTCAAATTATATAATCATCACGTGATATTAACAAGAGCCAATCAAAATTAGTTATATGATTAGACTGCTCGTAATTTATTTTAATTAATTTCATTATAAATTGTATCAGGTATATGACGATGTGATTTGTACTTTTTAACTGCATATTCAGCTACCTTTCCAATAATTCCTTTTCTATAAATATCCATATATCTCTATGATTTTCTTGCAAACTTTCTAATTATAATTAATGAAATTGAATCTAGAGCTTCTGGAACTGTCTTTTGTAAACTAGACCAAGTATAATTACAATTTTCTCTTGTGTACCTCTTTACAGCTTCCCAATACATTTCTATGTAATTTAATTCACAATGATATTTAGGATAAAATATACATATGTGCTCTCTTTTTTCAATTTCTTCTTGTAATTGTGATTTTTGTGATTTAAAATCATCTTTTAAAGATAAAATTTTATGCATACAACAATCTGTTCTTGTAATATCATTAATCTTTAACTTACATAATTGATAATGACCAACTAATCTATCATACCATAAACCTTTTTCAATTAAAATTTGTTTCATACCTTTAGGTTGATTTGGAAATACTGGATGATTAAACGGAAATACCATTGATTAAAAAGTATTATTTGGACCAAAAAAAGTTGATCTCATTCTTGCTTATTTTTCTCCTGGATTTACATTCATATTGTTAACATTTAATGCATCTTTTGCCATTACTCCATGATTTGTACTGTTATCAAAAGCAAAAATACCAATAGCATTAAGGTATTTTGCTTCAAAAATAGGAATAGCATAATAATTAATTACTTGGTTCAATAAATGCTCTGCAGTCCACTATCCTTCTTCATTTTTTCCAGGTCTTAAAAATTTTCTTGCTTCAACTGGAACTTCAGGATATAATAAAATTTCATTTTTATTTAGTTTTAATCTTCCATCTGTCTCTAAAAGAAAATCACTAACCATTATAAATTTTTCTTGTCCTTTTTTTCTTAAAGAAGGTTCACCAATAGAAGCCCAAACTATCGGCCTATCATCATTAGCATAAAACAAACATTTGTCATAAGTAATTAAAATATGTAATTTTTCATTAGGTAAAAGTACTGGATTTTTTTGTTCTATGTTTTTTCCTTCAAAAGTAGGCATGAACTTTTCATATATTAATATTTTATCCAAAAATTCTTTTCTATATTCAACTACATCTTCTCTTTCATGACCATCAAAATATATACCTTTTTTTCTTGATTGTGGTATCAATCCTAATTTTTTTAACCAAACACAAGAAGTTTTAATAGAAATAGATTTTTTAGATTCGTCTATACCTAATTGTGAAAATAATACTTCTTTAACAAAAGTCTGATATTCTTTAGGAGTAGTTTTTCCTCCTTTTTCGCGTATAAATAATAAACTTCGTTCAATAACATCTTCATTGTCAATTATTGATTTAATTTTTTGATTACATCCTTGTAAAGATTTTGACAAAGTCCCATGTTCAATCCAATATTTTGCCCAAATTCTTATTTGTTTTGCTTTATAAAATCCTTTATCATAAACTACTTTAACAGAATGTAAACTTGCCTGTTTTTTACTTAAATTATCATATTTCCACTTTTTAAAAAACTTATGTACGGCTCTGTAATGCAAATAATCATACGCTGTCATTTTTTTTAAATTCCCAGAAAGAATCTCTTCAAGTTTAACTAATTTAGCATTGAAGTTATCAATTTCACGTTCAGTTTTATCTCTTGTATTATCATCATCCTCTTCTAATCCTTCATCATCATCTTCATCTTCTAACTCGTCATTATCATAATCTCTTAATTCTTTATCTTTATTTTCTAAGCCTTCTTCATCATTATCTCTTAACTCTTTCTCTTCATCTTTATTCTCTAATTCAATATAATCATTATCTTCTAATTCTCCTCCATTATCTTTATTTTCTAATTCATTGTTATCATCCTCTCCTATTTCATCAGTATCTATTTCATCATCATCTACTTTCTTTATTTGTCTTTTATGAAAAAAATTAGTTATTGGTTAAGATAATCTAGCAGCTTTAATAAATGTTTTTGAAGGACCATACTTTTTAAATTTTGTTGCTCTAGAATTTCTGGTATATGGTTTTTTTAATTTACTATGTGTGTTACTTGACCATATTAAAAAAGAATTATCTAAATTTTTAATTCTTTTGTCATTATATTTATCATCAGAACTATTTTCTGAATAATCGCTAAATGATATATCATCATCATCATCATCATCATTAGCAACAAACACAGGTCGAATGAAAAAAAATCGGATTTTGCTCTATTTAAAATAGCCTTGCCGACTTCAATATAGAATATGCCAAATTTTGCTTATTTTAGTATAGCCATATCTATTTTTGCCGATTTTTGTTAAATTCCGATTTTTCAGTCATAAATGCCGATTTTAGCGGCCGATTTTTACCTTTTTTTAAATAAATGCCGATATTTAAACCGGAGATATTATATTTATTATATACTTTACCCTTTTCGTATAGTTCGAATAAAGGATTTTATCTTATTTAAAATTCTCTTGCCGACTTCAATAAGGCTTTGCCGATTATTTTACTAATTTTTTGCCGATTTTTGTTAACTTCCGATTTTTCATCCAGAAATGCCGATTTTAGCGGCCGATTTTTACCTTTTTTTTAATTAAATGCCGATATTTAAACCGGAGATATTATATTTAGTGTAAACTTTACCGCTTTTGACACAGGTCGAATAAAGATTTTACTCTATTTAAAATAGCCTTTGCCGATATTTAAATTGTAATATTTCGTAATTTTACATCATAGGATTTTTGAAATTATTTATTATACTAATAAATATAAGATACTATTCTAAATATTCTACTTGTTTTGTACATTGAATTCCCAGTTGGTTCGATTTCACAAACAATAACTGCAGTATTCATAAGGTTGAACAGTGATAATCGAAACTGATGAGATCGCATTGATAAGGCCTATTCCTAAAAAGTTAATTAATCACATTTAATTAAACGCTATTTAATTGTACTATTTTTTTTTTTTTTCAAAAAAAAACTTTCTTTCTGAAAGAAGAGTCTGCCTCCTATACCGTTTGCCGTCGTGCATAGTGTGTTATAGGAAAGGTGGGCTAGGTGGCCACCTAAAGTTTGTAAATAACTCTGGTACCAAAGTTGATGATCTATTTACTATACATAGACCTCTCGCTTCGAATTTTGGTTATGATAATTCCGCCTCCTCTGTCGCATTATTCGTCGAAGTCTAAATAGATATCATTATGACTTATGAGTAAAATATTTACAATAATAATGTAAATTCTTTAATCATAGTTAAAATAGGCATGATGGGATAACTCATATATCATGAGCTCTGTCTGTGCGAAGTGCCGTTTTATTTATAATCAAAGTAGACTTAAGTCGTAAGTAACTTTGATTATCATTGATTAGGAAAGTACATGCAACGAAAATCCTTTATCAAGGGGTAAAATAGGCATGATGGGATAACTCATATATCATGAGCTCTGTCTGTGCGAAGTGCCGTTTTATTTATAATCAAAGTAGGCTTAAGTCGTAAGTAACTTGATTATAACAATGATGATTATTGGAGAATTAAGTTGCAACATTTTTAAACATTTTTGAATAAGTGCCGTATTAATTTAATGTAATTGTTACCCTTTTCAAATAAGAAGGGCCGATTTGCAATACAGCTTTGCCGGCCTTAAATGTATTTATATAGCCAGAATAATTGTTTTATACTTTATGTGATATTTAATTAAAATAAAATAAACCTTTGATATCTAAAAATTATTACATGATTAGAGTTATTAATCACAAAGTATGGTGCTTGTATCGTAATGCCGTAATAAAAGACCGATTTGCAATACAACTTTGCCGGCTCAAAATAAGATCTCTTGTTATCTGAATTATCTGATTTTTCACGCGGTTAGAATTAATTACGGTATATGTAACCTTTATCGTTATTCTTGTGCCAAAAAAAAATGATTGTTATAATTTAATCAAATACAAATGCTATAATTGAATTCGCCATTCCGATTTTACATATAATTCATTTTATATTATATAAAGTTTTTAAAACGAAATTTTTTTATTTAAAGGAATCACAGCCATATATTCTTTTGTTTTTCTCGTCCCAGTATCAAAATTACATTAATGAATTTTCCTATTATATGATGTATGGGTATAATACTGTCTCTTCTCATATCATAAAACTCATTTGTCCATAATTCCATATTACATGATTTTATGTCGTTATCTACTTGGCAATAATATCTTGTACTATGATCTTGAACCGGTTTGTACCATTTGACTAACGCTAATGAATGGGTTAATAATCGTGAACTATTTAAATGAATAGTATGCTCAAAATAAAATTGTACTTGACCGGGATAAACATCGATCGATCCATCATAATGTACAAATCGAGCTAATATATATGAGGATTTTTCGTGACGAGCAGCCTGAACAGAACCATATATGTCCGCCCCAATTCTTATTCTCCCATATTGTATAATTCTAGGGTTTACGACAGTACCGTTATTTGAACCTATTATAGAGTAGATGGAGATGAAACAATAATCATTATACAAACTATTATAAAATTCTACCAGTAGGTCCAAAATTTGGTTTGGAAGGGTAGTTTCTTTGCGCGGTTTCATTAGCAACCCAGGAAAACATTCCGTTCCGTAAGCCGAATCTTCCTCAATAAGAGATAGTCTTATAAAATTTTGATACTCATCGCTCGCAAAATCATCAAGTGCAGCCAAGCTGCCAACAGATTTTCTTGGTTCTATTATCTCCAAGGAGGAAAATAAGTGATCGTTGTCACAATTTGAGAGGAAGTATTGAAGGATTGTATTTTCGGACATAATTCTTAGTAGTTCAGGTTCAATATTACGTCTGCTATTATTATAAGAACCTACAATTTTTAAAAATAATTAATAACATTGCGATTTTCAAATCGGAAAAATTAAATCACGTACCTAAAATTCCGTTCATCCGTTCAAAGCTATAACACCAGAATGAGGACAAAGGACCATAGTCTAATGCGCATTCACAGATATGGAGACAGAGATGCAGATTAAGACTTATTTTTTCTTGACCATATTTTTGTTCAATTAATTTGTTCATCTCTATCAGTCTTGTAAACGCTTCATTTAACATATTTTTTTGTAGCTCTCAGTTTGTTAAGATCTTGCAAGCGCGCACGAAATATGCAAGAATTTTTCGGTCGATGTATCCAAGGAAACTCCATGTGATAGGTATTGCAAAAATTAACATGAAGGTTTTCCACATGTCCGCCGTGAAACTTGAGAATCCTTCACCGGTAGCTATTCTGACAGGGCGGCGTCCAAGGTCACTTGGGAACTTTATTATGTCAGCTCTCTCTTGCATAATTTTGAGCTTTTCGTTATTTAATATACCTTCGCCTATCCAGAGTTTCGTTACGATCCATTTCGCAACACTGAGAAAAAGGCAATGCATAGGATCAACCACGCAAAAGCGAACAGGATTAAAATAAAGCAAGCGGTATATCTCCGACCAGCGAACATGATGTTCAGAGACATGGGCTCTTCGTGCTTCTTCAGTTGCACATTGTTTCCACTCACTTGCTTTTTCTCTTATTTCATTAATATCTCGCTCAACAAACCAGTCGTCTAAATCTGCAAACCCCCCAAAATTTGGTTGATTGTTTATAAAATTTGCCGATTTGTAACATCGGTAGCATGCAATACAAGCCGAGATGAAACCACATAATTTCCGAGACGCAGGGACGTCGCTAGAACAGCCAATGATTGCACCACGGACAAATCGACCGTTGTTGTATTCGTTTGTTTTTATAAAATAGCCATTCCACAAACGATTTAACTGGTTAACGATCGGATACAAATAATTGTTAATTTCATGTTGGCTTGGTTCTTTCGGACCAGGCATTACTGCTAGTGTGAGAATATTGTGTGGCTTGAAGCGTTCATTACGCGGCAAATTACAAAAAACGGCATAAATCACACCAACAGAATATTGTGAATTTACGAATGGCTGGAACCAATCCATATTTAACATTAATCTGATATGAGTATCGGCAAATTCTTTTGTAAAAAACAGCGCACCATCATCATCTGTAAAACTTTTCCAGACCCTACCATCATAGATATCGAATAAAGCTTCAGTTCCGTTTTTCCTTTCTGACCACTTCCGACATGACATTTCAAAATTTTTGCGATTAAAAAAAAGGGTCAATTGTTGCTTAATATTTATTAACGGGAATGTCATTATCAGACGGAAAATGGGATTATTACTACTATTATTACTATCTATTTTCATTAATAGAGGGTTATTGCATTGTTGTCGAAATCGTTCTATTCTGTGATTTGGATAGTTTACAAAACTGCAAGTTGGTATTTCAGTATTGTCTAATAATTCTTTTATATCATACAATTTGTGACATCTGTCACAGGCTGCATATTTAATTATCGTTGTGGATATCCCCAACACCTTTTTAGCCATATATAAAGAGGAAGGAAAAGATGAAAATTTATTTTCATCTATTGTCAAAAGAAAAAATCTTAAGAACTTGAACAAAGAATCTATAGCTACATTGGAAAGTTTAAATCGTTGTTGATATTGTAATATCCACAAAATAGTCCAAGTATAATTATCATTAATGTTAATGTTAGGAAGAATTGGTTCGCCGTCATCGAAATCTGTTGATGCAAAATTGACTTCCTCATCGTCATCATCTTCATAATCATCGGAATAATTAGAATCGCTATCTTCAGTATCTCCATTTTTATCGTCATCATCTTCAGAATCCCCGTCTTGATCATTCTCATTTCTTACATTATCCAATAATAAATTTTCAAGAACAAGATCGGATATTTTTCCTTTCTTTATCGTTCGATGTTTTGCCGATTCATGTATAGGTGTCTTCTTTGTTAAAAAGAAATAGTTTCTTGTGAGTAATGGTTCAATATCTTCGGACAATGGTTCAATATCTTCGGACAATTGTTCAATATCTTCGGATAATTGTTCAGTTATATCAGGTGATGTATCATTTATCCCTTGTATTGGGTCGCATTCCATTACATCTTCATCAACAGCATCAGATGATATAACATTTGAAGAACCTTCTTGATAATTGTTACCAAAATTATTATTCGCATTAGATTTTAATTTATATTTTAACTCATGTTTCAGTTTAGTCCTTGGATCAACCAATTTACCGTTACATTCTTTACAGAAACAATGCACTTTGGTTCTGGTTCTTGTATCTAGAGATTCCGACATTTTTTTTTTTTTTTTTTTTTTTTTTTTTTAAGGAATTGCAAATCAATCTAATTGGTTCGGCAATCCCAATTCTTGGTCCATTTTTGTCAAGGCACAGCTTGGTAATTAAGCTATTTTGATAATAACACATGACAATGATGTCAAGACCAATGTATTTTATCAAATACTAAAATATAATTTTATTTTTGCTAATTCTCTAATTAAATTTGGTATTAAGGGGTATAATTATACTAGAAAATTTTTTCAAATTCAATTAATCCGATTTTTGAAACATGTCAATCGACTTACTAATAAATCTCATATATCATCACGAATTCGAAAGATCCAAATAATTTAAGTAGAGATGTAGCAATTTCCTATTCACAGATCAAAATGCGAGAGTTATAAAAAAAGTGTCTTCGTTGTTCGCAACTGCAACAACATCAAAATTTAACACTTAGCCTATTCTTTCGAATATATCAAAAATTAGGAAAAACTATATTTCATTTTTTTTTTATATATTTTCTTTCAAGTCGTCAATTTCTAGTACATCAGTATCATTTAAAGCTGTTAACGAGATATCAAATATTTATTATTTTATCTTTTATTGAGTCGCTTACAATAATACGTTGAGTTATAGCATATATACGTTTATTCTAACAATCAGTCATGGTTAAAATTACTTGTTAATTAATAGAATTGTTTTAATAAATCTTTAATTCTTCTTTTGCCCTTGGCAGTTGGCACAGACGTACAGTTTGTTAATACCACGTGACTAGATAGTGCATAAATGTCACCCGACGTGATTGGCAGGAGCTATAAAGTTTGTTTGCGTTTACCGCGTTTACCATGCACGTTCTACAAATCGGTGATTTCCAATTTGTTTACGTTTACTATAAATTTGCTCGTGAGTATGGTACATTTGCGTACGTTTACCACGCTTTCTTTCTTTTTTCTCCACGTTTTAGTACGATGCAACAAATTTTCTTTGTTGCCTTTCGTTTTTTTCGTTAATGGTTGACGATATTTTTCGCCTTATTTTTTGCCTTATTTTCGTCGGCTTAACAAAGTAAGCATATTTCTTTTCGCCAATTATATTTCCTGTCGGAAAAACCAGCTTCCGTAAGTATAACTTTATCAAGCTTCAAATGTGTTATTACTAATTTGGACATGTTATTTATGATAATGATATAATATTTAGTTTATTAATATATTTTAATTAATTCATTGATATACTTTATTGATATATTTTAATTAATTTATTGATATTTTTAATTATTAATTGTTTACTGATATATTTTAATTAATTTATTGATATATTCTATTAATTGATAACGCTATAATATTTAGTTTGTTGATATATTTTAATTAATTGATAGCGATATAATATCTAGTTTACTGATATATTTAAATATTGATTGATTTATCTTAATTTAATTAATGTAGTTTACTGATTATTTTAAATAATACATTTTAATTAATTGAAAGCGATATAATATCAAGTTTATTTAATTTATTGATTTATTTTAATTAATATTGATAGCGATATATTTTATTAAATGATAACGAGTCTTATTAATTTAATCTATCTTTTATTTTAATCAGACGATAACGAAAATGGTTCAGAAGACGTAAGTAACGGTTATATATAGAGCCTTTGTTTCTTGTTTAATCTTTAAATTATCAAATTATCAAATATCATAATGAGAAAATTCAAACCTTTAAATTTAATTCCTATTTCTCGTGATGGCTCTCATCCTCATATTAGATCTCAACGAAATGAATCTAGTTCCCGTTCCCAATCTCGTCAATCTTGGCATCAAACTCATATTAATCGATCTCGTAGTCGCTCAAAATCTCGCTCAACGACTCGTCAACCTCGATCTCGCCCATCTCGATCCAAATCTCGTTATTATCATTCCGAATCCCAACGATCGCGTTCCCATCGCTCTCGCTCCTCTCATCGTTCCCAACGATCGCATTCCCATCGCTCTCGCTCCCCTCATCGTTCCCATCATTCTCATTCTCATCAACGTCGATCTCGCTCCCCTCATCGTTCCCATCATTCTCGTTCCCATCAACGTCGATCTCGATCTCGCTCTCATTCCCCTTATCGACATCAATCACGCTCTCAATCTCAACATAATCGAAACTATCAAAATGTCTCTAGAGGGAGATCAATTACAAAAAGTAATATTGTTTTATATTAGTGCTAATTAAATTTCATTTTACTTATACTATACCAATTTAACGTTATTGTTATAGGATCTTTAACCGATCTATCTTTAACAATTCCTTCTTCTTCACCTCTAGCGAGCGGTAGTATTTCTTTCACGTTTCTTTACTTACTTGCACGTAAAATTTTTTATACTAAATGATTTATATTAAATACTGATTTATAATAGGTGCTAACAACAGAGAAGTCAGCGAATTAAGAAGCATGATTTCAAATCTTACCAAACGTGTGGAAGTGCTAACGGAAGAAAGAACGAGTGAAGGACCAAGAAATAGAAGCCTATCCCCAGTTCTGTCCAGAGAGAATCGGCGTGCCCTTCCTCCAATAACTGATAAAAATTTCAAAAAAACCGTTCATGTAAATATATCTTTATTTTATTAAATATTTCTCTTTTGTATTGATCGTTAAAAAATGAGTGTTATATTAAATAGGATGAGGTAATCCATATTATAAACAACCTCGATTCGTCGATTCTTTTTGACACGTCAAAGACATTTAGTAAACAAAAAAAGTCGATAAATAAGAAGCTTCTACCAGCCGTCAAAGCAGCGATGCCTCCTTCATTAGAGGTATACGATACAGAACTTTTAAAAGTAATAAAACAGCTACACAAATCACGGCGGGAGATTTGGAAATTAAAAAAGGAGGGTAAGATAGATGAACACAATAAACGGCAACACATGACGTCGAGGAGAGATCAGGTGTGAAATTCATTATTTAAAATGACAATGTATATAATCTATTAATTATTTTAATTTACTCTTTAATAGAAAATGACAAGAAGACGCAAAGGTCTCCAACACATGATCTTCACGCAAAACAGCATTCTAGATGATTGTCGTCCTGAAAATATGACTAGGGAAGTATTTATTAAAGATTGCGAAAAGGCAGTAAATACCGCAGAAGTCCATTCGGATGAATGGTCTACTGAAGACGAAGTTCTGGCAAATGAAGAGCGTAACGATAACATAAGATCAGGAAGGTTGATAAGTACAAATTCTGTAATTAAGATTCACAATAAGGAGTGGAGGTCTTCTAGAGTACGTAAAGTTGCGAAAGTTTAAAACATAGGCGTTTATGCTAATAAGTTATAAATTTATCATTAGGTTAAAAGAATCTTATTTCGAGCGGACGAGATCGGAGTAAGCATCGGAACCGGGTTAAGTCGCAAACGTTACCGTCTAGACGATATCGATAAAAAAAGCAGACCAACACAAGACATGGCTAATTGGTGGATATCATCAAGGTGGATTGAACCAGAATCTGATGATGATGATGATGATGAGGATAACGACGGTGATAATAACGATGATGATAATAATGGTAATGATGATAATAACGATGATGACAATAATGGTAATGGTGATAATAACGATGATGGCAATAATGGTAATGCTGATAAAAATGATGGAACTAATGAAGAACAAAACGATGATAATAATGGTAATTTAGAAGTAGATGAGCACCAAGGTCCCTTTTACTTAGAAGTACCGGTCGATATCAGAAGACGTACATAATTTAGGTATTTGTTTCATCATTTAAAATCAACTGCTTGTATTTTGAGTGATTTAAATTCCGTTGTTTATAAATTAACTCTCTAATATCGTTTCTATCCTATTAATCTCTTTTTTAGAGCACTGGTTATTTTATAGCCATTTATAAGTAACATGACGAGATAAATATGATTTTAATATATTTTATATAAACATTCTATACATAATAATAATATAATAATAAGAACAATATAGTAATATAATAATAATAATATGGACAATATAATAATATAATAATAATAAATATATCATAAATTGCAGTATATATTATAAAATAATAGCATACATATTATATATCATATATATTAAATATTAAATATAAATCAATTATCGAAAATGGAAAAATAAAATAAAACCGGACAATAATAGTAATTATGAATTACGAGAAAATCGATAATAGAAAGATCCGATATATAAATCGGCATAAACTATTTTTGAAATGTTTATACCGAGCTAAAAAACCGGACAATAATAGTAATTATGAATTATGAGAAAATCGATAATAGAAAGATCCGATATATAAATCGGCATAAACTATTTTTGAAATGTTTATACTGAATTAAACTTGGCAATCCGATTTTAGGAGATTTGGCATGATTATTTAAAAATCGGCGTTCTGATTTTGCGAGAATCGGCAATTATAATTTTAAAACGGTATTCCGATTTATGTCGATAAAAATAAAAGAATTTCCGATTGCCAACAATACGTGCCATAAAATCGGCAGCAAAATGCCATAAATAGGACAAATATAGCTATAAACCAGCAGTCTTATTTTTAGCTATCGACATGTTTATTTTAAAATCGGAATGCCAATTTTCGCAAAATCTGCCAAAATCGGCATTCCGATTTTTTGTTCATAAATAACGTATTTCCGATCACAAACAATTCGCGCCATAAAATCGGCTTTAAAAAGCCACAAATCAGACAAATATATCCAAAAATCGGTTAAAAATCGGACTGCCGATTTTTGACGATTTTTTTTCATTCGACCTGTGAAATTGACCTGTATTCAAAAGCAAGAAAACTAAGAAGTCTTTGAATAAGAAATTTGATAACAAAACAGATGTTGTCAAATTATTATTAACTCTAATTTCTAAATTTTAATTAATTATAGCATTTTGTTATTTTTCTTTTTTTTTTTCTATTTTACGTAGGCTGTTTGAGTGATATTACTAAGCAACTTACTATTAGTAGGGATTTAGTAAATTAAATATTGATATCCCAGGTAGAGAAAGATACTTTTACTTTATTAGTTATAAGTAACAGCATCTTGTAGAGTCTCAGCACTTGATTATTATATGCCCTTTAGATTTATTTTAATTCTTTACCATAGATACTAACAATAAATTTTTTGTTACATTCTTTTATTTGTACTTTATTTTGACTTTATGTCATTGCTCACATAGACTTAGTTTTTATAACATGTGAATCTGTATTACTTTTTATAATAAAGTTAACACTACCATTTGTTTTTCAAAAATAAAAATAAAAATAAAATAAAGTAGCAGGTTGTTTTAAGGAAAAAAAAACAAAAAATATGCCTACTTATTACACTTATTAAATTCTAATTCCTTCATATCATAAGATCATAAGCAAAGAATTTAACATATAATTTAAATATAAAATAATTGATAATAAAAAATTTGATTATATTATCAAAGTAAGATAATAATAAAATACATTAAATAAAGAATTTTTTTTTAATAAAAATTTTCTAAACTCAATTTAACTTAATTCTAAAAATTAAAACCAATTTAATTAAAAATCAAATCTTAAAAATTAATTAAAAAATTAATTAATCATATCTAAGATTTGATTTTCTATTTTAATTAATTGAATCTAATTAAATTATTTTAATATTATAATGTAGTTCTTTGCAAATTATTTAGTTGCAATATTATTCAAACCTAATTTAATTATTATTGAATTCTGTAAAATTTTAGCAATTAAATTAATAAACTTAATTGATTAAACTAGTATTGTAATTTTAGCCAGAATAATATAATGCAAAATATTTTTAATTTGAACAACTTTTAGTAATTTGATGTAATTTTTGGTATAATTATAAAAATAAAATTATTTTTATTGTATTAATACATTAAAAATTAAATTATTAAAATTTGATTTTAAAAGATATGATTTAATTTTTAATTAATTTAATATTATATATGAACTAATTAGATGCATTTAATAAGTGATAATTATATAATATAACTATAAATAAGAAGACGAGAACTCTTCCTGTTGATTTTTACATCCATTTTTTTAGAAAATTTTTTTTAAAAATAATTTTGAAAAACAGTTAAAATATAGTAAATAAAGTATGGAAAACAGCTTTTTCATTTATATACTTATTTAATTACTTGATAGAAACTATTTTTAGAAATAAAAATGGTAAAAAACAGATGAAACCTGAGGACTTTTTGCTTACAGATATCATAAAGGAGGTGCTGATGATGAGTTTAAAGACCTAAATATCTATAGAAGTTTTTATTGATGTTTAACAAGTGTATATAAAACAAGTAGAAAGTATGTTATTCAAGAAACAAGTCCTAGTTGAGGACCTCAGACATTACTGATATAACTCATAATCATGAAAAAGAGCAAATTAATGTAAAATTTAGAAGCTAAAAAACATGTTTTTTTGCAATTTTCTCATCAATCAATGATCAAAATTAGACGATTTTTTTTTTAAAATGTAGCTCTTGATGAGATCCTATAAATTAAAAAAAGTTTATCCAAATTGGTTAAATAGATGGCGAGATATCCTTAAAAAACTAAAAGAGTAAATTGGCTTAATTTTGAGAAAAATGGATAAAAAAAAATGTGAGTTATTTTAGTAATATCTGGGGGTCTTTCTAGTTGTAATATTTATTAGAACATTTTAACATAGAGTATAATATTAAAATATTATTAAAGTTTTTAATTTTTTTCCATTGAGTTTTATTAATAACATAGTCTTTCTTTTATGTTACATAGTGCAGTTGCAATTATGTTTTACCCTGCCTATTTTTAAGCTATTTTTATTTTAAAGGTATAGGATAGTCTTTCTTTTTAATTTATCCTAAAAGTTTTGTTTGAATTTTCTTTTTTGTTTATTTTTTTGTTACAAAAAATTTTTTTATTGGTTAATTTTAAAAGGATGGGGTTTATGCAAGGGTGCTTTCATATAAACTGAGGGACATAGTATGCGTTATTCTCTCTTAAGTGAGACTGCATTATGGTGAATTAATATGTACAGTATAACTGCATATTTTAATAAAGGATTGTAATGTTCTATGAAAGAGATGTCACTGAAACTTGATTACTTTGCCAAAAAATAGCATGTGATGATTTTTTAATCATTAGTTATCCTATTATAGAAGTTATATAGTATAGCAATACAAGTCTTAAAATTATTGTATTCATTTCTAACAAAAGAATAAAAAAAAAAAATATATAATATAACTATAAATATTTTTTCTTTTTTTTTCAAAGATTACATTATATTTATTGTAAAATATTTAACAAAAATAAAAATATTATATATAATATCATATAACCCTTCAGCTTAGCTAGACCCATGAATGACTGAATAAAATTTAATAATTATAACCTTCTATATAAAATAAAATATCTAAATTAAATAAATAAAATAAAATAAATAAAATAAAAAATTAAAAACAAAATTAAAATTAAAAATAAAATTAAAATTAATTATAAATTCATTAACAAATCATTAAAATCTTCTAAAAGATTAACATTATAAAACCCTGATAATTTTTTGTATAACCATGAGAAACAACTGCTTGAATGAATCAATGCCTACATTTGTATAAATATGAGATCGAATGCTTTCAGAAATCTTTCTTTACATGTCATAATAAGAGGCTTTAATGGCAGTTCTATTTAGGAATCATCAAAAATCACATAATCCAAATTATTATTATTATTATTATTGTCTAGATCTGGGAGTGAAAATTGTTATAAAAAATAATGAGTTAATAGAAGAGAAAATTTAACTTATTTTGATATGTTATTGAGTTGTTCTCATATAATAATGTAGTCATATTGTTGACTTCATATAATTGACTTAAAAAACTAGACCAGCTTGATTAAGAGTTTAATACAAAAAAGGGTAGTATGACATGTCTTTCAATTGAAGTGCTGTTAAATCTTTTGAAATGTGATCATATCCATTTTTCCTGTAACTGCAAAACTTTGAGAATGAATTGATGTACCAATTTATTTATTTAACGCTTAGTTAATTAATGGTAGAAGAAACAAAAACTTCAAAAACTGTAGAAGAGTGGTAATGAGAAAATTTTTGAGTAATATAAAAGTATGCAATCTTAATTACGTTATGTATAGACAGTTAATCAAATGAAGGACTATTCCATCTCTTTTTTTATTATAAAACAGACAAATAAAATTATGATATAGAACTAAAGATGTTATCTGTAACTGTAATTATAATATACAGTGTTGTAAGTAATAGGTTGCAACCTAGCTTCTTCGGAGTGCAAAAGTTGTAATACCGTAATTGTGCTGTAATGTTATAATTATGCTGTAATTATGATTGGCTTATTTTATATGAGATCAATACAAAATTACAAATTTTAATAAAAAAATTACTAAAGTTTATTAAGTTATTTCGGATGTTTTACTATTGTATTTATATTGTATTTTATTAAAATTTAATTTTTACGAAAATTTTTTTTATGAAAAAAATTTTAAAGTTAAAAATTAACTGATTAAAAATTAGCCAATCAAATTATATTTTTAAGTCACATGATAGGGGTGGCAGAAAAACTGATACCACCCAGGGTGGCACCTAGATAACTTTTTATAATATATATTTTTAATTATGGAAGAAAATAATAAACATATTAAATTATTTTTTTTAGTAAAATATCATATATAAATAAATACAAGAAAGAATTTTAAAAAAAAAGAATTTTTTAATTATTTTTCACAGTACCAAATAAATGTTTCGAGTCTATTATTTCTCAATTTTATTATTTAATAAATACAAACCTAAATTATATAATTAGACTAAATTTGATAGAGGAAAATATTTAAGAATATCTTAATAAAGTAATCTCATTAATTGACCACCTTTTTAATAAATTATCTTTCAATCTGATTTGTTTTTGTTGCAAATAAAGTAGATCTTTCCTTATTACTTTTAAATAATTAGTGGTTGCAACCTAATCCAGATCTGGTTTGCATATAAATTATTGTATAATTTCATAAGTTGATAACTAAATATAACCAGAAAACCAGGAACATGACTTCACTTGTGACTAATTATTTTATTATTTATTCAATTATGATAAATTTATAATTAAATAAATATAAACCAAGTACATAAATCAGTTTTAACCGATTTTGTAAAAATTGATTGAAAAAGGTCAAATCAGTTGCACCTGTTTTAAATTCAGTTTTCAAAAATGCAACTGGTTTCAAATTCTATATAGAGTTTTGCTTGATTTAGATTTTATAATATTTAACTTCTTAACATTTTTTTCATAATACTCTTTTATTTGTAACTTATTAACCATATCCTTTTTTGTATGCGATTTTCTCAAATTTCAATTAACAATAGTTTTTGCCACAATCTTACAATACTTTAATTTTCAAATAAACATAGCTTTCACTAAAGTTTTACTTAATATATTAAAATAAAATAAAGATTTTATAATTCTAAGTAAATAATAGGCGAATTTAAAGTTACTTTTAAAATTGATCTTTATGAGATTTATGTTTAAGGATTTTTCTTTGTTTAAAAGGTATATTTATATAAAATAGTGTTTTACTAAACTTGTTAATAAGAAAATTCTCTTAAAACTTTTACTATTTTACAAAATTAAATAATAATTAAGAGAAAAATAAAAAAAAATTAATTTTAAATTAATTTACTAATGTTCATTATATTAATTATAATACTTGGTATTGCTTAGCATTATATCATTCCTCTTTTCTTTTAACTATATTATTAAGAGAAAAATGAAAGAAAATTTAATAATTCTAAATTATTTTACTATTATATATTGTAAATCTAAATAGTTTATTTATTTTATTTTTTTTTCAGTTGGTCAAAACAAATGCATAGATTTATTAAATTTGAATCTGAAAATTACAAAATAATAATAATACATATACCATCTCATTTACAAGTACCGTAACAATAAGTAACAAGTACTTGTTCACTAGTTGAAAAAGGAATATTCAGCCTTAATGAAATTCAGCCTATATTCAACCAAAATTAAAATTATTCGACCACAATTAGTAATGATCAATGATTATACATATATTCGACCTTTGTTAAATCATAGTCGAATCTAATATTAATTGTGTGTCACGTAAATTTGTGTTATGTATCATGTAATCAAAGTTTAAAAAAAGATCTTTATGCTTTTTTTAAACTTTTAACGAAACTTTTTTCTTTTTTCCTTTGTCATTCCCTTTTTCCTTGCCCTTCTCTTTCTTTCGTTTTTCACATCTTTTTGTCCTTCCCTGTCCTTTATCTTTCCCCTTTCTTTCGTCTTTTCCCTTCTCTTCGTCTTTTCCTTTTCCTTTCACTTTTCCCCTCTTTCTCTTTTTCCACTTCTCTCGACCTTCTGTTAAAAAAAATCTTTACAAAATATCAGATTTTTACGTAGTTATTTTGGTCTTCTTAGACACGAAACTTCAAATAAGTTTTTCTTTTTTCTTCCAATTACTTTTATTTAACAAACAGTTTCTAACAGTTCATTTTCTTTCTTTTTTTTAGGCGTTCTCTCAGATCTCTTCTTTGGAACTTGGTGGAGAAACTTATTTTTCTTTAATTTTTTAACAAACTTTGTTAATAGTTTGTTTTTTTCTTTTGTAGACAACTGGTTGGTTTTTCAGGATATTTGGACATCTGTAACTTGTTGAGTCATTTCTTTTTTTGTAGCTCTTCGACTCTTTGGAGCATTTCAGTGAGAGGGAAGAGAAAGTAGTTTTTGTATTATTTGATTTAATGAAATGTCGCTTAACATTCGGTTTTCTTTCTTTTTTAGGCGACCGATTTTTGGACATGAAGAGCTTCTTTAATTACTCCTTAACAAAACTTACATTTCATTTTTCTTTCTTTTAGGAAACTGAACCTTACATGGAATTTTGATGGTTAAGTTTATTTTTTTTTTAATTATTTTCTTTTTTTTTTCTAATGAAACTTACGGTTTATCTTTCTTTCTATAGGAAACTGACCTCTAGACTCAGAATTTCAGTGAGATTCTTGTCTTTTTTTTAATTAATTTTTTTAGTTTCTTCTTTAATAGAACTACTTTTTTTAGGCGATTAGTTCTTCGGATTCTTGGTGTATAAATAGAGAACACATAGGATCTCAGTGAGGAATTGAATGGTGGAAATTCAGTAAGCAATCCAGTAGACAAACGTCCTTTTTTTGTTTTTTTCGCAATGATTATTAACATTTTGTTATTATTCTTTTTTAGATGACCGGTTTCTCAAACATTTGGATGCAGTATTCGGCAAAGTAAAAAAAAAATTAATTTTTTTTTTGTAATTTAATGAACATTGCTAATATTCGCTTTTTTTCTTTTTTTTAGGCAGTTTTCAAGTTTCTCTTGGGATCGATTGGATATTGGTAAACTAAAAAAACAAATTTTTCTTTTCACTTTTATTTTAACAAACTATTGCTAACAGTTCGTTTTATTTTATTTTTTTTTTTAGGCAATTCAGTGGTGATTATCTCGAAAGTTTGGATTTGGATTTTAGTAAGTAAAAAAGTGAATTTTTTTTACTTTTATTTTAACGATCATTACTCATTGATCATTTTTTTTTAGATAATTTCTCAAGTCTCTGATGAAATATCTGCAGATAAAAATGTTTTTTAATTTTTTCGTATTATTTCAACAATATTATACTAATATTCATTTTTTTTTCTTTTTATAGGAAATTCAGCTCCACTGAAATCAGATAAAATTTCATAGGAGAATAGTCTCAAAAAAGTGATCATAAAGCTCTATGTAAGTATACCTTAGGCCACCATCAACAGCCTTCAGTTTTTACCTAAAAAATGTTAACATTTTTTTTCTTTCCATTTTTTTTTAGAAAATTGGTCTGGCTTTAAACTATAAACGTGTTTCTTTGCCACATAGGTCTTAATAGATAGTGGTTGTAGATAGATGGCGGATGGATAGATGGATGAGAATGATAATATATAGACAGATATTAGATAGAATTTTATATGTATAATATGTAACTATTAATAAAATGTAGCTATAAATAAATGTTAATAAAACTACTATTATTCGGCCTTAAAAAACCTTTAGTTTGACCTATTTATCAATAATATTTGGATTATATATAGTAGTCAAATATAGTTTTTTTTAAGTCGAATAAATATGTAAATGTTCTAATATAGGTTGAATTTTTCTTTCTGAATTTGAGACGATTGGCATCTTAAATGTGCCAAAAAAATCAGCCTCAATTTGACATAGGTTAGATTGTCATTTGACCTATATTCGACCTGATCAAATTTAGGCTAAATTGTCCTTTTTCGACTAGTGGTTATGATTAACTATAATAATCTATTCTCAAAAAAAGTAATAGGAAGTTTAGTTGTAGATTTAAGGGATAAGGGAAATGAGAAAAAAAGAAAATATACTAGAAAAATAACAAATAATAAAATAAAAAATATGACTGAATCTGAAAGATTCCTAAATTAAAGAATTAATAAACCAAAATAACTAAATCATATAAATTGTTCCAAAAGTGCCTTCAGTCCTGCTACCAATTGTTTCATATCTGGCCTATTGGACTGATTTGTCTTGAAGCGAAAGTTCTTCTTATTAGATGAACCAGAGTTCTGGGTGGTGTTATCTTTCTTATTCTGGTTATGAAACCTATAGGTATCTAAAAATTTATTTGTATTAATATTAGCATAAGAAGTGATTTTGAAGGAGTCATTAGATTTCTTTGCATTGTCAAATTAAGCAGAGTGATATTTCTGAAGTCCAAATCTGAAGATGAAATAACAACACCATGAAAGTCTAACATTATTCTGAAATTATGAATTATTTATACATTTTGAAACTTGATCCCACATTGCAAAATATCCAATCAACTTTCTTGATCCTGAGGCTTCTTTAATAATTTTAAATATTTTTATTCCACTAGTAACTATAAAGAAACTAGAAATACAGTTGGAAAAAAGGGAGGATTTAGTTATATCATCTGAAATATTGGTAATGACCACCTAAAATTTTTTACGCTATTTTCTTTCTGCGAGATTTCACAAAGCTGAAAATTATCTAGCTGGGATACCACCTAATCTGACAGTTCATTTACTTCCGTTATATGCTTTTAGGTACTCATGATTGGTATCAATCTCACTCTTGCTAAAAGATACTTCTTGTACATCCTGGTGCTGATTGATACGATTTTTTTCCAGAAATTTAAGTTTTCAAAAAAAGTATACTATCCTACTTTACTGATATATCATAAACAATCAAGTTCAAAAGTTAAGCCTATTTTTATATTAGTAAATTGTAACCAGTAAGAATAAGATTAGAATTGCCAAAATTATCTGTTAAGTGATCCTGTTAGAACCCCAAACAATATATATATAGGTCAGATGAAAATTTCAAAATTTACTATGATCAATAAGCAAATTATTTTAAGTTCTGCTAAGCAAACTCTTATTATAACCTTTGAATTTTTTATTCTACTAAGCAATTTTTTTTCTGACATATATAACTTTATTTAAGTATAAAAAATAATTTAATTATAATAAATATATATATAGTAATAGTAAATTAATTTTTTATATCATTGCGAAAAAAAATTGTGAAATTAATTCACTAAATATTAATAAATTAATAATATAAAATGATATACAACTTCAGAATTTTTAATTTTAATTAATATTAATATAATATTAATATACTATTGCTATTTTAAAAATAGTTTTAAAATTTGAAATTTTTTAGTTCGGAGCGAAGTGAAGGATTATATAATACTACGCACAGTGACACAATATCTGGATATCCGCCCACTTGAAAATTGAGTCGATCTATGATTGGTTCTTTAATTACAATTTATAGCTAATAAACATGTGATATAATAATTTTACATAGCCAGTTTATTTTTTTTTGTTTATTTTTAATAATATCGGCAGAATAGCAAAAAAAAAAGAAAAAAAAAAATTTTTTAAACGAAGTGCTTTTTTTAAAAAATATTAGACACGAACCCAAGGTAAAGAGAAAGAAAATATTTTTTTATTTAAGAAACATTTATAATAAAACATGTTTTTTTCTTTTTGTAGAAATACTTAATTTTTTAGGAAACCAGTTTTTTGAATTTTAAACGTGTGTAATTTTGGTTGACCGTGAAAAGTTTAGAAAAATTAATAGAGTGAGAGATAAATTTTTTTAATATTTTAATGAAACGAATACTAAAATTTCGTCATTTATTCTTTTTTGCAGACAGCCAATTTTTCGGTACTTGAATGATGTGTCAGAAGTTTGGGGAGGTTTCTTATTAGTTATTACTTTCAATTAATTTTAACGAAAAGTTACTCTTTTTTTTAGGCGGCTAGGTTTCATGAAGATATATAGAAGTACAGCCACTCGATTCTTTGGAGTATTTGGACACGCAAAATTTTGGTATGGAAGCTGTAGAAGTTTTTTTAATTTATTTTAATGAAACATTTATTGACATTTCATTTTTTTCCATTTTTTTAGACGATATGTGGAATTTCAGTGAAGTACCAACCTTTTTTACTAGATTCAACTTTTTTTTTTTAACTTTTTTTTTAATATAACTATACTAATGTTTTATTTTTTTTTCTTTTTTTTAGAGGCTAACACTTTGGATCTCTAAGTGTGAGTTTTTGGTAGATTTTTCTTTCAGTAACCTATTTTAACGAAATATTTCTAATGTTTTATTCTATCTTTTTTTTTTAAACGATCATGGAAATTACCATCACGTTCACCTAGATGTTGTTCAAGATCAGGTATTGTATTAAAATATTTTGAACCACTTGTATTAATGTTTTGTTTTTTTATCTCTTTTTAGACAATTCCTTCAGCTTGAATGCCCTTGGAGTTTGGATGTAAGTATTGGTAAAGGTTCTTTTTTTTGAATTAATTTTTACTGAAACATTTACCAATGCTCACCTTTTTTTAAACTGCTTTTTTTACGAACAAGAATATAAAATTAGGTAAGAAGGGTTTGAAATGTTTCTACAACAAAACTTTACTTACATTTTGTTACATTTTTTTTAGAAGACCAGAATTGATCCATTACTATTTGTGAAATTTAGATCTATTTGCAGAACGCGTTCCAGCATCACTAGTTTAAGATGAAACTGTAAACGAATCCACCTTGGTTTTAATCAATAAACTTTTTTTAATATTGTCTTAATAAAATGATCACTAACATTCCATTTATTCTTTTTTTTAGACGTCCAGTACTTCAGGACATTTAGATATGGGAGTTGGTGAAGGTGAGAGTTTTTCTTTGAATAGTTCTTTTAACAAAACAATTACTAATTATTTCGTTCTTTTCTCTTTGCAGACAACCAGTACTTTAGGATTTTTGTACGCATGGGAATCGATAAGAAAATGGATTTTTTTTTAGTTAAATTTGGTTGTTAAACTTTGGTAGGTATTGATTACTTTAAATATATTCTTTTTAACAAAATGTTTTCTAACATTTTGTTCTCTTTCTTTTCTTTAGACAGGTTAGAACGTTTAATTACTCAGAACTTAGCCTTTAGATGGACCTGAAGTGTGGATTCAGTAAGTCTTAAGTAGTTTTGATGTAACTCTTTTATTTATCTTTTAATGAAACTTTATTTATGTTTTGTTATTTTTTTTTTTCAGGCGGCCATTCTTTGGATCTTAGGATGTATGTGTTGAACTTTGGTGGGTTTTCTTATCTTAAATCTTGTATTTAATAAATCTTTTATTTACATTTCTATTTTTTTGGGACTAGTTTTTTAAATCTCTGGATGCGTGATGGATTCTTTCTTCAAGCTATTATTTGTTAGCAAAATGTTTACTAAAGTTTTGTTGTTTTTTTTAGGGTTTGGTTTTAGGGTATTGGAAATGGTAAGTTTCGCAAAACTTTAATTTTATTTACATTGTTTTTTTTAAACTAGAAATGTTATTGATGTTTCTTTATTTCTTTCTTTTATAGATTTCGTCTTTTGGTTGAATGGGGAAATAAAAACAGTAAGTTTTTTAACTTCTGTTATAAAACTGATCTTTTATTTTGGTTAATTAAGAAGCGTTTACTAATGTTTCTTTATTTACTTTTTCTTCATAAGTCTTGATTTGTGATGCTGAAAAATATCAGAATTGAATACAAAACTTTGTAAAAAGGGACTGAAGAATAAAAATTATGATATAGAAATAAAAAAAAACAATTTATGAAAAAAGCAAAAGGGAAAAAAAAGAACGGATGAAGAGAGGGGGAAAACAAGAAAGCATGAAATTATTGGTTAGAGGCCAAAACAATTTATTATTTTTTAACATTATAATACTTTAGTATAATGCATTTTGTAGTGTGGTGTTACATGGTGTATTGTTTAATATCAAAATATGCATTTTTATACAAGTTAACTAATATACGATAATTTTTTTGCACATTTGATTCTTGTTAATAAAAAAAAACTAATATATGATAATATGCATGTTAACTAATATATGATATGTATTGTTTAATATTAAATAACATTTTATATACTGTATGTGTTTTTAAACTATCATTGTTTTACTGTATGTTATAAAATAACATAAATCTGCACATTTTTCAATGTTTAACACATTATACGCTTGCCTAAAATTTAACAGAATGTATAATGATTATTACAATTGTATATGCAGGCAATGCATATCCTTACAATATATTTTTCTGACTTACTGATGTGTAATAATAAATAAGCTCTGGACTTAACAACGGTTCCCGTTCCTAGTAAATATGCATAAATTACGCACCATGATTTTAATAAACATTGTGTAAATAAAGTAAAACCAGTTTATTAAATATTACTTTTTTTTTTATATTTTTAATGCTTTTACACTATATTATATATAAAATAAATATTATATTTATATACATTCATATTATCAATAAATATGTAATTTAACGTTTGACATTGGTATGATGCATTACTTATGCAAGCCACTGTATATATTTTACTGATTACTGAATTTTGATTAATTTATTAGACTAATATTTATTAATAAAACATATATTCAATTTATTAGCTTTTGATCTATAAGTAACAAATAGGATTTTATTAATAAAAAAAAATTCTAAGTTTTCAGATTAATTATAAAAAATAGAAATATAATAAAATATGATATAATTCTAATAAAATACTTAAATCTTATTGGAAAATTACATATATTATGTAATATCCATTTTGTTATAAACCTTTACTCCCTTTCTTTCTGTTAGATTTAATGATAATCAATCAGATTATTTTTTTTATAAATTATATAATTAATATAAGTATAATGTAAAATTTTAATTATCTCCCTCCTCTTCCTGATAATTATGTAATATATATATCAGTAAGCTCCCTAATCCTAATACTCTAATCTAATTATCTCTAACTTTTAATTCTAATTTTAAACTCTAATTTCAACTTGATCCTAAAAAAAAATCATATCATTCAGTGAAAAACTGAGGATAAATTAGTAATACATATATTGCTATAATAATAATCTACAAAATCCTAATTAAAAAAAGATTACACAAATTATTTAATAATAATAAATTGTAATTAACTAAGTTTTTAATTATTATTATTATATAAATATAACTGCTATATGAAAGTCTGACTATATAATATTTTTATAAATTAATTATTATTTCTTTTTCAACTATTTGAAAAATTTGGAATATAATTAAATTGGTTCAGCCTTATTATTACACATAAAAATACAAATAATAAAAAATAGGCAAAAATATAAGACTTCCTTTTCATACTAAAAGACATTGCAAGTTTACATCTTTATATAAACATATACTTTATGTGCTTTAATAAACTAATATATAATTTATTTAATATATATTATATTTAAATATTATAGTGTTTATTTATTTTATTAAATTTAATAAGGTTGCTTTAGAAGTGCTTATTTATTATCTAAGGTAATAAAATCATTTTATTTACTTCCTTTTTCTTCGTTAGGATAAAATATGTTGAGCCGATCATCACGGAGTGTATGTTGATCAAAAATCCATTAATTCTACTCCGGGGACGGCGGGACCCGACAGTTAGCAACTCCGTATTAAACGTCTTTTAATGTAATAATAAAAAAAATTATCTTGGCCTTTTCTATTAAGAAAAAAAAAATGTATACTTATTCATATACTCGGATTTCACCTTTCTTTTGAGAAATAATAATGTATTTGTCAAATTAGAGTTTGCTTTTTTTCATTCATCATTCGAAACGACTTTGCATAAACATGCATGATTTATAAATTGCTCCGTAAGTATTGCAAATAATACATGAATATGGTTAAATCATAAATATCTCAGAAATATATAAACCACTATTTTATACTTAAGGATGCTTTTTATATTTTGTATTCTTTTTTTTAGCGTAAACCTTACTCAATTAGATTAAATTTTATAATACTTAGGATTATATTTTCTGTAAAATATCAATAATAAAATGTTATGCTCAGAAAGAAATAGCGCTGATAAAAATAGTCACGCTAGTGATGAGAAAATTAAGGGAATTTTCAAAATATCTGATTATGATTTAGAGGAAGATGAAAGGAAACTAAAATATAAGAACTATAACATCATTTTATGTGAGAAATGTAACGAAAAATTTAATCGTTATTGGTATTGTAGAAAATGTTACAATAATGAAACTGAAGAAGAAAAACATCGTATGCTACACGGAATATGTAAAGGATGCTCTAAGGTAATGAAAATTCCCCATTGGTGTCCACCCTGCAATTCAGATCGATTTCGACAAAAATTTGATAAGTGGACAAGCGGAAATGAATACGTTGATAAGCTGATAAAAGACGATCAAATTTCAGCTGATAACAAACATATTTTAGAATGGATCCCGTACGAAAATTTTACAGATTTTAAATTTATAGCTAAAGGAGGTTTTGCCGAAGTATACTCTGCCATTTGGGAAAATGGACGAATCGAGAAGTGGGATCATGGATCTAATTACTGGAAAAGGTCTGGGCCATTCCAAATTGCTTTAAAAATATTGAATAATTCAAAGGATTTAAGCGAAGAATTCCTAAATGAGGTATGTTTAAATAAGAGTATCAATTAACTTTTTTTTTTTCATATTAATTAAGCTTTTTTTTTTTAATTTAGTTAAAATTTTTGAAAAAATTTCCCAATTATTGTTACAAGCACATAATAGAGTGTTATGGAATAACACGAGAAACTAAGACTCTTAATTATGCGTTAGTGTTTGAATTAAAAGATTGCAGTTTGCGTGATTATCTCGATAATCATTATAACATATTGACATTGAAAGACAAATTAGATATTATAGAACGCATTTGTTTGGGACTTAATTGTATTCATAGTTATAATATAGTTCATAGAGACCTTCACTCAGGAAATATTTTGCATTCGTTCAAAAAAAAGAGATCAGACATATCTATCAGTGATTTTGGACTTTGTAGACCGGCTGGCGAAGTAGAATCAGAAGAATCGGGAGAGAAGAAAATCTACGGAATAGTACCATACATTGCACCTGAGGTATTACGTGGCAATGAATATACACAGGCGTCTGATATTTATTCATTAGGTATAATTATAAATGAAATAATTTTCGGAAATCGACCATTTAATAGTAGGCCATATGATGAACACCTCGCACTCGACATTTGTGAAGGATTACGTCCAAATATTAGAGAAAAAACGCCAAGTCCTATAGTAGAAATAATTCGGAAATGTTGGGATGAAGATCCCCAAAACCGACCAAATACTGATAAAATCTATGATATGTTACGGGATTTTATGTATACAAAAAATGAAGGAAACAAAGAACATCCTTATAACTTTAGAAAGCATACAAAACAATATGAAGAAAACAAAGATTCATCGTATGATTTAGTTAATGAATTAAATGAATTAACAATAATAATATCACAAGAGTCACAAGAAAAAAATAAAAGTAAATATCTTAATCTAAATAAATTAAGTTCAAAATCTTCGTATATTGTATTGAAAACAACGAAAATAGGTAAACGATACATCATTATATATATATTTATTTATTTATTTAAATCGAGTATCTAATCAAAATTATTTATAATAGCAGACACTCCTGACGAATGCTTTACTTGCGCAATCGAATATCCAAGTTATTTAAGTGTAAACTCATCAATTCATAAAAGATCGGTATAAAGATTTGATTAAGCTTAATAAAATTAATAAATTATTGTAGTATAGACGAATCGATCGAAGTATGTTTTAGCAAAATAGATATTTAAAAGATGAGTTATACTTTTCAACAAGCGTAAAAATTTTGATTTCTTAAATTCTGTGATTATGTTTTCTTTAGTGATAGATATAGATTTTTTAAAAATTCTATTGAATAAACCAATTATTGAAACCTTACGTATTAACTTTTATGTTCTTAAAGCCAATGATTCAACAAAGAAGAATTCCTTTTTGTAAATTTTGTTGAAAATTTCACGTTTCTATTTCATTTTTGCTATTAACGGGCCCCTTAAGGGTCTGGATATAACTGAAATTTGTGATTTATCGGCTGACGATCACATGAGTGTAAATGTTTCATAGGCAAAAGTATGTTAACTTGACCTGCATAATATATTTTATAATTAGTTAGGACTTGGTACAAGGTCAAGAACGATACATTTGCGATTCGCAATGCGTAGTGTATACCAATGAGCTTTATAGACCATTTTATCATACATGCTTTCTGACTGTGGCGCATTTGATTGTTTCTAAAAATGAAAATTATGTGGCTTAATTTATGCGAGATTCTACAGTGAATTCCAGAAAGAAATTGTAGCTTTGCTCGTTAAAATTCCGATAATAAAAACTGTCATTTGTTCCAAAGTAAGATTGCGTCCAAAATTAGAAGTGAAGCATCAGAATCTTCGAAAAAGCTAATTCCAAAATATTGAAAATAACCGCAATGATGATCGCACCAAATTATATGTGAAATAGCTTATTCGAAAGCTGAAAACCTATAGATTTTAACATACACTCTTAGCAGGGATACGTTATTTAGCATAGATTGAAACATAGGTAGCTTAGATCTAGAATTCATTTTAATTTACACTTTTATTCTTTTAGTTTAATTTTCATTTCTATTCTTTCTTTTGTTTTTCACATTCGATTAGTTAGCTTTAATAATAATAGTTTACACAAAACAATTCAATTCAACGTGAAGTTTAAAATTTAGATAGGTCTCCACTAGTTCTATAGTGGCTTTAATGTATAGGTGTAAACTTTCTTATGCTTAAGTCAGCGGGTTATACAGTAACTGCTAAAGTCATATTCCCGAGGGCGTTCATTAAAGGAAAAAAAAAAAAAAAAAAAAAAAAAAAAAAAAAAACCTATAGATTTTATCAATGATAAATTAAAATGTCATAATTTTTATAATTAAGCTTATAATAATAATTTTTTTAGATTAAACCTTTTTATAACTAATTTAGAACTGATATGTGTTTCTTTGCATAAAATGCAGTAGATAACCAAAAAAAATTTTTTAATTTATATTTTTTCTGTTGGTCTTGATGATATTTGAAAAATTTTTATATTGCAGAATTTCACTTTTTTTTAAAGATTAGATTAATAATTATTTTATAATTCAACTTTATTAACTGATTTTACTTTTTTAAACTTCCTGATTTAATTCCTTTAAAGTTTTTTACAATTTTATTTTCTAAACTTTCTGATTGTTTTCTTTAAAGTTTATTTTAATTTTATTTTTTTAAATTTTCCAATTGTTTTCTTTAAAATTTTTTATTTTAAAGATATCTAAAACATATCAGAAATATGCATTCTTGAATTCTATCAAAAATTATTTTTTTTTTATTTTTTATTTAACAAACATTATCTTAATATTTGTTTAATATTTAACAGTTTCAGAACACTAAAAATATGGTTTTGAATTGTAATTTTTTTTAAAAAAAGCTATTTTTTTAACAAGCATTAGCTAATGTTTGTTTATGATTTATAGGTCTAAAAAGGGCTCTAGAATATATTATTAAGAACCCCATTATACACTTTTGAAAAATTTTGAAAAGTTTTATTATACTGTAATATAAATTTCCTTTTTAGGTGATCATGTATAGTGACTTTTGTTATACACTTAATAGTCAGCAAGAAAAAAAAATTATCATACACTCAATTAGTAGTAAAAAGACTTTGTTGTATACTTGTTTTATAACAAAAAAAATCTTGGTGTACATTTATAATCAAATTGTTGTGATTTTATATATAAAAATACTAGAAGTATAGTTTCAACAGTTTTTTTGTGATTTTATATATAAAAATGCCAGAATTATAGTTTTGACAGTTTTTTTTGTGATTTTATATATAAAAATACCAGAACTATAATTTTTTGAAACTATTATTAGTTTAGCATCTTTTATATTACAATAAAAAAAACTAAGAATAGTTGTATATTTGGAATTTTATTCAATTATTTTAAATATACATTTTGACTAAATTTTGATATGACTATTAAATGTCTATTATACAAAATTAAAAATTTCTTGCTGATGTCATACACTTGAACAAAATTTTGATGTACACTTTAGCAATTTCTCAGATGGGATTCACTATATAAAAATTGCTTGTATTCAGAGATCATGTCTAAAACACTGCTAAAAATACCTATTTTAAACTTTTTCAAAGATAATCTTTAAAATATATATATATTTTTTATTAATGAACATTAATTAATATTGGAAAACACTTCAATTTTGAAGGTCATTTGACTAGTATAATCTTTAAAATTTTTTTTTATTATTATTATTTAATAAATATTGATTAACACTCATTTTTCCTCTTTTTTTATAGGTTCAAAATACCAAAAGTATGGGTTTTAGATTCAATTTTGAAGTTAATCTTTAAAAAATATTTTTTTTATTAGTTTACTTTAACAAATGTTAGCTAATGCTTGTTTATACTTTTTGCAGATCTAAAGCGCTAAAGATATAAACTATTTTAAAGGTAACTTTTGAAAAATAATTTTATTTTTTTTTATTATTAACGAACATTAGCTAACATTTATTTTTATTTTTCTAAGTCCAAAATACTAAAGGTATAAGTTCCAGACTATTTTGAAGGTTACCTTTAAAAAAAAATAATTTTCTAACAAACATTATAAATATTCAATTTTTATATTTTTTATAATTTTAGTAACTTATACTAAATTATACTAATAATTATATCTAAATCAGTATTTAATCTGTAACAATTAACATCAAAATTGCCAGTTTTTTTTAATGATATAATGATTTTTCTTGATCTAAATACTGTACTCCTATCTCTTTTTAGTAGTAATGTTAAATAAACCTTTAAAAAGTTTAAGAAGGTTGTATTCAAGTCTATTGAAAAAATATATATTAATCAATAAATTTTTGATAATAAAATGAAATATTTTTGTATATAATATATTCACAGGATAGTTCTATGATAAAATTATAGCTAAACTTAAAACATAAGAGTTATATCAATAAAGTATTAAAGAAAATATTAAATGCTTTAAAATAAAATTTATTTATTATCCTTTACTTTTATTTTCTTTAAAAAGAGTATTTGGCAATATTCTTTAGATGACCAAGTGATATAATAGTTTTCAGGATACTGGTTTCTATAATAAAAAAAGTAATAAAAATAGTTCTGTTTATACCTAAATGACTTGCTTCAAGATTCACATTTATAGTATTATGGAATCACACTCAATCTTCAGATATTTTTAATAATTATCTGATTAAAACATTAAAGTATTTTATGTTAAGTAAGAAGTATATGATTATAATCTACTTTAAAAAATATTAAGATGTAAAGTTTTATTATTAGACAAAATTCAGTTTTAATTAGAACAATGTAGACTACTTTTTTTCTTGGTATTTTTCTCTTTTTCTCTCTTCATATAAAAACAAGAAACTTACAAAGAATTCTAATAGTAGAATTCTAGTTTTTTCTAAATTTACTCAATTAATTTTAATCTATTAAGGATTTGACAAAAACTTTAAAAAAATTAAAAAGCAAAAATAATAAAAAGTCTTTGAATAAATAGTTTGATGGTAAAATGGATATTGTCAAATTCTTGTTAACAGTCAGTGAAAATGTCACAAAATTGGAAGGAAATTTTTTTGTATTATGATATCACAATATAAATTATTGGTACAGTATGGTCTTATAGTCTATAATATATATGTAAAATCTAAAGTTGGTCAAAGTTAGTACAAATGGTTAAAATTGACGATCTTTAAATCATAATTTTGGCCAAAATTTTCTTAATTCTAGCCAAATTTGTAATGCCAGCCTAAATTTGGCTAAAATCAAAATTTTTAGGTTATAGGTAACACTGCATTTATATAATATGACATCATTTTTAATAATTATGAGCATGTTTGTCTAGTTCTTAAGAACACATTTATAAACAATAAAAAGTAAAAACTTTACTTTATTCAGTTCAATCTGGCTGAAGAAGGTTGCTTATTATTAACCTATTTTAATGTAATAAACTAATAAAATATTAAGAAAACTTTTACTTTTGCTTATTTTTTTGAAATATTTCATAAATATCTTTTATTATTTTAACGCTATTTTGATAAAAAAAATTACTTATTTATTTTTATTTATTTATAGTATATATATTTGTGATTTAATAGCTAATACAGCTAACATGAATTTTTTTATAAATAAATAGTTTTTATTTTATTTTCACGCCAAATAAATTAAAATCTAAAAAATATTAAATTTCTTTTAACATAGGTCAAAAGCTAATAAATCAGGCATATACCATATTGATAACTATTAGTTTAATAGGTTAGCCAAAATTTAGTAATCAATAGGGCATATACCTGATTGATAACTATATAAAAAATTAGGTTAGCTGAATTGATCACATTTTTTAATTTGAATAAATTAGGTAATAACTTAATAGTCATCATTTAGTTTGATATATAATTATTATTACTTGTAAAACTGAATTCAATCAGTATATACTAATTGATGACTATTAGACTGATCTGTTAATCTAATATTAATATAAAAATTAATTCGTAATCCGTTTAAGAACTGCAAAAAGTCACTATATAAATTCAGTGCAAAAAACTTAAAAAGTTATCTCGTATTATCTCGTGAGCCAGTGATTGGATTTCGATGAGCCTTAGGTTATTTTGTAGATGTCAATGTCCTACTTAAAATGAAAAAAAAAAATTTCGAAATCTGACTGGTAAATCGTGAGATAAGCTATTTTTTTCGGAGCAGATTGGATTCCCAATTTGGAATCCGATCCGCTCCGAAAAAAATAGTTTTTTGTGATTGTCTCATGACCCATTAGTCCAAATTCAATGATCTTTTTTTTATTTTGAAGAGAGCATTGAGTTCTACAAATTAACTTAAAGTTCATGAAATCCGATCACTGGATCATGAGATAATACGAGATAACGTTTTAAGTTTTTTGCACCGAATTTATATAGTGACTTTTTGCAGTTTTCAGGCGGATCACGAATTAAACTATTTTACAAAAAAAACCTAGAATGATACACTAGTAAATTAATAAAAATTAATAATAATCATTTATAATAAGGTTTATTTATTGTTAAATTATGTTATATTAAATAATATTATTTTATTGTATTATTTATAAATCGTTTATTAAAATACAATATTTAATCTGTATTAAAGTTTACTTTCAATTACATGACCATAATTACTTGCTAAAGGATTAATAATAAATAAACACTTGTGAAATGTTTGTATGAAACTAGTAAACATTCCGGTAAAAAAAATATTACGCCTATTCATCTTGGAATGTATGTAAGAAAAGAATCAAACACAACTTTTTACTACTCCTTGTTATTAAAAATACCCTAAATAGGTATCATTTCTGTTAAAATCAAGTAAGTTTTGCAACTTACTATTTCTAAATAAAATACTCCTGATTAAGCCTTCAAGAGTCGAAAGAAAAAAATTTTACTTTAACATTTTCATTTAAAAAACAAATATATGATAGGGTTGCAAAAAAACTTACCATTTACGCTTTACATAATCTTTTGTCCAAAAAGCCAATAGTTTAACTATACATGATATTATGTCTTAAAATCTAATATGAGTTTTAGACACAAAAAAAAAGAAACTATTAGCACGTTAGCAAAATATCTCATTAAAAAAGTAAAAAATAAAAAATAAAAAAAACTTACCAAATTCTCTTCCAAAAAAACACAAAAAATCAAAAGAAAAAATAATAAACTATTAGTAAATTTGTTAAAAAGACAAAAATACAGTATAACTGTATAAGAATTTAACCAATTTGAAATATTTACTGAAATCCCATGTCTATAAAGTTGAATAGTCACCTAAAAATAAAGAAAAATGAACTATTAGAAACTGTTCGTTAAAAAAAATAAAGAAAAAAAAATACCTACTAGAACTTGCGATAAAAATTAGATGCCATTCTATTAACTATTTTAAAAGGCTTTTCAACAAAGGAGAAAATGATTGATTATATGATAATTGATCAATCAATCTTGTCATGTACTCTAATCTAGATAATCGATTGAATTGATCACTATTTTAATAAATTGAACTGCTGTAATCAATTGTATAAATTTAGATTAATGATCTTTTTTTCAATTATTCTAAATTGAAATAAAATAAAAAAAATTAAATAGTCAGTTTAAAAAACTGCTATTAAAAAAACAAGAGAACTTCCAGACTCATTTCAAACCAGTAAATAAAAATAATATATATATTAATATACAGTATATATATATATATATATATATATATATATTTTTAAGTAGAAAGTATATAAACATTATATATACTATACTAACTTTTTACTTATTTTAACTCATTTTGGACACACTTCCTTTCATGCTCCAGTTATGATGACCAATAGTACTCCTTCTTCAATACACCATATGGGCTGGTTTGACTCTATCCGATTTTGTCACATAAAATGCATTTTTCTTAGTTCACGGGGTTGAATTATTATGATAATTGTAAATCTGTAACACAATAAAATAAACCAGTGACAAGAGCTGATCCTATATCAATCATAAAATCCTGATGATCTATATTTTTTTCAATGTATTTCGCGTCTTCAAAGTTCATTGCAAATTGGTTACAGATTGATTTTGAGGAATCAGAAAGGAATCAGCAAATCTAATAAAAAACATATTACGTTGTTTATAACAAATAATAAGCTATTATACACTTTATAAAATGTTAAAAGAACAAGAGGGCATTGTATGGTTTGTAGATTGCAAAAAAATTTGTAGCTAAACTTTCAAAATACCAACTTTTGCTTGCTCAATAAGCATTAGTTTATTAATTCTCACTTTCTTTATTATAGGCTTTAATGAGTAAATAGTAAACAACAGAGAACAACAGAAGATCTGGACTTTTTTTTAAATAATTATTATATTTACATAGTTTTTATTCTATTTTAATTCGTTGTAATCCAATTTAAATAGTTTTTGGTTTAAAATAATATTTATGATTATTACTCTTAATTAATATATAATTTTCATGATTTTAAACTTGTAAATTAAGATAAAATAATATTTCTTTTTTTATTCCTTTGCGCAAAGTATCGTTAAATGTTTCGTTATGTTGATCATTATGTGAGATTGAACCAATAAACATATTTTAACATGCTACCCCCTTGTTATCACATAAGTGATATTATCGCATCACGTGGAGTCAAATCGGCCCATATGCTAAAAAATGAATTCCTCCAGATCTCAACAATGATAATAGATAAAAATACACTGAGTGATTGCATCATACAGGATAGCTTTACACGTATCGCTAGTCCTTCTATATCATCGGCTACCTTCAGGTGATTTTGTCACGTGATAACTAGTCTCAAACCTGATCTGGAATAGTTATCAATTATCAGGGGATCCATTCATACATCAGAGTCGACTTCGCAGGCTATCCTGGTAAGCTTCATTATCTGCGCCATACTGGCCTTCAAGAAATTTATATAGATTTCACAATGCGAGAACAATGTGATTTAGAAAACTGCCCATGGGATCACCAACTCCATGAAACGAGTTGGAGGCATTAACAACAAAGCAGAATGCACCAAAGATGACTCTTAAATTAATGTATACCATTACTCATCAGATTCACCTCAACACAGGAATCTAATCACAGAGCGAATCAACAGAATCATCTGATCAGCATTTAGTGGCTAGACTAACAATGATAATACCTATAAAAACATTCCAGACATTGACATACTGTATATGATGATTCTGCCACTCTGGTCCCCACTCTGCCTCCCCTCAATCAATGCTCTACCAATGAACAGAAAATTGCGGCTCTTCCCTATGTATGGAAAGCAGTGAGAGGTATGATCCAAAATTTAGCTTTGGAAGCATGAGCTCCTACCTTTAGACTTCTTCTTCAGATAAATTGGATGATATCATTATAGTTACTAGCGTGAATTTTTTTTTAGTAAATAATGGGTATATTTTTATATGTTTGAGTTATATGGTTATTTAATTATAGTTTTATTTATATTTATATTATTAATTAGGGTTGGTGTTTTGGATTTAAATTATTTTATTTTATTTTTTTGGTTAATAATTTTATTAGTTAGTTTTTTGTTTATTTTTTTAGTACATTTAATTCATTTGTGGCGGCTGAATGAACTGGCCTTGGTTAGAAGTATTACATGTAGTATAGAAGTGATTCTTTTAATCCTATCTAATCTAATAAATGTAGATATGATTTCAATGCCAAAAAAAAAAAAAAACTCATTTTGGACCAGTAAGTTTAAAAAAGTAAATTTTTTTTTTTTTAAGTAAAAGAGTATAAGCATTATAGTAACCTTCTACTTTATTTTTTTATAGCTTCTAGACCTCCTGAACGCCATTTTGGACTGATTAGTTAAATAAAAAAAAAAAATATTTTTTTTTTTAAGTAGAAGGCGTATAGATGTTATACCATCCTTTTACTTTATTTTTTTTTGTAGCTTTCAGACTTTTTGGACACCATTTCAGACTAGTAAGCTTAAAAAAAAAATAATTTTTTATTTTTTTTTAAATAGAAAGTATATAGTATTATACTAACCTTCTACTTTATTTTTTTTTGTAGCTTTCAAATTCTTTTGACGTTATTTCAAATCAGTAAGTTAAATAAAAAATAATGCTTTATTTTTTAAATAGAAGATGTATAAGGCTATACTAACCTTCTATATTTTTTTCTAAGTTCCAAGCTTCTTTAGACGTCATTTCAGACCTGGTAAGCTTAAAAAAAAAAACTTTTTTAAATAGAAGGCATATAGGCGTATACTAATGACCTTCTACTTTTTTTTTGTAGCTTTCAAATTCTCTTGTAGTTGCAATTTCGAACTGGTAAGCTTTTTCTAATTATTTTTCTTTTAATTTCTAATACTAATCTTCCTTTCTTTCTTTCTTTAAAATTCAGATATCAACTTAATTATTTGGGTTATCAGAATTATAAATCTCTTTAGACGTCTTAGAATCAACATTCAAATGAAAATTTTTTCAAATTGAAGTATTAGTAAACATTACTAACAGTGTTCCATTTTTTTATAATAGAATCCTTAAAAATCAGAACTGATAAGACATCTTAACAAGGAGAAATTTAAGCATTATTAATTTTCTATTGATTAAGCAAATTAACTAGGTATTATAGTAGAATATTTAAAATAGCGAATAATAATATAATATAATTTTGTAATAATTCATTAATTTGGCATTTGTAATTAATTGAAATAAAATTAGCAATATAAATCAGTAGTAATAAAATTGACAATTAGGTAGCAATTAGGAATCAATTGAAAATATATATTTGACTTTAAATATTAAATTTTTTGCAATCGGACATAACCTATTGATTAAAATTTAGTAAATTATGCATATAAATTATTACAATTAGTAAAAATGACATCAATCAGTAAGCTGCTAGATAAGAAAAATAGATATTAATAAATTAATCCAAACAAGTAAATTAAAAAAAACTGAATAGCAATAGGCCAATTCTATTGATATTCAGTTGCAAATGAATAGGTACCTTATTGATATTCTATTGATAACTTAAATATACCCAATTTACGCCATTTTAAAATTACCAATTGGGTACCTTAATAAAATAAATTAAAAAAAATTAGGAATCATCTAGGCTTCTATAGGATAGCCTAAATGATTCCTAATTTGGCAGTTTTTGCCCTGTATAATAAATTGTAAGTATTAGCATTATCACCATAATACCATGATTTAGCATTAAAAGTTTGATTTAAATAAACAAAAAAACCATTATATTTAACTAGTTTTTCAATTAAAAACAATTTATAGCATCAAGATAGATCTAATAATATTATTTTTATAAATAAAAAAAGATTTATTAATATTTTAATTAAAAAATTTTAACCAAATTCATAAATAACAAAAAATCTGGCTTAATAATCACCTTTTTAAGCTTAATGAAAGTTGTTTATTTTGCTAAATTACACCTAAAAATAAAATATTTACTGTTTAAAAAAAGCTTCTATTAAAAGTTTTATAGGAATAAAAAATATTTTTTTTTATTATAAAAAGTGGTTTTTTGCGGTTTACACAAAAACTAACTAACTAACTGTCTTTTTTAACTTAATAAAACTTCTTTTTTTTGTAAAATTACATATATTTTTGCTGTTTAAATTGTATTTTATACCTACTTTTAAGTACAATCAGAAGGAAAATTGTATTTTTAAGGTGAATTTTCTTATATATGCAAAAAGAAAAAAAAAAATATTACTAAAGTGAAAATGATGATGAAAATTTATAATATATATGACAAACTATCAATTTACTTAATTTGTGTAAGCATTGTTTAAGAAATTTCTTTTTTTAACTATGGGGTAAAATATTCAATGATAGTTACACAAAATTATTTTAATTAATGATCGTCAACTCAAGTGACATTTCTGATGTTTGTTAACTCTACTTTCTTAATTTTAGTTATCTTATAGCAATTTTCTAATTTTTCTTTTTAATTTTTTTTTTAACTAATATAAGTTAGCCTTTTGTTAACCATGTAATTTATTTGATTTCTTATAGTGATGGTAGTACTATGTTGTAAAGTTGTAATGCCTTAATGGAATAAGATGATACTATTGTATCTTGTAAGATCAAATTGTTTATCTTAAATATTTAAGAGACTATAATAACTTTATTAATTTAGTTCTTTTAAATTAGTGATTAGTTTGATTAGGCCTTGATACTTATATATTTTATATATATTGAATTTATTTTATTTGCAATTATAAGTTTTTTTGTTTTAATGAAAATAAAAATAATTTATAAAAGTATTTTTATAAACCAAACAAACATATTCATAATTATAGGTGGTTGTTACAATTATGATTTGATAATTGCATGACTACCTAATGACAAATAGAATTGTGACAAATAAAATTTTAAGTAGTCAAAAAAAAAACAGTCCTCCAGATATTTTTAATGTTTACATGTTCAAAAATGGTATTATGCCATAATAAACAGTGCAGATCCTACTCATATAAATCAACCTGGCACAGATGCAAAAGTATAGATATTGTTGTGAAACCTAAATGTGGTATATTTCTTAATAGATAAGTAATGTGTTACAATATTTTAGTATATTTCTTAATAGGTTGGAAATATACTTCTTGATAGATTTAACGCAATTTTTTTTTAAAAAAAATTTATTTATTCCTTTGCAAGAATGACAAGAATGACCATAACTTTTTAAAAATTATAATTATTTTTACATTAATTTTATATTCATATATGTATTTTTTTATATTTTATTAATTCATTTTTCATTTGAAGATAGCGTAATAAATGAAGAAATACTAGAAAAAGAAGGACAAATATAATTATCTAAAGATAGGTCTATATTTGAATTATTTAAATGAGAAGGATGTGTGTATAATTCATTTAGAGATGAGTGCGTATATGTATTATATGAAAAGGAATGATGTGTATACGAATTATTTAAAAAAAAGGGTGTATGTGTATTATATAAAGGAGGAAAAGGATCGTTTAAAGAGTGTGTATTGCGTAGAAAAGGAAAATTAGAAGGTGTGTGTGAATCATATAAAATGGTATTGGTATTTGAATCGTAAAATGGATTTACAATTGCTGTAGTAGAAAATTTAAAGGAATTTGAATCAGTTGTTTCTAATTCAAATTCTTTCGACACGGTCACTTTCTGCTGTATATATTAAATAAAAAAATTATTATTAGTTTGCTCATAATTGTTAACAAAAGATACAAAAAAATAATACACACATTATCTTTATCATTCCGTTTAGCTTTGTGAATTTGGGTAGTTTTTTTTTTTGAAGAGATGGCGTGTTTTGATTTACTTCATGCAGAATTCTGCTAGGTTTTCAGGGTTTTACGGTAGCCTTTGCAGGAGCGCCTATTAAAGATTTTTTATCTTTCTGATCCAATTCTAATGGGCGAAAAGGATCAGATTGAATTTTACATTCTTAATCAATTGTATTAGAAAATATGGAATTTTCTAAATAACAATTTTGTAAAAAAATTTAATTAATGATATTATCTACTATGTTAAGATGAAAATTATTTACCTTTTTCATTATATTCCTTAACTATTTCTTGAAAAGCAGTTTCAATATCCCCTTGATAAATGTTGTAATTTTTGAGTTCAGGAGGTAAAGTTCTTTGTTTGTTTTTAAAAAATGTGACTAATCGTTCTTTTAGTTTGTTAATTACATTAGGATTTTTAAATGATTTAATAAAAATTCTAGCACTATGACAATGTTTACAAATATCCTGAAATGATCCATTCCAAATAAAATCAAAATAATTTAAGCACTCCCCAGTTATAATGTTTGTTATATAATAACCATCTTTTTCTTGAATATTGTGATTTTTATACATTTGTTTGAATAAAGAATTCAAATTCTGCATTATACTTGTTTCTAACGGTTAATTGTCATAAGGAGAATAGATGATATCACTATTTTTTTTTATGTAAAAATAGTCAGGATGGTCTGATCTTTCCACCATTCCTAATAAAAAATATAATCTACTAAGATTTAGTCTTTTTAATATATCTTGTGATATTTTTGGTGGTAATTCTCGCTATTTAATAATAATAATAATTAGTTTAATTAAAATATAAATGAAATGAAATATTTAAACATTATATTATTAACCTGTTCTACGGATTGTGTATTAAATGTAGTAACTAGTCCTGCTTCATAAATTAATTTTCCAGTATGATTTTCTACTAAATTTTTGTGTATCAAAGTCATTCCATACAAACGTTCAACAAATGTTAAAACTGTTTGTTTTCCTGAATACGTTACTTTTATGGTTCTATTTATCTTCTCAGTGAAATTGTTTGTTGTCCAGAAAAATTCATTATTAACTGGTAATCTTCTGGCATCAATGAATTGCATGCACCATTCATCACATATCCAATTGTTTTGAATATCTTTTTTAATTTTTTTCTTATTACTATTGCTTAGATTTAGATTATCAATAAAAATATTGAATAGAAAATTTATTTGAACTGCTAAATCCCAATGCAATTGAATATCTAAAACAAAAAAGAAAAAAATTACTTATTAAGCAATATATTAATAAATAAAAGATTTAAAAATTTTTTAAAATTTGTCATACTATAATGATAAATCTATATTTCAACTTTTTAAATTTTCACCAAAACATTGCATAATGTGAAACTAACAAAGTATAGTTCTACATAATAACTTATCCACGCCTAATTTTATTGGTCTATGCTTGTCAATCATTGCAACAGGATTCCATAAATATGCACTTGAACAAACAGTTACTCTTTGAAATCCTGAATTATTTGGCAAATCTTTGTAATATCATAAATGATTGCAATTTGATTGAGCGCATGATATATTATTTTTCACAGCTGATATTGCCAATCGTATTGTATAATTATTTTCTTTGCTACTTAAACCTAAAAATATAATATAAATTAGCATTGGTTTTTATTATTATACTACTACCTGCTACTATAATATAAATTTATAAATATCATACCAAATGCAATTGGCATTGCAAAACCAGCTTTATTTTTAGCTATGATAGATAAAACAAGAGTATGGTCAATATTTAAATCATATTTTCCATCGATACCAATGTATAATTGACCAAATTCTTGTGTATTTTTGAGCTATAAGTTATCAGATAAAGTTAATCAATAAAATTGCCATGATGGATCTTCTGAAAATAAGGTATCAGAATGCTGATAATATAATACATAGCCTTTTGGCTTTAAAATTTCAGTTATAAGATAATGTAAAATTGTCTAAAGACCAGAATTATTTTTTAATTTTTTGTCATCATGAGCGATAAATTGCTTTAATTTATTATCTGTACAGATGAATTTTTGATTATTTAATTCTTGAGATAGAATTTCTTCATTTGCACCATTCATTGACGCTAATAACTTTGATTTAATTCCTTTATTACTCCTATGATCAGCTCTTCTACTTAAGAGAACATTATCATAAACACCTCTTAATAAATTTAGTCTTTTAATTTTTGGTATCGTATTATTAGTTATTATATTGGGTTCCTTGTATTGTTATTGATAAAGGATGTGATGTAGTTAAAGAAGAAAAGCGAACTTCACTTTTAATTCTTACATTACATAAATGCATATCTTGGTAATTTTTAAGTCCATTAGGAAATTCTGAATTTCTACAACCCTCTTTACATTTACCAATTTCTCCACAAACTCATTGGCAAGTATTTCCATCACTGGTACAAAACATTGTCCAAGACCAACATAATTTATCTCTTTTTTCTTTAGAATTTATTTGTTCAAGAAGTTCATGACCTTTCTGAATTAATGTTATTACATCATCAATTCTATTAGTAGATTTGATTTTTCCATTTCTAGTTGACCATTCAATAAAATCAATTGCTCCTTTAACTCTTTGAATAGTAATATATCCTTCTTTAACTAATTCTGAAGTATATAATCTACTTTGAGACTTTAAACGTCTATTTTTTAATAAAGAATGATTTGATATATACCATTCTACAACACGGCCAAAAGGCACTTTTACAGAATTATCTTCATTGTATTGAATATATGCAGAATAATCTTGCATTTTAAATATGATTACTTAAGTAAAACACGTAAAAAACATGGAAAAATATAGAAATATTTTTTGTCAAAAGTAAACCTTAAAATTGTTGTTCTTTTGTAACATTCAATATATTTGTATTAGAAAAAAAATACTTATGTATTTAAATGAAGCTAGAAAAAAGTATTTTAAATATTACATTAACTAAAAGAATATAATAAGTTTTTTTTATAAGAAAAAAAACGTGTAAAAATAAAAGAGCAAAAGAGAAAAAAAAACACGTGGTTTTAGAAGTTTATCAAGATGTATACCTCCGACCTATCAAGAAATATACTAAAATATTGTGACACGTTACTTATCTATCAAGAAATATACCACATTCAGATTTCACAACAATATCTATCAAGAAGTATACCGCAAATCTATCAAGATCGATACTTTTGCAGCACGTCACATGATATTCGTCACACTTAATTCTAGCTGCGTTACCTATGAGGGTCCTTAGCATGCGTACGTTATTAATGTACGCACTGGCCGGAGTTTAGAAGTTATGCATTTGCACGTGATAGCATTAATGTTAACTCTGGTCAGGACCCCAGTTAATTATAATAAAGGTCATATGCAAAAAACATATATTTTTTTGCATTTTTAACAGAAAGGTCATATGAAAAAACGGGTATTTTGAGTAAAGGTTACATGCAAAAATAGAGTATCACCAAATTAGGTCATAGTAAAAAAAGTATATAATTTTGGATAAATATTTAAGGTCATATGTTATGCTTTATTATAAAGTGTATATTTTGACTATAATGCTGTAATGCCATACTATAATGCTGTAAATTAATATGGATATTGTACATTGATTTTTTTTCTAGATCAAAAATTTAATGCTAATTTAAGATATTTTTCTATTTTTTTACATATTAAATTGTTTAAGCAAGAAATAGCTAATTGCTTTTTTTTCCAGGAGTTTGTAGCTTTTTATTATAGCATTACAAAATAATATACAGCATACGCTAAAATATGTTTGGATTGAAATTTAGTTTTGCCATCAGGTTTAAATTGCCAAAATATGTTAAAATGTTAGTATTATAGAATACAGAGTTATGTAATTGCAGATTTGCAAATTATTTTAGGTAAATTTTGATTTTCATTTTCTTGAACTATAGAAATGAGTAAGCTACTAAACTTATTATTTTTTTTTATTTTAAGAACGTTATTGATGTTCTTTTTGTTTTATTTATTTTTGTAGAAACAAATTGGGATTTTTTGACTTGAAAATAAATTTGAAAAGAGAATAATAGGTAAAATTTAAAGGGGGCAATTTCTTTAATGGGTGATAAAGAGAAAAATGTTTTGTTTGAAAACATTACTAATGTTTTTTTTTGTCTATTTTGTAGGATTTGATTCAAATTTTCTGGCTTAAATTTGAAAAGAGAGATGTTTTTCTTAACAATTTGGTTTAAGAATATAACTACCGCCTTTTATTTTCATTTTTATAAAATGCATGCGTACTAAGGATGTAATTTTTATTAAAAAGCAGGTCTTTATAGCAATTATTCTTTTATTTAAGAATTCTAACAATAAAAGAACTGAAGTAATGTGATGTAAAAAGAATTAAATATTAGCAAAGGATTACTTTATATAGTAAATCATAAATATAATCTTTTTAAAAAAATTATTTGGTCTTTTATTAAAATAATTTTGAAAGTAATACAAGTAATGCATATTCTGCAGAGATTATAGCAGTTATAAAATTATAAATTATAAAATTAAATCTAATAGAGAAATTCTGGCTAGTTTCAGTTTAAAAATAATATAATCCGGTTAATCCATATTTTTAATACAAAATCTTTTTTTTTTGTTAAAATTTACTATGAGGTCATATGATAAAAGTGGATATTTATAGTACAATAGAAGGTCATATGATAAAAATGTATATTTATATGGCAAAATTTATGTATATTCCATTGGATTTTTAATTAGTACTGCGGATGTGACCTCTATTATAATTATCCGGGGTCCTCTCTGGTCAGTGTGTACGATAATAATGTACGCATGCTGCGTACGTTTAAGCAATTAAGCAGTTACATTACGTATAACCTGAAAATTAGATTTTAATATAATTTGGGCCGGCATTACGAGTCTAATGATTATAATCAAGTTATATCCAAGATGTACCAAATCATATAACGAATCAGAATGTAATAATTTTTTTAGTTAAAAAAATATAAATGAAATGGTCTTTTAGTTTCTTCACCGTAAATGGGCATCCTCCATAGTATTATACCATACCCATAAATTTGATGATATGAAAATTTTTTTGAGTAATTTTAAATGGTTCCCGGGGTATTATAAATTGAAAATAACTTTTTTGTTCACAAACTAACTCAGTTCGTAACCAACAGATATTTGTACCTTCTCCTTAAAACCAAAGTCTATAGTAAAGAAATTCCCAAATTTGTATTATATCCGGGTACCTGTTTGCGGCATAATTGATTGATCTGCATGTTCGGAATAACTTTTAAACTTTATTTAGATCCAAGTAGTACAGTTGGCCTATTATATGATAGTTAAACCTGTCCATTTTTTGTGGCACGAAAATTCTAAGCAATTAATTAAAGAAAACTAAAGTATCGAGCTTAGGTAATTACTTCAAATAATTAAATAATAAACACGTGAAGATTAAGACTTCGAATTAACGAATTAACGGAACTAATGGGATGATTCAGTGATTCACGGATATTATATCCATAAATAAAAAATTTTAAACTAAAATACTTTCTCGTGAAACTATTCATTATGCGTAAATTTCAAATTTTTTTTCCTATTTACGAAATCGAATCAATTTTGCACATGAAAATTCCTTCAATACATCATTCGCGGTTTACAAATTTGTTTGGGATTATCAAAAATTAAAAATTTATTGTCCATAGAGATTCTGTTGAATAAAAAAAAAAAATGTATATATATTATTCACATGAAGAATGGAAACAAAAAAAAAAATATTTATTTTGAGATCTTGGTATGTCTAGTTAGCACGAAATTTTAAACACATTGGTTATGTAAAGAAAAGGTTTTAAATTTATAAGTTGTCATTACTTTTTTTTGGAGAGATTCAAACAGGTTAAGTAGTTATTAATGTGATAATATGCTAACATCACAATTCGGATTCTTTCTTTTTTTTTAGAAATTAGTCCGAGATTAAAAAGAATTTCTTAAACTTTGCATTAAAAGAATCTTTTTATAGTAATTTAATGCAAAAATCTCATAACTTACGATTTTTCCTGGAAACCGATGAGGTGGTATGCGCGTCAATTTACGAAAAAATGATTTTATTGGTTAAAAAGAAAACGTTCAAGCGTTATCACGCGGGCCTTATTTAACCTATTCGGTAAATGATTTTTCTGTTTCTTATTAGTTTAAAACGTGTAGAATCTGTTGGCTTAAATTCAATTTTGTTATTAAGGAATGTAAATCATAAGTTTCATTTTTAAAGGTAACAAATTTTTGATAGACTCCTTATCATCTTTTTTTTCACGAAATCAAATTTTCTATAAAAAAAAACCTTTAAATCACAAAGTCGAATGATAAGTAAAGATGGTCACATACGGGTATTTAATAGGTAATTATATAATATAAGCGATACCAAAGAAAAAAAATTGCTTTTTAGTAATAATTTTCTTAATTTTTTAGGTAAAAATATAGAAACATTTAGGCTTTTTGTACCTCACAGACTTAATAAAATTCAACTTACGCCTTCAAGATCAAGATTCATAGTTATGGGGACAAAAGATTCAATCTTTGATTGGATGGAATATTATGAAAGACTTGTTTGTGAATTCTCATCATTACAGCTTGATCATACGACTGCGGAGAATCATCTTAGGTTTGAATTACATGATGACGAAGAGCAGCACCATTGTTGTAATATTATCAGAAAATTATTCTCGAATGGAACAAAGAAATATAATGGCTCATCTAAGATGAGGCTAGAGATAAGTATTCACAATAACATTGCACGAAATTCAGGACATGTGGAACAACTTCATCAGCACTATTCAGCTCCAGTAATGGAAGCTAATTGTAAAAGTGGGACGAGATTACTAAACATTTTAAATGAGTGGTACGATTATAGGATTTCAAACAATAATAAATTTAATTATGAACAATTGAGAAAGATTTGTGATTATGAAATATGAATAAAATCAATACGTGTATATATATATATATACTGCATATATAATTTTGAAAAATCTTAGGGCTTATATTTATATATCAGATATTTTGTCTAATTTCCTTGAGAAAAAGAACCAGTAAGGTTTTAATAAGTTCGTTAGATAAGAAATTTTATTTTTTAGGTAGTTTTTTATTTCATACAGTAATTACTCTTTTTTTTTTTTTTGAAATATGCTAAATTAAGAACATCTTTGTATATGATGAAAATAAGTAAATAAATAAATAAATTATTTTGAATCTTGAAATCTCAATATAAAATTAAGTTCTTTTCTATGTATTCGCACCAAATAAATCACGTCGAAAAATGAAAAAAAAAATGAAGGAGCATTCTTGTCTTTGGTTGAAATCGTCCATTTGATACAGTTTTAATTAACTGAGCTAAGAAATGGCTATAAATAAATACGGAATCTTATCTTTTCGCTTTATTTTAATAAACAAAATTAAAATTTTTTTGAAAAAATGTAATCTTTAAAATCCTTCATTGAATGGATTATTTCAACAATCAAATTCGTAAATAATGCAAAATATTCTTGATTTTGCCGATCAAAGTTGCGGATTTTCACGAGTTAATGATTTATCATCATAATTTTATCTGAGATTGTGGATTGTATATTTACTTCCTTTATTGTTAAAAATTTCTTTGTTGAAATTTTTGGTTGTACAGATATCCTTTACTTTGTCGCTTAAAATGTTAATTGTATAAAGAGTAAACATCACGTGTTACAGTAAGAGTCACAAAATTTGTGTTGCAAATAAGAATAGTTTAATTTTTTTAAGAATATTATAGTGACGTAGGATGGAAGAATCACGGTAAATCGACCTTCGTTTCGCTCCGGGAAATTATGCAGAAGAAATGAGATACTTGAAAAAAAGAAAGGTTAAATGGAAGGTTAAATGGAAGATCTGCCGTTTTGTTTTAGTGAGTCATTGCAATATCATTAGAGAACGATTCATTACGCTTTGTCATGCAAATCGATACATCTCATTATTATAACCGGATAAGGTAAATACACAACAATATGCACAATTTGGGCATTTTAATCAGGGGAATTTCGAAATATTTTGTTCGAATTATTCATTTTTACTTTTTTCGAATTGAAAGATGGGGATTCTAGGTCAGTTTCTCCTGTTTCCATTCTTCGTTATTATAGTTTACTTATATGGCACACAACACCTAGTCGGTTGCATGATATATGCATTTGTGTCACAAAAAATTTTGGTTAAATATGGACAAAAATTTTCTTCATGTAAATCAATTTTTTAAATTTGTAAAATTATCGTAAGTTCATTTTAAAAAATTATGATGAAATATAAATCATATGATAATAAAATCATATTTGAATCTTCGGATTATGATCTGGATAAAGATGAGAGAAGAGTAAAATATGAGAAATATGACATTATTATATGTGGAAAATGTAATGAAAAATTTTATCGTGATTGGCATTGTAGAAAATGTTATAAAAATGAAACAGATGAAGAAAAAAATCGCATGCTTCATGGAAGATGTAAAGGTTGTTCTCAAGTAATGAAAATCCATCTTTGGTGTTCATCTTGTAATTCAAAAAGATTTCAAAGAGATTTTATTAAGTGGACCAGTGGAAATGCTGATATTAATAATTTAATTAAAGATATTCAAATGGCAGCTAATAGTAAACATATTTTAGAATGGATTCCATATGATAAATTTACTGATGTTAATATGTTAGATTCAGGAGGTTTTGCTAAAGTATATTCGGCCACTTGGAAAGATGGACGAATTGAAAAGTGGGATTATGAATCTAATAACTGGAAAAGGTCTGGATCGTTTAGAGTAGCTTTAAAAGTATTAAACGATTCAAAAGACATAAGCGAAGATTTTTTAAATGAGGTATGTTTAAAATTAATTTTCAATAAAATCATATTTTTATAACGTATTTTTTTTAATATTTTTTTTTTTTTTCTTATATAGTTGAAATTTCTGAAAAAATTTCCTACTTCTTATTATAGTACTTATATCGTAGAGTGTTTTGGAATCACACAAGAATCCAGTACTCTTAATTATGCATTAGTACTTAAATTAAAAGATTGCAGTTTGCGCTCTTACCTTGATAAAAATTATAGTTCGTTAACGTTGAAAGACAAATTAGATATTATATCAAAAATTTGTATGGGACTTGATTGTATTCATAATCATAATTTAATTCATAGGGACCTTCACTTAGGAAATATTTTATGTTCCAATAGTGATAACAAAAAGCTTGATATATCTATTAGTGATTTTGGATTTTGCAAACCAGCATTTGAGACTTCAGATCCAAGCGAAAAGAAAAAGATCTTTGGAGTATTGCCATATATGGCCCCTGAAGTTTGGGTTGGAAAAGAATATACAAAAAAATCTGACATTTACTCTTTTGGTATTATTATTAATGAGATAATTTCTGGAAGTAGACCATTTCATAATATACCACATGATTATCATCTTGCGATTGATATTTGTCGTGGATCACGTCCAAAAATTAGACCGGAAACACCAAAAGCTTTGAAAGATTTAATCAATAAATGCTTGGATGCAGCTTCGGAAGATAGGCCAAATACTTATCAAATTTTTACCATGTTACAAGATTTTATGTATACAAAAAATGATCGAGGTTCTTATGATTTCAAGAAACATACCGCTCAATATGAAGAACTTAAAGGATCATCACATATTGCAGCTATAATAATAACGAAAGATTCACCATCGGGAACACGAGAAGATGTTTCTCGGATGTCTTGTAATAGTAAACTCCTTAACTTTCAGAATATGTTACCATCGCCTATAAATTCGCATTCGTTTATTTGTAATACAGGTAAATTTTGTTATTTTTTTTTATTTATTTATTTTTTTTTTTTTTAAACTTAATTATTTTTTTATTATCATAGATACAGATGAAGATGAAAATACAAATATTTCAGTTCATTCTATGTGTACAGATTGTAAAATTAACGATTTTGACTGAATTAAAACCGAAATATCATACAAAGTATAATATATGTCTACAATTTATTTTGCATTTGAGTTATTATTTACGTTAAACTTATGCATCAATCGATCTTTAATGTATCATCACCAAGTCAGAAATATAATCAATATACTACCACTGTTAGGAAATTCCTTAACGTTCATAAATAACCAAATGTGATTACGATTACGGAGGTAGAGCATAAATAAAATAAATAAGACTCGAACGATTTATTGACCCGCTTGGAATTTGTACTGCACACTTTACTTTAAAGTATACTATCTATAGATTTCTTACCTTCTGCCTATTAAAAGAATATAGAATAAATCATTATATTGAAATATATTAAATTTTTGCAAAAAAAAAATCTTAAATTTAGTTATACTTTTATTAAATTTAGTAATTTTGTAAAATTATTTGTATATAATTCAAATACAATGTATTGCAATTTAATAAAAAAAAAATTATTCTTATTTTATTTATTATTTGTACTGATTTAATTATAAAATAAAAATTTAAAAATATAAAATAATTTAATAATTATTAATAAATATTATTAATAAAATTATCTTTTAAACTGTTTTGCAGTCAAATTTGGCTGTAATATTACTTTATTATTAAAAATAACTAATTTATTAATAATTGAAATAGTAAAAAAATTTTTTATATTAAATATCTGAATCAAATTTAATTTATAAAAAATAAATCTAATAACCAATTTTTTTACAGTTTTAAACTAGAATATTTAATTAATTTAAAAAGTTGAATTGATTGATTATGAAGATATATAATTAATTAAAAATTAATCAATCTTGATTAATCACATGCAATTAATTTTTAAATTGATCATTTAATTTAAATATCTATTAATGATTGAATTTTATTAAAAATTGCATATTTTTTACCATATTTTATTTTAATTTTAATTTATATACTTTACTATATTTGTATTAATTTATGATTTTATTATAACTCAAAGTATTTTTTTTTATATAATAATTAAAAAAATTAGTTTATTTATACATTATATTTTGCCAATTTTGATCAATCAAAAATTAGTTTAATTTTAATTAAAACCAATATTTTATGTTTAATCATTAATTAAATTAGTCAATAATTAACATTAATTGGTTCAATTAAAAATCCTATTTTAAATCAAATATATATCTAATTTAATTTTAAAGTTATTATATAATTTAATAATTTAAAAATATAAAAAAATATTTTTTTAAAAAAAAAATATTTTTTCTAATAAAATTACTAATATTTTTTAAGTAAAAAAAAAAGAAAAAAATAGTTAAAATAAAATATTAATAGATAATAAAAATTTTATTATATAATTTTATTCAATTACTCTATTATTTAATAATTATATTATATAAAATTATATAATAGTTTATTAAATTTATTTTATTATGATATATTTAATAATATTAAATTCATATTTTTAATATTAATATATAATAAATAATGATAATTTGATAATTTAAAAATTTAATATAAAATTTTATTAATAATTTACTATTACTAAAAAAACAGATTGTTTATGAAGTTCAAAATTTATTATATTATAATTAATTCAGTAAAAAATATTTATATTTAATATATATTTAAAATATATTTAAATTTTTTAAATTATATTTAATTTTTTATTTAATATTTAAAATATATAAAAAATTAAAATTTTATTTAAATTATAATTAATATATATTTAAATTATTTTATATTTAGTATATAAATTTAATATAATTTTTTTTTTTTTTTTTTGTTTAGAAGGTAGTGAAAATATATATTGAAGTCATATATATATAATTTAATAGTTATTATAGAAGAAATAAAGGTTATAGGTAAATTTATAAGATAATAGTAGGATACAGAAGTAATCTTTTAAATGAAGAATCGATTTAAAATTTTAATAAATTAGTTATATATAACAAATATTTCTGTATCTTACTATATAACTAATAAACTCATAAATTGCATTACTTTGCAAAAAAAAAAAAAATTATTTTATATTTAACTTACAGTGTGTAATGAAAAAAAACTGGAATAATAAAATTAACCATTATTTTACGATGATCATTTCAAAAAAGATAAAAATTTTTTTATTTGAAGCTAAAAACCAGCTCTTTTTATTGATGTATAATTAATAAGGGATTCGCTCCCCATTACTTTCAATAATGAGCTCACAACACCGTCTCATTGAACCTACTAGCTTCAAATAGTGTTTTCTGGAATTAATTCCCATTTTTCCACCATAAACTTTTCTAAATCATTAAGATTTTTAGGCATTCGTCTTTTTACATTCCCCTTGACAATTGCCTAAAGGTTTTCTATAAGGTTCAGATCAGGACTATTTGAGGGCCAATCAATAAATTCTGGAACACTGTTTTTGAGAAATTCTTTAGCATACCTGCTGGTATGCTTGGCATCATTGTCCTGTTGAAACCTCCAATTATTCCTAAGCATTTCATTAACCTTTGGAATGTGATTTTAGAGGATTTCAACATAGAATTCTGCATTTATAATTTGACAGAAGCAGAACAAACTTGTTTTGCTTTTTTTACAAAATCTGCCCCATGTAAAAATTTTTGTCTATCTTTTGGCATGGACCGAATTGGCCGTACTCCTTTATACCAGCATTGCACAGTATTTTGAAAGAGTTGGAAGGCTGTCTCATCTGAAAATAAAGTCTGATTCCAATTATCATTAAGATGCTTCTGTGCCCATCTAATACGTTTTTGCTTATGAACAGCAGTAAGCATTGGAGTTGGTCTTGGGAGAGATTTTTTGTAACCTTAGTCAGTTAAATGCCTTGAGATTGTCATGTGGGATACTTCAAGACCAGTGTTGGTCAATTTTTTGGCCAAAGTTCTTGTGGAAATTGAAGTATCCCTTCGGACAAATTGTCCAAAGGTCTTGAAAAATTTGCTAGTTATTTTTTTGGGGTGACCACTTCCTTCTTTCCGACCTATCTTTTCATTCATTTCTAACTTTTTAATATTATCATATATAGTGAAAAGAGGGATGTTTGTAATCTTGTGAATTTCAGTACCTTTACATACACCTTCACCCCACAATTGTAAAATGGTTTGATGTTGTCTTTCTTGCTTTGAAACCTTCATTTTGTGGCGCAGTAGGTCAGAAAACAAATAAATAATATTTCTAATCAAAGGTCATTACTTATTAACATGATCATCACATCGATCTTCCATTTCAGTTTAAGAATATAATTCTGACGTAAATAGGCTGTGTGATGCTTGTTTATTTATATATATTAAAATTCCAGTTTTTTTTGTTACACACTGTATATTTAAATTTTTTCTATTATAATATCTGGCTTATATATACATGAAATCAAAATTAATTAATTTTAACCTTTAAAATAATCAAAATAATTAAAATAATTTTGACCTAGACCTTTCCAAAAGTCAAAATAGTCAAAATTATGTCATAGTCATATGGTTTTTATTCAAAGTTAACAATCTTTACATTTAGTGATTCAAATTTATAATCTTTACATGATTGGATTCAACTCATCAAGAGGATTCTAATAATATATGTTGCATATTTGTAGCATCAATATTAATAAACTGAAGTTATTTATATTTAATTATAAATATTGTATACTTAAATTATAACTAAATTATATTTAATTTTTTTTATTTTAATATATTTTTAATATATATTTTAAGTATAGTTAAATCTTTATATAATTTTTTTTTTTTAAAGTGTTAAAAACATATCTATATTTATTAGATTAAATAGGATTAAATAATAATCACTTTTATTCTATAAGTAATACTTTCAGTCTAGGTTATAGATGCCATCCAAATCCAAAATAATTTGGGATTATGATAGCCCAAATGTACAAATCCAAATTAATTTACAAATTACATATATAAATTTTGTAATTTGTACATTTGGGATTTGGGAATTATGACTGTCAAAATGTACAAATTAATTTGGGATTTACTTAAAATAATTTGGGTGGTATCTATAGTCTAGGTCAATTTGAATATCCACTCAATCTTTATATAATCACCTTCTATATAATAATATTTTTTTTATAAAAACTCAATTTTATAAAACTAATATAAATATTATTAATTACCAATCTGCATAATATCAGTATTACATTACTAATAAAATTTAGGATTAATAATAATAATAATAAAAAGCATTTTTTACATCTCATATGTAAAATAAATTTTCATCTATTTTACAAACAGAAATATTTTAAATACAATATTTTCTTTTATTTTATGGAACTTTTTGGCAAGTTTGACTTATCATAATTATATTTCTGTAACTAGTTTTTTTCAACTTTCACTTATTTTTAATAATAAAAATATTTCAAATATATCTTTAAAAACAACTTTAAAAGCTAAAAATCATATATTTTTAATGTAAATAACACAATATAATAAAATAAATTATTGAAATTTTATATATTTTAAGGTATAAATCTGATACTCATTTATAGTAATCTCATTATTTTGCATAATTTTTTTTTTTGCAAATTCTTTTTTTTAGGTATTTTTCAATATATTATATGACTTCTATTTATAGTCAATATGTTATTTATGAAATATTCTTTTTTAAATTTATATTCTAGTACAAAATCAGTAAATTTAACCCCAAATTTTATTAGTAACATAATGCCAATTTTAAGCAGATCAGCAATTAAATTATTTTACTATAATTAATAATAATTTAATTATAATCACTATTACTATAAATCTCTTAATCTATATATTATTTTTATTAATAATTAAAGTTTTTTATAATCATCAAATTTTAGTTATAAGTAATAATTTTAATTAATGTTATAATTATAATTATAATTTAATATTTATAATTTTAGTCAAATTTTAATTTCAGTTAAAATTAGTATTTTGTATGAATTAAATTTTTACCTTTCAGATTTGATCTGATTTGAATTTAATTTGATTTTAATTTACTCTTAAAATAAATTAAATTTAGTAATAATCTAAATTTAACAATTTTTTTTTTGTTTAATAATTCTTATCTTTTATATCAAAATAAAAAAAATTATAAAGTTTGAATATTTGGATCAAAAATTATTTATAAATAAAATTTTTAAACTTTAGAATAAATTTTGGTTATATTACATTATAATTCAATTTGTAAGAAATATTAGTCAAAATTATATAAATTTTATATAATTATACTTTTATATAATTACTGATTTTAGTAGAATTAAAAGGATGATTATATAGAAGGTTAACTATATAAAATAAAATACAAATATATTTTAAATATAAAATAAAATATAAATACCACCCAAATCTAAAATAATTTGGGATTATGACAATTAAGGATGGTACTATAAATAGGTAATTACAGAATAATTGCGATTTGCGATATTGTAGAATATAGCAGATTTTGAAGTCTAAATGTCTGCAATTTCACAACTTACAATTGTCTGCAATTCTGAAAATATTTTGCAATACCACAAAGAGCCACTAATACCACAATTCAATTGTGAAAATATTGCAGAATTGCAGAATTGCAGATTACCTGCAAAAAAAAAAATTTTTTTTTAATGTACTAAATTTTTAGATACAAGTACAATACTTAATACTGTACTATACTGTACTAGTATCGTACTAGTACAATTCTCAACCCTGCTTATTGTTTACTTAAATCTTAATTATTAGTTTTATTAATTATTCTGATATGTTAAATAAGTATTATTAGCGTGATCATCTAATGAGAAGCATTATGGTATATTGTATAAATATTAGTGTGATCATTTAATATGTTCTTTAATATTTATTCTTAGAAAAGTAGTATAACACTTATATAGATACTTTTCTTTTGATACTGGAAGTTGAAAAGAAATTAGAATTTTTTTTATTTTAATATATAAGAATATTTATTAATATTCTTATTGACAAAAATAAATTTTTGTTATATACTTATATTAAAAAAAATTTGATATAATAATAATTTGTTATACTAAGAAGGATCATTTTGTATATACTATTTTATGTATTTTACTTCATATAGTAAATAAATAATAAATTTTATTATATTAAGATTTTTTTATATTTAAAAATTGGTACTACATGAATAATTCATTATATTGTGTTATTTATTATATCAAAGTTCATTGTAGAAAGGATTAATTGTATATTTTATTTTAGAAATAGTATAATATTAGAATTGCTTAAATACTAACTAAAAAAATTTTTTAACTTTTTATTTATTTTTTAATATATCAATCTTATTATAATCCTGAAATTTAATTCTATAGAATTAGAAAAGATTCATAGCAATATAGGTTTAGAAAAAATTTGTATGGATTTAGAAATTTTTATGCAACTTTGATAACTATATGCATGATGACTATATGTATAATAATTAAATCAGGTTAAGAAATATTCTTATGATATAAGTTTACAATCTTCTTTTTTTTTTTTTTTTTTTTTTTTTTTTTTTTTTTTAACTTTATAGGCATTGATAGCGTATAAACTTTATTTACTACTGTTTTAGGTTACATGATAACCTGTACATGCGTATTTAGTTATACTCCAAGGTCGAAGACCACAGTTCAATCATAGTGCCTTTTGAACTAACGTTTGGGAATCAGGGTATCGAAAAATCAAAAAGAAAATATTCTAAAAAGAAAACAAACAAAAAAATAAAATAAAACAAATATATAACTAAATCTATATGATTCCTAAGTTATAAAGCCTCTAGACCTATTTAACTAAATTATATAAATTGTTCCAAAAGAGCCTTCAGTCCTGCTACTAAATGCTTCATGTCGGGCCTGTTGGACTGATTGGACTTGGATCGAGAATTCTTCTTGGAAGTCGTACCAGAGTTCAAAGGGATGTCTTCTTTTTTGTTCTGGTTATGACACCTACGGTTGTCTAAGTTAGTATGAAGTGGACGCGCAGGCTTTAATTGCCTTGTATAATTGTTGCCAAATCTAGCCAGGGTGCGTTTCTTGAATCCAAGTTTGGGGGAGGAATAACGACACCATGAAAGACTAACATCATTCCAGAGTTGCGGCGTACTTATACATTTAGAAGCTTAGTCCCACGTCGCGAAGTAGCCAATCAACTTTCTCTGCCCTGAGGATTCTTTAATTACTTTGAAAGATTTGATACTTCTCTCAGCTAAAAATTTGCTGGGAGTGCAATTGGGAAATAATATAGATTCAGTCATATCTGCAAGAATGTCAGTAATGACTGCCTGGAACTTTTCTCTTTGTTTTCGTTCTGAAAGATTTCATGACGCTGGAAACCATCTAACCGGGATACCATCTAGTCCGACAGTCCACTCGCCTCCATTATAAGCTTTAAGGCACTCATGGCTCGGTATCAATTGCACCCTTGCTGATAAATACTTCTTATGACACCTTGTACTGATTGATACGATTTTCCCCAGAAACTTAAGTTGCCTAGGAGAGTGTAGCTATCCCATTTAGCCGGTATATCGTATACTATTAGGTCCAACAGCTGTGCCTGTTCTTCTTGCTTTGGACAGTAACCGGTAAAGATAAGGTTAGAATTATTAAAGTTGTCTGCTAAATGTTCCTGTTTCCTCTTCTTTTCTGGTATTATTGTGGACGGCTCTGAAGGTTTAATATTGTTACTACTCTTCGAAGACGTCGCTTGTTGAGGTGGAACATTGTTAAAGGTAACCACTTTAGAGCTAGAGGGAGTCTGCTCAGGTGACGGTCTGCTAGGAACTATAAAGGGATTTTCTTCCTGTTGTTGTTGCTGTTTTTGGAGTTTCTTCAGCTTCTTCTTAGCAGATTTTTTCTGAGCTCTGGATAAAGGCGTAGTAGGTGGTGTGATTGGGTTGGAACGGTGAGGGGAACTAGGTGCTACACCACTTGTATCCCCTTGTGAGTCATCCAGATTCATTGAATCTGATTGGTGTTGTGTGGGTTGAGAGATTGTTATTTCGGGAATGGGTTGTTGTTGTTGTACAGGGGGCTGAGTTTCCAAATTAGCTGTACAGATCTCCCAGTCGTGATAGCAAGCTTCTCTGACGAAGTAAAATATACACGTCGCTATGAAAGCAGGAAGTAGAAAGCTCTTAGGTTTCATACATTTTGGTGCTTCTACTTGTTGCATAATATTCGAATTTTCTATCAGAAACTCTTTCACCAGTTCGTTGTCCATTTCTACCTGGTTGAAAAAGTCCTTGTTTTCTAACATTAACTCTCTAACTAAAAAATTAATATGTCGAGAAATATCCCCTTTCCGGTGTTTAAAGAACCACTTTGGTTCACTGTGTATTGTTTCTTGGGTCGAGGAGTCCATTTCTGTTATTTATTTGCAGGGTTTATTAACAGACTAAACGTCCTATAGACAAAATAAAATTGTTTTCCTTCCGTGAAAATTTGGTTCACAGATCTACAGGAAAGAGTTGATGACAATCTTCTTATTCTATAATTCTTATAGAGTATTTTCCAGTCCAAAAAACTTAAGATCTGAAGGCAAGCAAACAAGTTATAAGACTCAAATGGAAAGCATAAATAAATATATCTTAAAGATAATGAAGCATTCAATTAGAAACTAATAGAATTTTAATTCAGATAAGTATCTTTATTTTATAAATTTATAAATTAAATAAAAAAATTAAAAATAACTACTTTTAGAATATGTGATAAAGGATATATAATGTATATATAAAAACTAGTGTTTGGAATCGAATATATTCGAATATACTCGAGTATTCATTTAAATTTGAAAATCGTATTCGAATAATAATCGAATAAGCTATTCGAATATTATATGAATAATTATTCGAATATTATCTGAATAATTTCCTTTTATAGTAATGATTAACATAAGTTGGCCAGAATTATATAACTTTGATTTAGCCGAACTTATATATATGGTACTTTAACTATATATATATTAGTTAAACGAATACTCGAATAGCCACTAAGCTTATTCGAATACTCGAATATATTCGAGTTATTCGAATAACTCTTATACGATTCCAAACACTAATAAAAACCAAAAAGAATATAATTAATAATTAAAAGTGGTCTAATAAAATTCCAGAGATTACTATTAAGGATAGAGTATATGATCATATAAATCATGTAGTAAATTTTTCTGTATGTAACTATAATATAAATATAACGTAATTTCTGCAAAAACTATAAAATTATAAGAAATTATAAAAAATTACATTAACCAAAAAAGTAGCAATTTTTATTTTTTAAAAAAAAAAAACTTCAAGATGAAAAATTAAAATAAAAATAGTTGGAAATAGTTAAAGTAATTTAGTATTAATGTAAAATTTATTTATTTATTATAATAATACTTTATACATAACGTCTATAGTAAGTAAAGTTTGTGAGTATATTATATACATTAATAAAATAATATTTTTGTAGATAGTTTATATGCTATTTGACACTTTTAATAATATAGCTTTGTTTATATGAAAAAACTCTGCTCATGTGAATACTACTACTACTTTATATTTTAGTATTTTAGACGTAAAAACTATTAAATAATATAAACTCTTTTTGTAACAAGTGAATAATAAATGTTTTTAGTAAATATTTAGTAAAGCTCTTTTAAAGTTTTTAATATTTAAAAAAACTTTTTGTCTTGTGTAAAAAATCACATTACTTTTTTAAATTTTTTTGATAATAATCTACTAATTAATGATGACGTAATACAGTTTACCCTTAAGATCAATATTTTAGTACTCTTTACTTCTTTATAAAGTCTAATAAAAAAGTAAAAAATCCCAAAAAATCAAAATATCAAAAATAAGTTAGTAAATTCATTTAAAAATAATAAATAAAAATATCTAATAACTACTAAAGTTAAGCAATCCTGCAACTCTATCTATAAAATATTAATTAATACCAATTTTTTTAGTCAAATAAAATACTAAACTTTTTAAATATATTCAGTATAAGTCAATACTTAGAAAAAAACTGGTCTTGGTAACTTTTCAACTTATTTAAACAAAATAAAAATATTCAGGTAGCTAATAAGAAAAATAAAGCCTTTCTTTAAATATAGAGAACTTTTTCATAAATACTAAAAGAAATGATAAAAGTTGATAAGAAAACTAAAATATAAAATAAAAATCCTAAAATTTCAGATTTTTTTTATTTTAAATATTTAGTATAACTTTAGAAATAATTTTTATGATAAAAAAGATTCTTTTACTTAGGGCTAAAGAGTAAAAAAACTGACTTTTTACTTTTAAACTTTTTGAAAAAAATGAATATGCAGATCAACAAGAAGAATACTTTAATACAAATATATTTAAATATAAAATAAAATAGAAATGAATAATTTATACAAATAAGAAATCTGAATAAGTATACAATTATATTTTATAATTATTTTAATTTAAACTTATTATTTTTTGAAGAATTTAAAATATATACAATATATAAATATAATAATAATATAAAAGTTTTATATATCAATAATTATCCTAATAATATATTTTAAAATCTAATTTCTATTTTTTGCAAATTTTTGCAATTAATTTATAGATTAATTATTTTTATAAAAATTATAAATTATATTAGTAATATTTAATATTACAATTAATTGATTTTTGTCATTTATTATAGATTTTTTTGTTTTAATAAAAATAAAAAATAAAAAATATTTAATATTACAATTATATATATCATGTGTTTTTAAAAAATTACATCATTTTTTTTATTTTATATTATTAGTAATTTAATTAAAATAATTCTATATTGCAATTTTAATTAAAATGACTACTTTTATTTAGATTATAATTTTTGTAAAAGTATATATTATAATATTTTTAGTAAAATTAAGTTTTTACATATTTTATATATTTTTAACTTATATGTAATTTAAATTATTTAATTTATTTAAATAATTTTAAAGAAAATGTAATTATTGTAATACAATAAATAACATTATAGTAAAATAATATTTATATACATTTTATTTTATACAAAATTATAATTAAATATATATAAAAGAAAAAAAAAAAAAATAACAAATTACAAAAATTACAAAGAAAAAAAAATTATATAAAAAAAAAAATAACAATTACAGAAAAAAAAACAAACAAATTATATAAAAAAACAAATTACAAAAAAATTATCAAAAAAATTTACAAAAAAAAAAATAAATCACAAAATTTATCAAATCAAAAAAAAAAAACTATTATCAAATCATCCAATCTCATAAATCTAAACTAAAGTAGAAGTATGTTTATGAAATTTAAACCTATTTAATAATCTTTGAATTCTTTCACTATTACTATACCTGATTAATTCAAATTGAGCTTTGTATTTTTTATGTTCCCTAATAATATTATTAATATATGATTGTTTTTCTTGTATCCAAATTAATTGCTGATTCTCATCTTCAATATCATGATATTCAGATAACGTTTTCACTAAATCTGATACCAAAAATAATTTTTGTTTTGATTTTGGAGGTGTTATAACTTGTTGTAAACAAGCCAATAATTCTTCTGATACTTTCCAATCATTTATAAGTGAATTTCGACTTTTGATGAATAAAACAATATGGAGTTTTAATAAAACCAAATCAAATCCAAATAATGAAATTAATTTATTATTAATAAACTTACCTAATACATCTTTGTAACAAACAGTTGTGACAACAAAATATACGAAATTCCCAATGCATAGCTAACTTGTACTTACAACATTCACCACAAAATTGACAAGAATTCACAACCACTAATAAATAATTGTATTGCTGTTCAGACATCTTTTCAGGTGGTCCAAAAGTTGGATGTGATATATGACGAATCCTTGAAGTACGCCAAATATCCTGAGTTGTAGTTGATACTTTTGACCATAATAATGTGCGAAAACGTTTACATACTGATGAAAGTGAATAAAGGTCTATTGGATGAAGATAACCAAAAATCTCGATTAAAATTTCAAAAGGTAATGTCGATGCCATTATATTTTGAATTATTTATTCTAAACAAAATAAACAAAAATGACTAAAATTTGAAAAACTTTTGAAAAAAAAGCGGGGGTTTAATTTCAAAATTTATTATTCAGCGGAGAAATGGGGAAAATGGTATCACGCCATCTATGATTTTCCGCCTAGCCTCTTTCAAATTTCTCGTTTAACAGTTACACAAAAATCTCCATCATATCACGTTGCCGTAAATATAAAATCAATGCCAATTTTTATAATTTTTATAGCAAATCTATATTAATTAATATATTTGGTATTACGTGGAGATATCATTTTCGATTATCTCTGCGAGATTAAAAGAACAATAGGATTATGTTCACAAACGTTCTATGTATGCTTAAAAATTCTTGGATTTTTTTTCATAATGAAAGATACAATGATAAGACCGGTAGATCCACTCATCCGCGTAACACGGAGTTTATTTTATTTTTATTTTACAGTTAGTAGAACATATACTACATATAGTAAAGCCGTCCCACAAAACATGTCGTTTACCATAAGTAAATACGTGGATACAACGGTTTAAAATATTTTCTGTTTATTGTAATCTCATTATTTATCTATTTTTAATTTATGTACATAATTGTGCAAAATTGCAAATGCTGTATTTCCAAATTCCAATAATAATAAATTATTGATAATTATTAAAATATTCTGAATGTGATGGCTTTGAACTTGGGATATAATCTGAAAGTTATGTATCTGAAGATAGCGATTGGAACCGATCATAAAAACCTTAACCGGTCAATAATCGATTAACTAAGCGTCTCTCTTTCTGAAATTTATAATATTTTCTCTAAGAATATATTGAGAAAGATGATCATTGATTTCCAACTGATGAAATTTTTTCTTTTCAATCCATTTTTCTCTCTCCTCAAAATCATTAATGCTTTCATATTCTCTTTGAGTCTTTAAAGCTTCACTTTCTAAACAATACCTATCAACTATGGACCCATCATTAAAGCAGATATACGGTAAAGCATTAAATACGGAGCATGAAATTCCTTTTTTTATTGCTGGTTTAAAACTGAATAGAAAGAAACGAGATATATGTTAGCCTTACAGTTAGGATTAATTTATGCAATTATGTTAATAATTTATAAATTCCTGCTTTGAAAAAAAAACAATACCTTATAATGCGAGATTTGATGCACTTTTCACAACTATACACTTTAAAGGGCCAATAGATCCTTGAAACATTTTTTCGTTTATCTCCACAAATTTGACAAGCATCAACTAAATCAATTAACCAGATGCATTTTTGTTGGGATAAGATCTCTTCAGAAAGAGGAGGGACTTTTTTATACTCATCGAAAGTTGACCACCTGGTCCTTGAGTTACGCCAAATACGTCGTGAATCAACTGACCATAAGAAACTTTTTAGTTTCTTGCATACTAAAGTTAGAGAAAAGAGGTCTTTGGGGCATAAATGTTCGCAAATTAATTCAAGTATTTCTGGTGGAATTTGAGTTAAAGTAAGATTTGATTCATCATTATCAGTCAATTGATTCGACACTTTTTTACAAAGGCTATCTTCCATATTTCGCTAAAGGAATCAACAAGTATAAAACCTTTACCTTTAGAGAATTCTTCACCAAGCTATATATATATTAAAAAAAAGTTATTTTTTTACACTATTTTTTTTTACGCACAAAAGCACAAAAAAAAAAAGAAAGCCGCAAAAAAATATGTAATGTACATCAGTGTTATTGTGTGTCAATTGTCAATTGTGTTGGTTGTGTCACGTTATAATTGATCCGCTGAAAGAAATAGCAATTGTTGAATTACTTATTGCATTAAATAACATTACCTTTGTTGATTATTCAATATGATACCTTTAATAAATTATTAATTAACATGAATATTTTTCCCGTCCTGAAAATCACCAGGAATCACCAGAGATCACAAGGAATCACAAGGAACTACTAGGATCACAGAAATCACCAGGAATACCAGGAATACCAGGAATTATTAGCAGAATAAATAATTACGTGTTACAGGATATTATTTTACACGTTTAACATAATTATTCTTATACCTAAACTTTTACCCATCGCTTCGGATAAATTTTAAGTAGGACAAATGTCGGTAAAACGTGAGTGAAATAACCGTTTGAATGTTATTGTGACGTTCCAGACCTATTAGGGTTAATTGATCGATCATAAACATTCCCATAATTTAAATTCTAAAATATATTCCATCTAAGTATTCGATGGTACATCTTTTGTTCTTTTTTACTCCCCAAATTATCAAGACAATGGAATTCTCCACAATTCATTTTATTGTTGTCTTTTTTAAGAAAAATTAAAAAAAGAAAATCTTAAAAAATGTATAAAAACAAAGCATTTCGGCTTGTCCCATGTAAAGCAAAACCTTTGTTTATTGTCGCACATAACCACATGAACATAGTTCGTCCCCGCAGTAACAATAGCAACAATAGTGGATTTATAAAGTCATGTGAAGTATTGGAAGTTGTGGCTTGCGGTTTTTTTTTTTTTTTTTTAAAAAAAAAAATTTTTTCCCCCTCCGTCTATTTCTGTATTGAAAGTTTGACGAGATTACATAAGAATATATTGAATATTAAATCATTTAATAAATAACGAATAATAAATTATTCATTTGATCAATATAAATTAAATCATCTGAGAAATATTTCTTACCGTAATTTTCATAGTACATATTTTATTTTCACTCCCGTTTTCGTGTATCCACTTACCAGTTTCAGTATTCATCTTTCATATGTCTTTAAAAATGAATGGCGATAATGTTTCTGAAACTTTTTCAATCATTTCTCCAGCATTATGTAATGGATGCGAAAATACTAAAAATAGTTTAGATAATAAAAGTTATTCCCTTTTAAAATATAATCAAATAACGACGGCTCAAAATGAATTGATTTCTATTCAAAGATCTTTAATTAGGGAATTATTAAAAAATTCAAAAGAATTTCAAGAAAGATTTGGTAATAATTATGATACTAAAAATAGTAATCAACATGAGCAACAGACCACCAATAAAGGTGGTGTGGAATGTGATGCCATGCATGTCGACGTAGAAAGTATTCGTGATGAAATTTGTTTCGTAAAAAGTTTTAGGGATTTAGTTAAAGGTATTTTAAATTTCTTTAGAAATTCTTTTTGACGTCTAATGATCCAATTAAAAATAAATATATATATATGATTATTTTTCATTTCATTTTTTTTTCGTTATGTATATATATTTTTTTTTTTTTTAAAAAAAAAAAAAGATAAAGAAAAAGGATCGAATGGGAAAGAAAAGGTTGAAAATATGAAATTCGGAAATGGAACATCTATCAAGAATTATACATTCAATCAGATTCAGCACGATGAAAGTACTGGATTCGTATATTCGGGTTCGGGAAGCTCACAAAATCATTTCTTTCCTCCACAAATTAAAGATAATAATAACTTTATCAATTTGACAAATTCACCTAATTTATATAAAGAAGTAGCTGAAGGAGGAAGTTCTACAAGAGTCAATGGGGCTTCTCTCACTAACGAATATCCCATGAGTAGGAATGATTTTATTTCATTCGGACAAAACGATAATCTGCAATCGACAACTACATCTGATTATCAAGGAAATCATAATGAAACGAATGAAATTAACGAGGATTTTTTTGGAGAATACAAAGGATTTAATTCAATTTACGTGGGTATTGGTAAAGAAAATATTGACATACATCAACTCAAACAATGCTTAGAAGAGAATTTTGGACATGTTAGATTCATTAGAATTATTCGTAATAAGGTAACAAAAAAAAAAAAAAAGACTTTTGTATTTAAATATTTACTTTGCGTTTATATAATATCATTTTCTTTTTTAGAACTGCGCATTTGCAGAATTTGAGGAAAAGCAGTGTTTTTCGGATGCTATTGAATCAGGTCATGTGTCTTTGAATGGAGTAAATTTAAAGATCAATAAAACCTTTAGAAAAAAAAAAGAAAATTAAAAATTTTGTTTGATGAACGGATGATAATTATTGTTGACTTAAAAAAAAATTGGGACGACAAATGAGATGACAACAAACATTTCCTTGTTTTTTTTGATATATTTTTTTTTTTGCTTTTACCTCTTTTTTTTCTCATTCCTTTGTGATAATTATGTTTTCGCTTTAAACCTGGACACTTTCGTTATACTGTATATTCTCGCATTTGACCTTGTACGCTTTTCGACTAAAATTATATATATGTATATTTTTTTTCGATGATAATATGAATTTGCAAGACCAATTATATAATATTTTTATTGTACAAAGTACAAATGTCTTTATTTGTCATAACATAATAATTTTTTATTCCATTCATCCAACATATCGTAAAGGATCAAAAATAGTTCCAAGAAGATCCTAAAAAGAAAGAAGAAAAAAAAAAAAGAAAAAACTAAAAAGCAACTATTTAAAAAAAAAAAAAAGAAAAAGAAAAAAAAACAAAAATAACATCTAAAAGAAACCTTAAATGTCTTTAAAATATAAATCTTTTTTTTTTATTCCTCAATCCTTAATCCTAGATCCTCAATCCTTTAATTATCAATCCTTAATCCTTAATCTTAATTCGCGATCCCTAATCCTCAATCTTTAATCCTTAATCTTCGATCCTGATTCTTGACTCCTTATTCTTATTCCTCATTCTTTATTCCTTATTTCTTATTCCTAATTAATTACATAATGTTTAATATGTCTTGCTTCACCAATGATCGGAATAATAGATTTAGCTTCATTAAAACAATTTTCGGATACATTTGATTCGCTTGAAAAAACTTTTTTATAACCAAATTTTTTTAAGTTACCATTCTTTCTTGCAAAATTAATTATAATATTCAATTCCAAATCATTTAAACCTTTAAAAATATCTAATTCTTGTAAAGAAGGAACATGAATATTTTGTAAAAAATCATTTAAAATATTATAATCCATAGTCCAAAAACCAAAATATTTTAAGGAAGGAGGTAAATTAATAGCAATATCAAGTAAAACATCCCTTGTACGATATAATATTTCACCAGTAAAATCTTCTATAAAAATCAAAGATTCTAAACAAGTCAAAGAAGATAAAATTTTTGAAAAGAAAGAAATTTCTTCAGGGATAATATTTAAAGAAAGATAATTAATTCTAGGACAATTAATACTTATTACTTCAAGTATCCCTTGATTAACATGATCCAAAGTTAAAGATTTTAAAGTATTTACAGATAATTTAATCAAAATCATCATAGAAGCAGCAAAATTTTCTTCAATACTTTCAGGATCAATTCTGTAAGCAAGTAAATTTTTGATATGAATAGGAGATAAATTATTTACAGAATTAACTAAATCATCAATATCTTCAATCATAAAATATTCGGAAAATTCCAAAGTTTCTAAATTTATACAAGCACTAAGAGCAGGTAATAAACTATGAAAATTTTTTAAATAATTAATTTTAAGAAAAGTTAAAGAATTTGATTGAGTATATAAAGAATTAACAAAAGAGAAACCCAAATATTGATTAACTTCCAAAGTTATAAGATTTGTTTGAGATTCTATTAAATTTGTAAAAGAATTACAAATTTGAGAAATTTCTTCAGCTGAAACATCAATATAAATATGTTTTATATTATTTGAATATTTTGATAAAGTAAAGAATAAATTTGATATTATATCTGAACTAATTTTTTCATCATAAATTTCTGAAAAGAATTTAATTTCCAATTTTTGTAAATTTTCCAAAGCATTTTTAATATTATTAAAAGATAAAATATTTTTTAAACTTGTATAATTTGATTTTCTAAATTTATAATAATAATAATCATAATGTTCTAGAGTTAAACTCGTTAATCCACGTGAACGAGTAAATATTAAATTTCCGATAAGATTAAATAAAAATATTTCAATATTACGAGGTAAAAGATTATCATTGGAATTGGTTACCCAACTTTCAATTAAACATTCAAGATTTCTATAATCTAATCCTCTTATATAATGTGGATAATCAAATATCGGTGTCCTTTCTATATTAATCATTTTCCGATTTCCATTCATCTTATCTAAAAATTTCAATTTTTCTTGTTTTGAAAGGCATAATATTAATGTATCAATTATCATGATTTTTTCTTTATTTCTTATTTCAAAAGGTCGACACCATAATAATGGTATAATAAGTTGACACCATGTTCGATTTACGAAAAGATTTGAAAAAAGTGTTTTTTTATCATTTCGATGATATTCTAATATTTCAACAATACAATCCAAAGGTAAACTTGGTGGAAATTTCTTTTTTGTCATATTATTATTACTATACATATTTTTTGAAAAGTAAAAAAAATTATAATAGAAAAATAAAATAAAAAAAAAAAAATAAATAAAAAAAAATTAGGAAAAAATTTTTTTTTTTTTTTTTTTTAGAAAGATTTCAAACTTGAAATTTTTTGTATAAAAAAAAAAAAAAGGAATTTATTGTAAAGTCAAGGGAAAAATGGAATTTTATTCATAAAAATAAGTCGGGAAAATACTTAATTATGCCAATGCAAGGCGATGCAAGTCGTACATCATAATAGAAAGAAAAATTGCATTGTGTACATGCAAATTTTGCAGATTAATTAACCATTGATTATGTTTCATATCTATAAATTTAGAAAAAATTATTTAATATTGTTTTGAATATCGAATATTACTATATATATCCTTATTGTTATACTTCTTTTACAATACCTTTTTAGTAATTAAGTTTTTTAATTTAAAATTCTCATTCAACCGTAAAATTATATGATAAGGCAATAATTAAAGGTGGTCTTGGATAATATAAAATTGGAGTTGCATGAAGAATTTGACATTGATAATTAAATTCAATAGGCCAATCACTTCTGATGAAAAATTCAATCTTCGAATCATTAAGTTTCTTAATAAAATAAAAAGCGATTAGAATTTATAAAATTATATTTTTTATATTCTTAAATACTTTACCACAATTTGGTTAATAAAAATAAAAGTTAACGTTGTATTCCAAGGATCACTTCCCACAATTTCCATCGAACTTTTTCTAATAAATAATTTCTTTCTATTAAAACATGAAAATATATGTTGAATTATGTTAGCATAAAAGGTATTTACTTGTTGAGCTCATTGGTGTTACTTGTTCCCATTCGCACGTAGAATTAGTTGTTCTTTTAAGTATTTCTCCTTTAGCTGGTCGAATCACTTTTATTTCTCCATCGCTTATAACTAACCGAAAAAAAGAAAAACATATGTTATTTAAAGAATTTACATTTTATAGATTATTTAATACTTGCCAGATACATTAATTATTGCGATTAAGAATGTTAATAAAACAAAAATTAATTTGGAATGATCCATCGCCAACACGTTGAAGAAAGGTAGCTCGAATTAATTTTCTAAGTGAAAATGAAATAGCTTGAGAAAAATTCATTTTTGAATTTTTTTTACGTGGCAAAGTTAAAAACATTTCGTGAATGAACTAAACCTTTTTTTTAAAAAAAGTTTTTAAAGCCATCCTAATTATTGAATAATTTTGTATTTGCGGCGCGAAATGTTTCTATCAATAAATCACAAGTTCTAGATCACTGTTGACCTACCCCCTTTACATGTTTCAAATAAAATTAAATATTTGGTTAATGTTTTTTATTTGTTTTTAAAAGATACAAAAAAGGATGGCTTATATTTATACCCTTATGATCATAAGATCATATGAACTGCAAGATTACGAATTCAGTAAAAGAATTATTTCTTTTTGTAAATGAAGATTTATGAAAATTAGAATTGTTAATTTCTCTCAAATCAATCCCAATTCGGTAGAAGTTGGGGATTGAAAATTAAATCCTTATCAAAGTAATGAGTCATAAGATTATAATTTCGGATTTCTATCCGAATTTCCGTATTTCCGTATTTATCCGGTTTGATCCGGATTAGCCGGAGCAGCAAAACATAAATATTTGTTTACATATTTGATATAACAAATAATAAGTTTGTGTTTCAAATCATGTTTATGATCAGCCATCACTTAATTACTGATGTTAAAGGCTACCTCACTTTTTTTTTTTTTTTTTTTTTTTTATATTCTATCATATGCCTGATCATAGACTTATATTATATTAATCACATTTAACATTAGAACGTAAAATGCGTTAAAATGCGTTAATGTAAAGAACGTTGAAAAATATGATAATACAGTATATATATTGAAAGACGAAATTTAGAACTTTCACTTACAAGGTAAAGTCAAGAAGCAATAATTTATTGCGCCATGTATCTGATGTCACATGATGTAAATATTTAAACGTAAATTATTACTATTCTTTATCAATTGACAAACCGTTATTTGACAATGGTAAAGATTCGGGATTTCATTACACTAATTATAGTGTCATTAAAACAATGCAGGATCTTTTTTACAAGTCACGTGATAATAAACATACCTGCACCCTGCGTATCGTGGAAATTTGTGTAGCTTCAGTCATTGCATTAAAAAAAAAAAGAAGGTTATTACAAAAAACCAATTGTAAATATTAGCGCCAAAATTTGCCAAATTTGCCTAAACTTAACTTATTATGGATCACCAATAAAATTATAAATAATTTTTACGTATCTCTTTCATCAGTTTTTTCATCAAAGTTTCTCAAATAAAATATCATAATGAACTCTGAGACAAGTATAGCATCATTAATCGTTGTATTGGGTTTTCCTCCTGTGGTATTATATCAAATAAATAAACGTAAGTTATTAAGTTGATCTTTGAAATTCTTTCTGGATCGTTCAAACAAATTTATTAATAAACCTTTTTATATTTTAACTTCTTTATAATCAGACATTCTTTTTAGGTCATTAGATGGTCTTCATTTTATATTTTTTCAATTAGTCTTCTTTTTTGCATATCATCATTTACTTGGCATACCAAGTTTATCTACAGCATTAATCAATTATCTTTCAAGCAAGACATTAAGACAATCTAATAATAATAATAATAATAGTAGTAGTAGTAATAATAATAATAACAAAAAATCTTCCGAACAACAAGCGAATAATAATAAAGATAATAAACATGTACCTACAAATTCTCGACAAATTTCTTCAACACAAAATTCCGCGCCAATAATCGGTAATTACATATATATTTAATTTTAAAGAAATTTTATTAAGAGATTTTATTTATTTATTTATTTAAATTTTTTTATTTTAATTTACTCTAGCATCAAAAAATAAATATTCAGAAATAACAACAAAATTATTAGATACAATTCTAGACTTTGTTGATACAAAAAATGATGATTCGCCGTGGAATTTAATTTATGAAGATAAAGAAACAGATGTTAAGGTTTATCAAAATCCCAAAGTGTCAGATTGTTGTTATAAGGTTACGGGTACGATGGAAAATACTCCACAAACTACTTTTGATTTATTAGCTGATGTTAGAAGAAGGTCTGAATGGGATCCTATGACTGATGAAGCTGGAATACTTGAAATTATTGATGAATCTACTAGGGTTCAGGTAATATATATATATATATATATATTTTTAAAAAAGAAAAGAACTATTATTTGCGTTACTTTTATTAAAAAATTTGTATTTATTCTTTCAAAAAGTATATCAAAATGAAGGCAGTCTTTCCAACATCAGCAAGAGATGTTGTTACTATTGGATATTCGACACAGCTTGAAGATGGTAGAATGGTTATGGTTAATAAAAGTATTGAGCATAAACTTTGTCCGGAAAAACCGGGAATTGTTAGAATTGAAGCCGGTTGTGCTGGTGTTGTTGTTGCACCTATAAAAGATCAACCAAATAAATGTTTCGTAGTTCAAATTGCTGATGCCAATCCAAAAGGATGGATTCCTAGATCTGTAATTACATTAGGTAAGTGATAATATATATTCTGATTCTTAAAAAAAAAAAAATTATTAATTCATCGTTATTCTTAGTATCAACAAGAGAATTGCCAGCATCGGTTAAAAAATTGAATAAATTACTTTCCAAAATGCCACGTCAAAGCGTTTCAAAAATGCTTACAATTACTCCATTCATACCTAAAGTACCAACAAGATCAGCTTCATCAATTTCTATATCCTCCACATCATCTTCCTCACAGCGTAGTTATCATAGAAAAATTTCTTCATTCAGTGGAGGAAGTTTGATTAAAAATAGTAACGGAACAGATATACATTCATCATCGTCATCATCTGATGAGTTTCTATCGAATGAAAAAGGAAACAATAATAAAAGATCTGTTGATAAAAAGATTCCAACAGGTGCTTCTTTTTGGAAATCTTTTATACAGACTATTTTATTCTTTGGAGGAAATTCTTCACAGGGTGGTTCAAAAGGAAATTTGAACAGCGGAAGATTTATAATTGCTGCTTTCGCGTATAGTCTTGTGTTGATTGCAGGAATTAAGAAATGGCGCAATAGGAATGCTATTTGAATAAAAAAGGGAGAGTGATAGATCAAGTGGTTGATCAAGTGATTTAATGTATTTAAAAAACTTTTTATTTATTTTTATTTATTTTTAAATAAATTGTACATTTACCACAAAATTCTTTATAAAATCAGGCAATGACGTATCAAATTCGATAAGATACGAAGATTATCATTTTAAAATTCCTGAAGATTTATTTTTTATAAACTTTCACATACTGGTAACGCTAATGCCATCACATGAGTAAGTAGAAATCTGTTCATCCCGATTATACATATAAAAAAGAAACAAAAATAATCGTCTAATTTAAAATATAAGGCTTAAAGGTAACATACAAGATTCGTAAGTCGAGCGTTATCCATTTTTAAAGCTAGTTCATTCACAAATGACCAAATTGATCAAATTCCAAACAAAGTAATAAAGTGTATACTGTATATATTATAAGTAGAAAAAATTTAATTTTTAATTAACAAAGATATTAAAGAGCAATGTTCTTATCTGAGGATTTGTATCTCTGTAAATCTTATTCTTCATTCTCTTCACTTTCTTCATTCTCTTCACTTTCTTCATTCTCTTCACTTTCTTCATTCTCTTCACTTTCTTCATTCTCTTCACTTTCTTCATTCTCTTCACTTTCTTCACTTTCTTCATTCTCTTCACTATCTTCATATTCTTCACTTTCTTCACTTTCTTCATCTTCTTCACTTCCTTCGTTTTCTTCATTTTCTTCAATTTCTTCGTTTTCTTCGCTTTCTTCACTCTCATCATTTTCATCACTTTCTTCGCTTTCATCACTTTCATAAAAATCACAATATTCTTCTTTAGCAAGATGTTCTTTATTTCTAATCATATTATCATTCTTATCTTGGAAAACAACTTTAAGATGTTTTATAGATCCTCTATCTTCTCTATTAATATTAAGACCTGCTATGATTCTATTATTTAATTTAGCAAATTTTTTAACTAGTCTTTTTACTCTTATATAACTTGCATTATAACATTCAATCTCTATTACATTAAGAAAAGAGCAACATTTTTTAAGAAAATATCTTAATTTTCTTAAACTTATTGCACAATTTCCAGCATATAATTTTCTTAAATGTAATGTTGATTCACAACAATGTTTAGTAAATTCTCTCATAGTTTGACTTAATGAATAAAAATCATAAATTGTATTATTACCAAAATGCAATATTTTCAACTTTTTACAATTTTTTAAAATTTTAAAAACAGATTTTAAATCATCAAATTCAATAATTTGAGCATTTAAACTATTAAGATTATGACTATTATTAGATAAAATATCCAAAATATCGGAAAATCCACCTTCATGATGAACATATTCGAATTTTTTTAAACTTTTAGAATTCTTATTAATAAATTTTTTCATTTGTTCCCTGATTTCATCATCATCAAAATTACAATAACTAATTTCTAAATCTTGTAGATTTGAAAATAGAATATTTTCTATAAATAATAAATTATTTTTAGAAAATGTGATATTTCTAAAACAAATCTTTCTTAGATTCATTAAATTGTAATTATAATTTAATAAAGATTCCAAAGAAATTTCGGAATTAACTTTTAAAACTTCAATTCCTCTAGATTTTTTTAATATCATTTTATAAATCCATTCAACTATCATGTTAGCATTAATATTAATATTAATATTAACATTATTATTTAAAGTAAAATTTGAACCAATTTTATGTATCCAAGTGAATGTAAGATTCAATAATGATCTAAAATTAAGTTTTTTGATAAAGAAAGGATAATCAAAAGATGGTATAATTTGTGATTCATTGATATTTAAAAGAGATTTTGTTTCATTATCAAGAAAATATGTAAGGACATTAATAATTTTATGTTGATTCTTTGTAATCTGGCGCGTCCAAGGAATTTTTAATCTAAAAGGAACTTCCCATAAATAAGGGATTGTTGTTTTACACCAAGTTTTATTGATTAAAGAGATCATGTATAATGAATTAAATTCATTTCTTTTAATATTCCTGATAATGTTATCAATAATTTCCACAGGAAGTGATTGCATTTTCTTATCTTGATTAAAAAAACAAATAAAGTGTTCAAAGGAAAAAAGATCAGATTCCTTTTATATGATTTTTCACGTGTTTTATATATAGATTTAACATAAACATTGACGAATTGACACGCATGCGATCTTTAGATATTATCGAATTTAAAGGGTTTATATTACAATATTTGTTATTGACTGGAATTTTTACAGTATTATGTATTAAATGTATTATACATTACTATTAATAAAATTCAAAGGAAGTTATTTCAAAAGACAGCAAGGAAGGAAGGACCAAGAAGAAGCCAAACTATGACAAGCTATTGGAAACTTCCAATTTAATTCCAACCTTTCAACTCCTTAACATCGTACCATTAATTAGAATAATTTGGATAAAATTGCTGAAAGGATTGGGAGGATAAAGAGTCTTAAAGACTTCCAATGCACATCACTTGATGTATAATTTTTAGTCTCTCATCTATAATCTAACAATTTTCACATGAGGTCTTTGATCTGACTCTACTGACTTTACTTGACTTTACTCGCGTGTTGGATTCTTTAACCTGATATTTCTCACTTTCTGGCTAGTATTTTGAAGAGTCGTTTAGGACCTTCTATTTTTCATCTTTAAGCGGATTCGGAGCGACGAGTGTGTAAACCAATTAAACTTATTATTAGAACTCCAAGTTGTCGTATACTACCATTACGTAATTCCGAGGTCAGAGAGATCGGCGACGCATTTTACTTCATTTCGCTCGGAGCCGGAATTGCACAATTGGCACTTAGCATTAATAGAAAGGAAAGATCTACAAAACCAACAAGAATATTGCAATAAGCCAACGCTAAATTTACAGTATTTATTTAATAGACGATCATCACACAAATCATTAAATTTTAAAATACTAAATATTTATTATTCATTTGGTAGATTACAATTGTTCATAGTAAAAACTTCAAATTGATTACGAACGGATTATATTCGGTTGATTTAATAATTTACACTGGTTAATCACAACTCGATCAACTATATTAGATTTAGGTTATTAAATTAAGTAAAATTACGCGAAAAATATTTTAACAATTATATTTTTTTTTGTTCGTTCAAATAACGTATTAAACATATTCCCGATAAAACAATTGTTTTGTAAACATAAATAAATATGACTTTAAATTGTCTAATAAATTTCATTAATATGTTAAACAGCCACGACTAATATTAACAAAATAATTAATACAGCAATTAGAATTCCAATACAACAGTTTGACTTTGATTCTAAAGAAAATAATATATATTATAATTAATTAAATGTTAGATTGTTATTATATAATAAGTTTAAATTTACCTTCATTCTGTTTAATAATGTAAGCTACTTTCTTCATGGCTCTTTCCAATCTTCCTTGAGTTCTATCCACATGTTCTCCAAAATCACTCAACAACCTAATGATAAATAAGTTTAAGAAACTTCAACATAATCTATAATTATTCTACAAATAAAATTAGTCATACATATTTTGATCTTCTAATTCAGTTCCCACTGTAGTAGCAATTTCGTGAATATTCTTAGCCGTTCCATACAATGATTCTAATTGCTCATCTTGTTCTCTCATCAAAATCTATTAAATAAATAAATAATATCAAATTATTTTTCTTTTTTTTCCAGAAAAAACTTCAATAATTATAATGATTCATCTTTACAGTTTGTTGTTGAACTTCATTTTCTATGAACTTAGTATTGTCCATTTCTATAACTTCTTCATATCTTGATTTTGATCTAACTTGATCAAAAACTTTTGTTGATTTATATCCGTCAATTAATTCCTAAACAAAGAATAAACTTAACAAAAAATAAAAAAAAAATCAACAATAAAATTCATTTCCTCGTGGAGCATACTTGATGATTTCCCGTAGGATTTAATCGTTTTGGAGGGTCATCTAATGTTAATCGAATTTCCTAAATTAAATGTAGAAATAATCAATAATAATTTTTTTTTTAAAAAAAAAAAACGTTAGGTTTATTTACCTCCAATCGTTGTCTTGTTTGTTCAACAAATTCACGACGTGATTCTATTTCACTCTTTGTTAAACCGAATTTATCAGGATTACTTTCAACAACTTGTATTTTAATTCAATAATTTGTTAAGAATTATGAATTTAATAATTAAAGAAGAATTACAAAAAGATTTTTTTCAAAAAAAAGGATATTTATTGTTTCTTCAACATCGCCTAGATCAGTTGTTATTTCTTGTAAAGTTGTTCTTAATTCTTCTTCTGTTCTCTTTAGTTCTTCATTGGTCTTAGACGAAACTGTATTGTAGATACGATTCCAACTATTAAATAAAGTCAACGCTGTTGCAACATTATTTTCTATCTCTCTAAATTAAAAATGAAAAAGGAATTAAAAATTTCAATGATTGCTTATTATAAAAAAAATAAGATTTTAAAGTGAATTATATTTACTCTTTAACTGTAAAAAATGGATCACCATCCGGCATTTTGAATATCACATTTAGATACAAAGGAGGAGATTATTGTGAAAGGCGTAAAGAATGAGAATTGAAAAGAATAAATCATCAGGTATTGAAATTCTTCATTGGTCAGATTTCACATGACGATCGATTTTTCCACTACCACATGAGTTCGCTTAGGGCTCATTTTTATTTAATTTTCCCCTTCTCAAAAATTATTTCACTTTCCATGTTAAATAATTTTTCATTCATCAATAATAATCAACAATTTAATGTGCATTTATAATAAAAAAACTTTGGAACTCTTGTATTCAAAAATAAATTTCATCACACTTTATGCTGGCCGGTGGTGTTACCAACGAACCAGTGCCGGAATAATGATTTATGATATTATGACAGGATTTTGGGTCGATTGGTAAAACCAATGTTAAAATTCTGCTGAGAATATGATGTGTGACAAGCTAAGATTTGTAAAACTCTGCCTCGAATGTAATAAGGTGACTAGCAAACAAACTTTTAAATCATTTAGATAAGATATACTAGAAAAAATTGGATTTATATAAGGCTAATTTCAAGTAATCTCATATTAACAAATTACGTACTATTACATTCTGAACTTACCAAAAAAATTATTTGCACAGTTTAGCTTATTACTATATTCTTCAAGAAAATATGAATTGTTTCGCTAATACACACACAGTTTTGCGTGTGTGACGAAACGCGGAGATTTAGTAAAAATTATGCAGAATTTCTTTTTAGAATTTATCAGACGTGATACGTGGCAACGTAACAAAACAAACGAACGTCAATGTGATATCAATCGCGTCGAGTATACTCTATAAATAAACAGAATAAACAGTCTATAGGCTTAATTACTATAAAAAAAATTTCATGTGCGGGTGTGCCTAAGATTTTTAACTATTAAAACGTTTTGAGTATCCTTCCGTCTCTTGAATCTTGATACACGTTTATCCTTCCCTTTCTGTGACAGCAAAAAAAAGATTAACAAGCAATATGCTAAGAAAGCAGGACTGCAGGAGGTAGCTTAGCCAGCTTAGCCGTGTATCAATGATGTGTTGTAAAGTTGAATGACGATCAGCATTATAATTGGACATGGCATGTGATTATCTTTTTGGAATTATATGTTAAACAAACAAACTGGCTTCCCCGTTAACATGGCTGTAATCTCAAAGGACGTGTCAGTCTGTCAGACGTGTAATTGGTTAACTCTGGTCAAAATGTCACTTTAATTTTGGCTTTTAATCACGTGAGAGTTATTTCGGTTTAAATAGATGTGATTTTGATGTTAAAAAAGTATTTGAATAATTCTTTAGTTATGAAATATTAAAACCCAATAACGTTTATTTTTTTAACCAATACGTTGAACATGGAGGTGCCAAAAGTAGTCAAGAATTTTGAACTACCTCAAGCAGTGAAAGATATCGAGCTTCCTGCAGCGATGAAAAATATAGATTTATCTGCTGTCAAAAATATAGATTTATCTGCTGTTAAAAATATGGAGCTTCCTATTTCCGTAAAGAAGCTTGAACTTCCAGCTGCGGTTAAAAATATTGAGCTTCCGGAAGCAATGAAAAAATTAGATCTAACTAACGCTGTAAGGAATGTTCCGACAACTGTTATGAATAATGTGCCAGAATCCATGAAAAATATTCAGGTTCCAAAGACTGTAAATACAACAATGTTTTCTTGTAAGTGTGCTTGTTATTTAAATTGTCTGTTAAGAGTTAAATTCCTGATTGTTTTCAATTATTGGTTATTTAGCATTTGCGACAACTGCTTTTACTAGTGTCGCGTCCTTAACAAAAACAATTCAACAAAAAGTGGAAGAAACTACGAAAAATCTACAGAGTGAGCATGAAGAATTTGTTAAACAAGTTAATGAGGAATCACACAAACCTAATGTTGGGACAGGTAGCTTTAGTTTTTAGTTTTATTTATTTTAATACGATTCCAGAATTAATTAATTTAAATTCCGATTTTAGAGGCTGTCGCCCCTTGGGTAGGACTTCCAGATGAGGAAAACCTTAAACAACAGATATTAGCCTTATCACAAGTAAAGAATTATTAAGAGTGACATTTAGCCCTTAAGAAATTAATTATTAATTATTATTATTATTTCACCGCACCTTTTAGGATAAACGAAATTTCACAATTTCTCCACCAGAAAACACGAATTTTCAATTTGATATGAATGTTTATTTCCAAACTGCTTTGGCTGCTCTGAATGCTGACCCCAATCTTAAACGTATGCGTTTTGATTTAGTTCCAGCGTAGTAAGTATTTGAATTGTAAAGTAATTGATCATTAGAAGATTGTTACTTATACTTATTTTTATAAAATAGTGTACAGGAACCAATATTTTGGAGGAATTATTTCTACAGAGTGTCTATAATTAAACAAACTTCATTAGGTTCAATTGACTCTGTAGTTTTAGAAAATGAAGTGTTTCAGAAAGATCCTGTTGGAGAATCAACGTCTGTGGAAACTACAGAAAAACAAGAGGAGAAAAAAGAAGAGGTAAATTATATTTACGATAGATTGTTATTGTATCAGATCTAACGTAAACTCATTGAATCGAATTATTTTACTGAAAGCATAAACAAGAGAATTTGTCAAATAAAGAAGTCTTATTTGATGCAAATAAGGGAGGAGAAGATTCTGGTAAGTTCATAATTCATAATTAGTAACTTATTTTGGTATCATCTTGATAATGTCTTTTATAAAAAATAGAAGCTTGGATGAAGGATTTGAAGGATTTAACTACATCAGATGGTATAGTTGTTACAGAAGATGGTGAAGAAGAAGTCCCTGAAAATTGGGAGGAACAATTAAAAGAATTTACCTAACCTAGTATCTTTAATAATAATGTGTATTTATTAATTCTTTGTATTTAAAATAAAAAAAAAAGAATTTAATTTATTATAAACTTGCTCTTTAAATGTCTTGTTTTTAAGTATACACACTTATATATTTTTTTAATGTATTAAATTATTAGAGTCTAAAAATTAATTTTCATGGTAATTTAATTATATATTATTATTTTTTTTACAAGGTATGAATTTCTCAAGTATCATGGGTTATCAAAAAGTCTTTCTCAAATAATAATTTATTCCGATTCCTTTTCATCGGAAGCACTTGTTCCAGCTTTTTCAAAAGCCACAACTCCAAAAACAATCCAACATATTATCGTCATTAGAACCAAAATTCCCATATAAATAAGGGTTCTTTTCCTCTTCTCAATAGATGCATTTCTAACAAAAGAGATCTCATCTTCTATAATCATCATGTGCATTTGTCCTGCATTATGCACTTCATCATCATCACTAGTACTCAGGTGTCCATAACTATTAGTATTATCATTATGGTATTCACCTTCATATTTGGCATTTAAACTTCCTCTCTTATACACTTTATCCATCCACCAGAATATCAAAGAGACCAAAAACAAACAACCGCCTAAAATAGCAAACATTCTTAAAGCTACCAAATCATCATCCTCATGGCCATATTCTATACCATCATCATCAATTATATATTTTTTATGTCTTATGTGTTCATCTAGTAATATTCCAGCAAAAGTTTGACTAAGTGTTGCACCAATATTGTCTACACTTTTCAGTAGTCCAAGACCAGTTGAAACATGTTTCGTGAGCAGTGGAATAAGGGTGACCATAGTAAGCGGAACTGCAGCGTAAGCCACAGCAAAGAGGAATATCGGCGGAAATGGGTGTATTAAATGCGGAGGTGAAAGTAATAATAAGTAGGTGATTGATATAGCTGCCGATCCAAATATTACTATAAAGCAGAGATAAAAATACGTTATACAAGTTTTAAGTTAAAAGAAAGAGAAAAATTATTAATGATCTTACATATCCATAATCTAAAACCAAATTTATCCAGGAATAATCCTAAAAAAGGATATAATATTACTGGTAATAATAATATCACAGAAGAATCCCACGCGGCCAAAATATCTGTTGTGTCAAACCTGTGTTTAATTATATTGCTACATAATCATCCAATATGGTCCATTAGACTCATTAAAATTTTATTTAATAAGAAATTGCATAAAAAACGTATTTGACTAACCTTGATAAATGAAGGAAAGGCGACATTGCAGCTCCAAATAAAACTCCTACAACTAAAAACCACCAAAAAATATCTGACAAATCGAATATAGCACTCCAATGAACAGCTTTCTTTTCCACCACTGAATGTAAGACGGCATTTTCCTTGTTATGATTTCTCCTATTGTCGGCATGTTTTAATATATATACATATATAATATTCATAATCCATGACATTGCACACGTGGCAGTGGCTACTATGAAAGGCGTACGATATGTTAATGGTTCCATTAAAGATAATGGAACAGCCAACACGGTAGCAACAAATGAGGCCTATAACAATGAATATAAAATGCGTTATATTATAATTACTTTCATATATATTAAAATTGTAGAAATACAAGAAATAATATAATTATTCCTAAGCCTGCAAGACTTACTAATCTTCCTAATGTTAATCCAACGGCTAAGGCGAATCCTAATCCACTTCCTTGAAAGAATTGGACAATTATAGTTTCTTGGACAATTGTTAAAGGCGCCAAACCCATACTAAGATATAATTAAGAGTATTGAGTTTGCTGGAACCAAGAAAGACTTCAAATACTTTTTATAAATTGAATCAAAAGAAATTGTTCTTACCCAAAAACAATAAATCCAACAATCATAAATCCAACTTTGCCATTCCAACTCGCAATAGTGAAAATGATCATCCCCAATAGAATTATTGTTGTTATAACCAAAGAACTGCGAGTGGTTCCAAATCTTGCTACAAGAAGCCCTGAAACTATTGGGACCACCGTATTACATAGAGTAAGAGACGCGACCAACAGTGAAAATTGAGTATTTGTGAGATCAAGTTGCTTTTCATCAGTAAAGAACAAAGTAAAATAATTAATATTAAATTTAATTGCAAGTTTATCAGCATACAAACTGGTATGTACAACAGATACAATACCTCCATTAATATTCCCTTCATAGGTCCAATGATATGTGAAGCAAAGTGACTTCCAACCCCAAACGTACACGCGCAAGCCATTGCGCACATTTTTATAACACGATCTGCTTTGTCGAATTTCAGACTCATTCTTCGGTTTCCCGAAGTTTGACCACGCCCTGCATGCTCTCCAATATGATGATTTTTTCGGGAAGAGCTTCCAGTAGAAAAGCGTTTATTTTTAATGAGCCATTCTTTATCGTCTAATGTCTCAGAGTCCTCACTTACAGTTACTGTTGAAAACGAAAGTGGAAGTTTTGTAGGCTGTGTGAATGACGGAAGGAAAACCGATTCCTCATCTGTATCCTCTTCTTCTGAAAGTTTTGTCGATATAGGTGTTAGTTTCCCCTGCTCCATGTTTAAAGGATTGTAATAAATTCAGGTTACGTCTTTAAATAACTAAATATTTAAAATAAAAGGACCGTTATTTGTTTATGTGTGATATCCAAATTAAGGATATTAAACGTTACATAAAAAATCAATCAAATCAACTCGAATGATCATATATGTCAGGATCGGTGGGATAAAACTATTTATAAATTTATGCCGATTATGGTTAATCTTTTACAATGATGAATGGAGTCTTTACGATTATAGTTTAAAGTCTTTTTAACATAATTTTTAATAATAAGTCTTAGGAATGTCGCAGGATTTGCGGATCATTGGTAAAATTAATTTCGTGCAACAATATTCTAGCCATTTGTAAACGGAGTCTAAAGTAGAAGTTTCTTAACTTGATAGGCTGTTAGAATTATTATATTAAATCTTGATCCTTTAAAAGCACTTTCAAATAAAAAAAAAAGTTTTACACCAAATACAATAATTAACAATAAATATAATTTATAATATATAAATATTACTATAATACTATATAATACCACTTATTTTTATTAATCTAAAAAATAAAAATAATACACTGAAAGTAACTTCTATTATAAGTTAAAAAAATGCTTAAAACTTTTAATTAATTAAATATAATTTGTTGAATTTATTTTTAATAAAAAATATATTTAAATAAAAAAACTAATCTGTATTTATAAATTATATTTTTAACTCAAAAAAAAAAAAAAATATATATATAAATTATATTTGATTTATTGGATATGTATTAATACTTGTATTTATAAAAAATAATGTTTAATAAACCTTCATATAATTTTAAATAAAAAAAAAATTATCTAAATAAAAATTGCATATTTTAATAAAAAAAATATTTTAATTTTATTAATATTTTTAAAATACTTTTACTAGTATAAATTTTATTTATTATTAATTTTTTTAAAAAAAGTATAAATATATAATAATTTTTTTATAACAGAATTTTTTAATTTTTAATTTTTTTTTTAAAACAAATTTATATATATTATAATTAAATATAATTTATAAGTTTTTTTTATTTTTAATTTTTATATATATATATATATATATATATTTTAATAAATAAAAAATGCAAATTATTTCAATAATATTTATATTTTAATAGATTATTAAATTGTTAAATATTTTTTTTTTTAAAAAAAATAATAATAGTATAATTAAATAATAATATAATTATTAAATATATCTTAAATTTTTAATAAAATTAATTTAATAAAATGTTAAATTAAATAAAGTAATAAATAATATATATCTAGTGATAATATCTTCTACCTTTATATTATAAAATATATATATATATATATCAGTGCTAATTAATAAGTAATAAATTATAATATAAAAACTTGAAAACATTTTGCTTAATTAGTAGGTTAATAGGTATTTCCAAGAATTTTCTTAATATTAAGCAGTTTTAAAAATAATAGTTGGTTTGGATTACTTATTACTAAGTATTATATATAACTATTAGCTTTTAATAAATTAATTCCTTATAATATATCTAGTTTAAAATTGATATAAGAAAAAAATTATTAAATAAATTTCTGAATATACTTTATAAACCTTATTTTAAAAATTAAACATTTAATAATTATATTAATAGGTTTAATAATTATAATCACAGTTTATTTAGTTAATAAATTATAGTTTTTTATTTAAATCAGAATAATTTGCTTTTAAAAACCTAATTAATTAATAATTCTTAAATTCAAAATTCTGGCTAAATATTACTGAATACTAAAATTTTCTAATTAAAATAAATTTATTCTTAAATGTATTTTATTATTTAAATATATAAAAGTCAAATAATATATATATTGTATTTACAGTGTTTAAAAGAGTACTTTAAATTCCGGCAAAATCTGGAATGGATTATTTTCCGGAAAAATTCAAATAAATGGTATTATTATTATCATTCCGGATTCTTCAGCCGGTAAAATATTTTTATTCCGGACTCTTGGCCGGTAAAATTCGATTCCTATTTTAGGAACTGTTATTAATCAAAATAATAAAATAATAATATTAAATTATAGTAATTACAAATAAATTTTACAATCCGGGTATTTAGTTTCCATAATATAATTTATTAAATATAAATATTTTTGAAAATATTATTTAACCAGTTTAAAAACTGGTTAATCAAAATTAATTATTGAGGTTGTTTATTAAAGAACTTCTGGACTACATTGTGTGAATCTAACCGAATACGGACAAAATATTATACAAATACATAATATATGACCGAGATCAAATTATACAAAAAATTGGTATAAAATAACCTTATATAATAATTTATTATTATAATTTATAAAATTTAATTAAATAGAAGAACGGTATTTAATACACTATATAATAAATGATTACCAGCAATAATGTTATTCAAAAATAAGAATCTTAAAGAACAATTCCATATTCCCACTTATCCTAAGTGCTCCCCCTTTGACAGCCGCCTACTAGAATATAACTACAATCCGCTTCCAGGGAAATCTTTATTAAAGTCAAATTAAAGTACCACAAACACGTTTATTACTTTGTAATGCATCACATTATCCAAAGTAGGAGTTCGTTTGAACACAAATTTCACCACTTCGACACTTTTCACACAGCTCTCTCTCATGAAGGGGGCCATCCTTTGACCCTACTATACTCGACCATTTCAAAATGGTGCCATCTTCCTGACATTCATGGCATTTAATCTTCCAAAAATCACGTTGTTTCAAGAGTTTACCATGACATTTCTCTACAAATTTTCGGAGTGATATCCAAGTATAGGAGCTGTCCCATGAATGTGAATTTTTACATGTCCAATTGCCAAATACTCTATAAAACGCATCTCCCTTAGTTTCCTTTGCTTTGGGCCATATTAGGTGACAAATGATCTCACTCTATTCGAATAGTTTGAGAAAGGATGATTAAATTCTTCTGCATTTGACAAAGTTAAAATATTCGATAAATCTCGACTTACCTTAAGGGTTTTTGGTCTTGTATGTAGAATGAAACTCGAAATAATACAACTTTTTCTGCATTCCATGCACTGCTGTGTGAAAAAATTATATAGTTGGCGGTGGGGTTTTTTTAAACTTTCTCTGAGTTCATCCTGACTATATCCTATTGTCCATCTATTTTTGCACTGCCATTTGTTTTGGTATTGCGGATCGTTTATGCACTGCCAATTAGTCTCACATTCTGGTACATGTCCACATTCCCATTCGTTTTCCCTGTCCCACTTATCTTGACATGAGGATTCACATGGCGGATTATGCTGGCATCTCCACCCTCTGGATCGACATTTCCATTCTTCGTCACATGTTGGAGACTCGTGTGAACATCGCCATTTCTTCTGACATTCCTTTACGTTTTCACATTGGTGCTGACATTTCCATTTGGTTTCATAATGGGTTATTCGTTCCCCATGCTGAAGCGATTTTTTCAGACATTCATTTTTATTTGCGCATTGATGTTGACATTTTGACTGGCACTTCCATTTTTTAGAGTTCTCACATTTCTCTGTATGTTGACACTGCCACCTGTTTTGACACTTCCATTTATTAAAACATTTGTGCGGACATTTCCATTCGTCTTGAAATGGCCTATTCTGACATTGTAATATCGTTTGGCATTTCTTTTCACTGTGATAGCATTGCCATCTGCCTTGACAATGCGGTTCGTATTCTTCTGTCCATCTGTACTTACATTCCCAAATGTCTTTACATCGTGATGGATGCTTACATCTCCAGTTTTTTCTACAAAACCATTTATTTTGACATATCGGCTTATGTCGGCATGTCCATCTACTTTGACACTGTTCTCTGGTTACGCATTTCGGTTCGTGTTTGCATACCCATTTGGTTCGACATTGCTGTTCGGTTTGACACTGCGGTTCGTGTGGGCATTTGTTTCTGCACTCTTTTTCACTTTGACATTTTTTCTCGTGTTTGCATCGCCAATTGTGACAAAACCAATTGCCTTCTATAATATAATCGGGATTCTCAGTTATGTAACGGACGACTTCAGTAATCTAAGAGAGGTAATGTTAATAATATAGTCGTATTTTTTATATGGTAATTCCCTATATAATCATATACTCTCTACCACCTTTCCAATTTTCAACTATTGTATAACGAAGAAAATTTGTCTTGATACAGTCACAACCTCGTGTGATTATATAGGTATGATTTATATTTCAATTTGGGGAAATAAACTTAACCTACTTGTTTTAATCTCCCTTCCATTTCATAACAATTAAGCATTAAAAATTCAATATACCGTCGCCCACAGAAAGTAATTTTGTGTAACAAAAGACACTATTTTCTGAATGGCCAAAGAAACGCGTCAATCAAATTTAACCCTCGCAAGTTGCAAGAAAAAGAAAAATATAATGTTCTCACTTGAGATAGTAAAAGAAAGTCTGTCAGCACTATATTGGTAATATATGCTTGTTGGCCTATGACAACTTTGGACAATTCTTGATTGTAAACTCGATCATATGGCGTCGGCGAATGCCCATATATAGTGTATGTACAATACACGTATTATTGAAACTCCCAGAAACATTTGTTTATAAATTTTAAAAAGAGTTCGTTTGGGAAAAAGATCGTAAAAATCGTTAAACATTTAAAGTTTAAAGTTTAAACTAATGATGTAGCACAATCTATCACTCCGTGTCACGAGGGTAACTTTTTAATGCGGTATAATGCCGGCCGAAAATTTCAATTAATCGAAAGAGAAGTTAAAGTTTGTACCAATTTTTTTAAACTTATATTAGTAATATGATCATAAATCATAATAAAAATTGATTAAGTCATTTACAATATTTTATAATACAGCCTTTAAAAAACCGAAGTTAGTGAAATAGGTAAACCCGGATAGATTCCTCTAATATCCATATCGAGAAAATTTTATTATTCTCATTTAATTAATTATTCAAAAATAATAACTGATAATAATAGTAATAATTATTTATTTATATTCTTTTTAAAACCTTAATTAATTTCATTTACTAGATTCATTCTTTCATATTTGTACTATATAATAATTTTAATTATAAATCTCAACTTTTAGCAGATTTCAAAAATCACAAAAAAGTGGATAGTAGAAAACTACTGACTGAAACGGAAAGTATTTAAAACAAATCCTAAAATAACTTTTTTAAATAAATGGTTATATAATTTTTCACTAAATATTACTATTATTTAACTATAATGAGAACTCAGAACTTGGTGTGCTTTATTTAGATACCTTTCTGCTTTAAGAATTTTCTTTGCAGTATTAATTGTATTAAATTGAAAGTTCCAGTCATCTTCTTTAGGATAATAATAAAGTTTAATGATTTGTGTGCGAAACTCTTGATTTTAATCACTACGTAACGATACACGCTGCGACGTATTAAGATATTAGTAAGTTCTCGGTATACGTTTCTGTAAGTTGTTAAGGCGGCTGCGCCTAGATCATACAAAATGATCCAGTTGCTGAATCGTAATAGCCCTTCGTTGACGGTAGCCATAGTTAGAACATTCAATTACCGGATCTAAAATTCTTTCTTTGTCAACATCATAATTATCAATTATTAAATCTTGATCCTGTTGTTTTACTTCTTGTTTCGCTTGTTTCGCTTGTTTCGCTTGTTGTTTCACACATCCACCGATTCTATAGATGTTTGACTGTTTAAAACGATACGTAGCCGGTCCTTCCTCCAGAACTAGCAGATTTTAAACAGGAAATTTCAAACTTGAAAGTAAAATAAATTTTATCAAGTCTTCTTTGATTTTAGAAAGAATTTGCCTTGGATTTTTGAAACCATATTTACTTTTATAATATTTGCATTCTTCACTGCAACCCCAACTTTCACTAAAAAAAAGATCCATGATCTGCTAGTAATGACGCGCAGCTTAATAGACTTTCGGAAGAGTTTAATAAGGAATGCTTAAATAAAAAACAAGCTATGTGTACATTACATGAAAAATTTTAATCAAGAAATCAGCTTAAGTCTGAAAATGGATAGAGAAAACAAAGTAAATAATAGAAATAATAGATCTAAAGAACTTCATAAATGTGATTATGTAACACAATTTGTACAATCTAACTCCATATCACGAGCGTTACGTGACTTACGTTAACTATAATGCCGGCCATCTTACCTGTTACTGGTAATTAGTGCATCCGATCGAAAAATATTAATCGAAAGAGAAGTTAAAGTCGGTATCAATTTTTTTAAACTTATATGATTCTAAATCATTAACAAAGTTGATAAAGTCATTTACAATATTTTATACTACAGCCTTTAAAAACCAAAGTTAGTGAAGTAGGTAAACCCGGATAGATTCCTCTATATAATAATACATGACAGTTTTTACTGTACTAAATCCATATAATGTAAATGTGTATTGTCTATATTTTACCAGATTCATCTTCAAAGGAAATTTGTTCTACAATGGCTGACATTAAAAATTTTGCCAAATTTTCATCATGTGCAACTTTTTAAGCATTCACTTTATTAAAATTATTGTCATTTATAAAAAGAATTAAAGAATTACTAAAGCAAATTCTTCATGCGTTAGAATCATCCGTAGCTGGAGCTGTTCGTTTTTTTGCTTGAGTGCCTATAATAAAGGATCATAAAATTTATTATCAATATAAAATTATATAGAATTTTATTAAAAATTATTTACCTTCGCGGAAACCATTCTTAAAACGTCGAGGGAGATGCTTTAGATACCGCATTCTGCCAGTACCTGTAGTTTTTCTACGTTTACCTTTTTCGCTCCAGTTATCTTTAAAAAAAAAAAAAAAAAAAAAAAGGAATAAAAATAAAAATTGTCAAATTAATATTTATTTGAAGTGAAATTATTTGATCTAGTCAATTCTTTCTTAACTTTAGGAATGAAAATCAAGCTTAAAATATATTACTAACAGCTCCTCGTCTTTGCAGAGGGGTATCCGCACTGAGCACAAGTTTTCTTTTGATTATGAAATGCACGCCTTCCACATCGACGGCATAAAGTGTGGGTCTTTGTGTGACGTTTACCGAAGCTTGAGGTACCCTTTGTCTATAATATTGATTTAATAATAAAGATTCAAAATCACAAATTTATTTTTTTTTTATCTTCCTATCACTCATTCTCCATCAATTTAACCGATAAATTATTAGAAAAATAATTAAACTATCAATTATAATAATTTAATTACTAATTCGATGTTTATTGGATGTAAAAAAGACAAAGAAAAACTTTACCATTTTGAATCAAAGAGATATTGGAAGGAGGAAGAATCTAATAAATTATTAAATTTTCGTTTTATCTTTTTTAAGATCATCAAGTTTCATTGGTCAATAAGTATTAATATCACGTGCCTTGTTACGTTTTAAGAAATTTTTCGTAGTTTCACATCTTGCACATCTTTTTAACAATGTTTGAACAGTTCAAAAAATTATCTTCAGCAAGTTTTAAGGACTTTATAGATACGACTGGGTGAGCAACTACTTTACTGCTTAATTTGAGAAATTCAATTTTTCTTTAGAAAGGATATATTTATTGATCGTCCACACTTATAAATTAACTCTAGATATTAAATTTATTTAAAAGACTTCAGGTTGTTCGAAACGAATGGGAAAACATTCGTACAAAATCAGCTGAAATTCTGACACCTGCATTAAACCCGCGTTTAGGTTCGTTGTCTCCAAGGTTACCCACGATTGGGAATTTAAGGTTATATTTTTTTTTATTTTATTCTTTCGCCTTTGAAAGTTTCTTTGACTTTTGCTTTCTTATATTATTATAGCAAGTCACGCACAATACCGAGACTAGACATACCAGCAACTACTGAACTTTCAGTAAGGTGATTTTAGAATTGACATATTTTTTGCTATAAACCATCGTATTTAGCTTTATTTGCTTTTCAAAACGCTTTTAGATATGAGAACGAATGGAATTCAATAAAAGCTGCGGATGAAAATAATTTTCATAACGCTACCGTAAGTCAGCATTTGGCTTATTGCTTTGATAACTTTTGATACTTAAATCTTTTTGAATGTTTTAGTTAGTTGATGAACTTATTCAGCAAATGTTGAAAAAATGTGAAAATCATTATCAAACATGCGAGTCAGTTAAATCGGAGGCCAATCAATTGCCTAAAGTAAAAATAATGATCGATGAAATAACCCATTCTGCAAGTAAGATCACAATTATTTGATATCCTTTCATAGTTTAAGAAAGTCTTAGTGAATTATTTTTTTCCCTAAAAAAAAAGTTGCACTAAAAGGAAAATTGTCAGAGTTGGAGAATATGATTGATGAATATGAAAAAAATAATCAAGAACAAATTTTCGAAGATTGGAAACAATCCGAACTTCGCTCACTTGACAAACACATTGAAGAAAAAGAGTAAGTAAATATGATCTGAAAATTCATGTGATCTTATGAGTTTATGATTTATTCTATAATTTCTAAACTATTTTTTATTATTTAGGGCGGAATTGGCAGAGAAAAAGATTATGTATCAACAACATTATGAGGAATTTGTGAGAAATCATAAAATCCAAAGAGTGCAGACATATCAGGCTGATTTTGAGACACAGATGGAAAACTACAAAAAGCGAATGTCAAATCCTGAGTTACATAATGGTATGCTGACTTATAAACCTGATTTTGAAATTTATTATTATGTATTTACATTTTTTTTGTTATTTCATAGAATATACAAAAATATCGGATGAAGATTTGATAACAAGTTTAGAACAAGTTGAATTAGAAACAGCAGATGATCGGGAGGCATTGGAGAATTTTCTTAGATCTGACAGTGACATTGAAGATACGATTGAACAATAATATGAATATAAATTGTGGGTAAATCAGAACGAAGGTTTATTCCAGGCTTCACGATCCAACTTTGGATCCAACTTTAAATCACGGATTTCAATTTTTGCCCGGCACATAAATCCCAAGTTCCAACCGACCCGAGATAGTTTATTCCATTATTATTCCTCATTTTGTCAAATATTTCGGAGGATGATAAATTACTGTACCAATGAGAATAATAAATTATTTATTAATAATGTGAAATGTAGGATTACTCAAGGTATGATAATCAAACATAAAGCGTATCTGCTGCAAAAATTTCTGCATGCAAAGAATTATATATCATCCGTTTGTTTCAACATGCATTATGTAACATGCTCAGATGTAAACTCCACAAAAGATTTTTGTCATATTAAATAAAAATTTTCACATTTATTAATATGATATATGAAAATGAACTTGTATTTTCTAGGTTTCTACCTACATTTTCTTTACAATAATACACTTGCACGAAAATTTCATTGTTCCAATTTTACAAGCTCAAGTCGGTGGCATCATTGTATCAGTTTTAGATTCAACCTGGTTATATTTCAATCAAATTACAAAATATTTCACGTAATCTTACTATTAAAAATTACAAACATATTGATATTGACTTTTATTAAGATGTCTTTGTTCAATAAGATTGGTATTAAAATAAGTGCCCCTTATCTCTTCCAACTACTCCTATACCATTAATATATGACTGGTCTAATCTCCATTTATAGGTAAATTTTTCTCTATATAATGGAATTTAAACTTTTATCAAAACTCTTGTTTATTCAGACAGCGGATCCCTAAAGCATCTATGCAAACTCTTCAGTCCTCAGTAGCTCCGCACATGTCTCCTGCGGTCCTACCAGGGTGGAAAGCTGGCTTCATTGATTTTGCAACTCCGGAATTAGTTTACTGCGAATTTTGAAATTGAACGTATCGTCATAATCTAAATCCAATAGCCGTTTTAGTAGATAAAATCGTTTGAGTTAATTATTATTATAACTTTCATTGATTTTAAACAGACTAAAGATAAACACTCATATTTGCACTGTCCATCATCATACAGTATATTCATATACTAGAAAAAAAAAATTAGATTCTTCTGATCTATCCTAATTACTCTTACTGTTTCAATTACTTTTGCAGCAGACGTGACAATTGCAAATATAATAGCCAGAAGGTGACCAAAAAAAAAAAAATTTAGAACACCTTTCAATGTGTCTTAGAAATCAACATTAAAGCTGATGCACATGTAATAATCTTTACACTCAATTTTCTTTTTTAATGAAAGATCTTTATATAAATTACATTGAAGAGATGATTTTTTTTTTTGAAAATAGAAAAAGCTCAATGTAAATTACATTAATTAATTCTTTTAATTAAATCGTCAATACGAACAAATACGAACACACTTTCGTTATTTCCTTTCCCAAGAAACACCAGATTTTTCAACTATTTCAGTTATTGCTAAGGCGTTTAAAAACATAATAATCCTTGTTTTTAACTAAAAAAAACACGTTGTCCTCTCTGAAAATGACGGAAATTTATGTCACTCAATACAACGCTAAAATCTGAATTTTTATTGATGAGTTTTTGATTGGTTCTAAAAGGTGATCAAATTTATTTGAATAAAGGGGATGAAATTTAAATGAGGAGAAGGTTCGACTTATTCATTTAGGTTAATAATTTGCGAACATCATTATTTAATTTATAATTATTCCATTAACAGGAAAAATCGATTGTTATTTATTAGTTAAACTTTGTTTATAAAAATAGACGATAGATTTTTTTTATTGATTACAGTCAATAAAATTGACAAAAACCAGAGATAACAATAATGTCTTCTAGTACGACTTCAAATGCTAACACACTTCCGAATAATTCTACCACACGGCCTTCAATTGTTAACTCAAAAAGTCAAACTTCAGATTCTTGGAGGAGTAGTACACTTCGAAGTTCTAAAGAAAGTACTGGTGACAAAGATCACACTAAAAGTTACCCTCTAACTTACGAATGGACATTTTACCACGATAAGTACGTTCTCTTGTAATTTTAATAGTGTAAAATGATGAATTTTTTTTTTAATCAATAACAATAATAATCCTTATGCACCTTTTTTTTTTTAAAAAAAAAAAAAATAAAGATATGTCGCGAATGCCACGCCTGGTAAAAGACCTGTAATTGATTGTTAGAGCATAATAAAATGGGCAATCCCATATTTCAACCAAGTTTTGAACTTTTCTTTTATGTGTTTTTTTTAGAGGAATACGAAGAAAATCTGAAGAGTGTTGCAACTGTAAATACTGTTCAGGTAAAAAAAAAATAATGCAAGAATTCCATTAAAATACTTCCATTATATTATAATTAATCATTATTATTTGTTTCACAAGAGTTTTTGGTCAGTTTATAACAATATCATAGGGCCAGATCAACTACAATTTAGAAGTAGCCTTCATTTTATGAAAAGTGGAATTCGTCCTGTGTGGTAAGTTAACTTTTTTTTTTTCACCCTTTTTTTTTTCGCAATACATAGTTTAATAGACTTTATAAATTTAAGGGAAGACCCACATAATGAAAACGGAGGAGCTTGGTCATTTCGCGTTAATAAATCTGAATCAAAAACAGTCTGGAGAGAATTACTCATGCTTTTGATTGGGGAACAATTCGAAGATGTTGTTTCTAAAGGTTAATTCATCAAGTTTTAATACTTTTTAGAAATTTATTAAAGACTGACATTTTTATATGTACAATAATATTTAGATGACGATATCTTTGGTTTATCGGTGTCTACTAGATTTAATGCTGATATTTTTACTATTTGGAATAAAAATGCAGGCGCTCATGAAAATTCCAAAATAATGGATAAATTGCAAGAAATATTATCAGTAGAAAATATTAAACTTCAAAGTCCATATTACAAGGGTATGAGAATAATTATTTTTGTATACAGATTTATACAGATTTGACACCTAATATAATTTGATTTTTTTTTTCTTACAGTTCATAAAGAACATGCTGCATTTAAGAAGCAAGATACAAATGGGAAAGATTGAACACTCTCTTTATATACTGAGATATATATATCCTTATGATTATTATTTCAAATTATTTTATTATGTAATGTAAATATTTAAATCCAAAAGCGATATAATGACTATCTCAATAATTAAATTTTTCCAATTCAAATAATAATGAATTTTCATTTGAATTGCATTAGACTATTTTTAGCATGAATAAAGGTTGATCTAACAAAAAATTTTAGTTATGATTTTTGCTATGGTTTAAAATTTATAAACAAAATGCAAACAAATAAAAAAAAAATCTTTACTAATTATGGTCAGGTCAACAAATAATTTGGCCAATTAAAAAAGAATTTTTTAAAAACTTTTATTTAAATAATTTTTTTTTTTTGTGAATATAACGGTTGGTCAGGTAAAAATTCGTTATTTTGTAGCATCCTTCAAGTAAGCAACAACATCATTACGCTCTTTTTCTTTTTTAAACCCGGCAAATGCCATCTTTGTACCAGGAATATATCTGTGAAGACAAGATTGTGAAAAAAAAAAAAAAGGTAAAAAATTAGGTATAAATAATTTTTTTTTTTTTTTAAAAAAAAAAAAAAAATTAAAATTGAATTTTAAGTCAATACTTTTTCGGGTTTTCAAGATAATCAAATAAAGTTTCTTCCTTCCAAATTACTCCTTTGTTTTGATTAGCAGGAGAATATGAAAATCCTGCAACTGTACCAGATTTACGACCAAATAAACCATGAAGGTTTGGTCCTACTTTATTTGAACCTCCCGCTTCGACTGTATGACATTGAGCACAACGAGTCTTGAATCTAATATTGAAATTAGAGATTTGAAATTTAGAAATTTAGAAATTTAGAATTTGGATTTGAGAATTTGAATTTTGAATTCGAGTTTTGAATTGAGTTTGTATTTTGAGTTAGAATTTGAGATGTAATTCAAATGGAATCATTTGAAGTGGAAATGAGAGATAAATAAAATTGATTTATGATATATATATCAAACTTACAATTTAGCACCGTTCGAAACATCAGCACTCGCTATTTTTTAAAAATTACGAAAATATATATTTATATATTATATATATGATCAATAATCTTTTTTTTTTTTTTTAAAATGATAATAATGAAAAACAAATAAAAAAAAAAAGCATATATATATTCTATTTACCAGCGTCAAAAGGCATGTTTACAAGAAGAAGAAGATGAAAATTTTTTTTTTTTTTTTAAAAAAAAACAAACACGAGAAAAGTTTATATTAGATTTTTTTTTTTTAGTTTAGATGAAGGGATTATCATTTATCAAAATTCGGGTCATAACACATAATTAATTTTCCGGCGATGATTTCCGATAAGTTCACGAATAATTTACGTAAATGTGATGCCCTCCCCTTTTCATGGGTTCTAATAACCTACATAGTTACTGCGGGTGGACACTGCGGTTTTTGATTAATCTCCGATTATTTATTATTAACGAAGGCTTCGTTAAATATATATATATTTTTTTGGAAATCATGCCAAAGAAATTCAAAGGAGAAAATACTAGAGGTATAAATTAATTAGTTTTGTATTTGTAAATGAGAGTATTCAATTTTTTTTGAAAATTGTTTTAACCATAATTTTTCTTTTTACTTAACAGTTACGGCTGCTAAGGAAAGAAAAGCCGTACACCAAAGGGAGGTTGACACCAAAAAACAAGCTGAAAAAGAACGAAAAGAGGCTGAAGCGTGGTCAGTAGGAGCAAAAGATACTTCTAAAAAAGAAACTCAAAGACTAAAAAAAGTACGATCAATATTTTCTAGTTATTATTTTGGGTTGAAATTCCAAGTATAGAATTATTATATCAATTTACTTTAAATTAATTAATTAAATAGGAAGCTCAATTGGCAAAGAAAAATGAAGCAGCAAAATTATTGGAACAGGAAGAAAGAGAACTCTCAAAATATAAACCTGTATTAAAATTATCAAAGAAATCAGGTGAAGAGGTATGAAATGAATTGTAACTTACTACACTATGCCTGTTTTTTTTTAGTTAATTAAATATTAATACATGTTTTTTATGTATTAGACAAAGGCCATCAAAAAGACTCAGAAAGTTGAACAAGAATCCATAGAACGAAGAGAAATTCCCGAATTTTCCGCATCTAATATAGATGATGCACTAGATTTATTAGAAAATAGTAGCAGTAATGCACCAACAAGTGCTGCTAACATTGAAAGGCATCCAGAAAGAAGGTTTAAGGTATAAAGATTTGATTAAATCATCCTTATAAATTTGTACATTGCTAATGACAATTATTTATTCTAAACGTAGGCTGCCTTCCGTGCATATGAGGAACAGGAGATGCCAAAACTTCGAAAAGAAAATCCTGGATTACGATATGCTCAATTACATAATCTTTTGTATGAAAATTTTAAAGTAAGTGATAAAGATCATTTTAGATGAGTACATTTTTATTTTAAAAAAAATTAATTAATAACCTTTTACCTTTTTTTTTTTTACAATACGAAATTAAAAAAAAGAAATCACCCGATAATCCTTTTAATCAATCCAATATTATAAGATATAATGCTTCGAAAGAGGAAGAAAGAAACCTGGTTGAAATAACGAGAAAGAATATAGAAGATCGGTTAAGAGTTTAAATTATATCACAATTATATTGCAATTATTGGAAATATTTGTGAATATTTTTCGCAATTCACCGTATTAGAGAAGTTAGATTACTTTTAGGAGAAACCTACACAACAATTTTTTTTTTTTTTTTTAAAAAAAAAAAATATATTATGATTATTACTCAGAATAATATCACGATGATCAGAATTAACACGTGATTAAACATTAATAATTTTTATAAAGTTCAATCACCTGCATAAGTTTCAAATTGTCGAATTAAAATAAATTATTTATATTTTATTTATTATTAAGGAAGAATGACAAGTTAAAGCACAATAATAATAAATATATTTTTCATGATCCCATGACAAAAATGAGAATAAAGTAATTATTTATTTATCCTGATTTTATAATAAGAAACTTCTAAATAAGGAGAATTTTAAAAGCGGAGGTTTTAAATGATTCATCTCCTTAAAAAAACTCGCATATGAAAATGCAATGTAAAATAATGTAAAATAGGAAAGAAAATAATAATAAAAAAAAAAAAAAAAATTAAATCATTAAAACGAAATTAGGATTTCATATTGACAGGTTTGACATGTACGTAACACAAGTCAACTTTAATAATTAATATATACTTTACATAAAAATAAGGAAAATAAAAAAAAAAAGTAGAACCCATGTAAAATATGAAATAACGAAAGTATATATTTGAAGTAAAATAAATAAGTAAAATAAATAAGTAAAAAAAAAATAAATAAGTAAAATAAGTAAAATAAGTAAATTATGTGATAATTTAATTAGTCATCACATAAAATGAATAAATAATATATGTAATGTAAAAAGAAAAAAAGTTTCTTTTTTTTTTTTTAAGTGTAAATTACGTGATACATTAATGTTTTGATGCACAGTACTGTAGTTTTACCCATTTTTAAAATTTTTTTTTTTTTGAGCATCATCATTATTAGGTAATAAAAAGGACTCGAAGTGTTATTAAAATTTGATTTTTGAAAGAAAAAAAAAAGGATGACAATGTACGTACAGTACGTATCAGTACGTCTAAATGCAAATAAACTCTAATACGAACAATGATAATCATAAAGATAAACTGTATATATATAATAGAGATAGATTATGTACTGTATGTATATACACTAATTTATCTTTTCGTCCACCAAAAAATTAGATTTTAAGAGTGATCAACAAATTGCGCAAAAATTGATCAGGACTTTTTAGAAAAACAAAAGAAATTGAAAATCATATTGTTTTAAAAATACGGAACAATCAATATCATACATATTATTGTTCCAATAAAAAAAAAAAAGATAAGATTATATATTATTTATATTTTATTTAAAGTATAACTGTCAAATTTGATACTAAACCAAAAATAGAATGACAAAACTATTGAGGATATTAAAAGTAAACATTCTGTGTAAATTATTGAATGATTAAATGAGAAAAAAAAAAAAAAAAATCATTAAAATCACAGTAACTACAAAGTACAATCTCCGAAATCCCGATTTCCCCGATTCTCACAAATTTAACACAAGTATCAAGTATCAGGGAACCATGGGAAAAAAAGCAAGGGGCCAGGGAAAAATCGAAAAATCAGAAAGACAAAAATCCAATACTTTGCATCAATTCAAAACAAGTTAAATTAAATGACATATGTTAAACTCGCTACGCTACATCCCTTGTTTACTCCTAATAAATATTTGCCACAAAAGGATAAACCGTGCGTGAGAATCATAGAAGCTGTCAAATAAAAGTGAGCATATGTCAAGTTATCAAATAATATGATTTTAAAATTTCCTTGTGATGGATATATTTTACGTAAAATTAATTACGCGTAAAGTATTATTTAAGAGGATTAAAAGTATTAAAAGTATTATTATTTTAAGTTTGTAAGCAAACAAATAAGAACCGTTAATACCTTTAAAAAATTGTTTTCCCATTCACGACATCAACTAATCTTTTTTGAGATTCGGGTCCTTTTTTTTTCAATTTTTTTTATCAGGGTTCCCCTATTTTAACAGATAATAATAAAATGCATATTTGTTTGTTTGTATATGTGTACACGTTTAAAATATTTCGTGACTAACTGATAATCACACGTCATATATAATATAATTAAGTAAATCTTAAGATATCGAAGCTAAGCCACTAAAAGTTTTTCCGCTTTTTATAACATGGGTTAAAATATAAGATTAAGTTATACTTAATTGAAATTATACTTTGATGAAAAGTAAAAGTTTAATTATACTATTCAAAAAATTAGATGCATACATATATATATATATATATATATATATATGTAAATATAATTAATATACATATTTATTTACTATTTATTACACTAAGTCACTAATATATTTAATTCTAATCTATAACGCGTAAATTCAATTCCTGCACGCGCGTTTAAAGTTTAACAGTGATTGATATACAAGATATACTGTACTTTTTTGATTGATATACTTTGATTGAAAGATTCTTTTTTATCTTTGGGCTGAAATTGATGCAAGGGAAAAAAAAAACTGTGTACTGTATGTACTGTAATCTCATAATCTTTTATAATCTTATAATTTTTGAAAGAAAAAAAAAAAAAAAAAATGCAGGGATGAAAAAATAATGAAAGAAAAAAGAAAAAGATTTTTTTAAATAATGATAAACAAAACGCGTTTAGAGAGTCTAATATTCGAACATGTAAATATGTAACCCAACATTAATTGCAGAACTTATTCTTTAAATGAATTTCTTTTGTTATCTTTATTTGGTTTATCTCTACTTTTCTTATCCCCAAAATAATTTACCAAAAAAAAAAAAAAAAAGAAATTTCCCAAGGTACAATTTTTCAAAAATTTTACACAAGTTTAAAATAAATTTTTGAGAACAATAATAAATTCATTAGTTCATTTCAACTTTAACGATTAATATTGTTCTTCTACTTTTTGTTGACACAAAATGAGTTTAGTTTCAAAGACACAACATTATTATTTTTTTTTTAGAATAAAAAGAAAAACAAGAAAACAAAGGATTAATTTAACTTGTATTGTTCAAATTATATATTAAAGTTAAATCAAAAAAGTACAAATGCGAAAGAGTGTGAAATTTCAAAATTTAATTTTTTTATTTTTGCATCTCGTGTTTATAAGAAAATTTGTCACAAATGATATGTGATCTTTCCATTGTGATAAGGACAATAGTTCTTTGTTTAAATAAAATAAAATTAGGTATTTATTTAATACTCAGCCATATTGAAATTTTATTAAACTGCGCCGGATACTAGTAATTAAACAAGTTATTTAACAAGGGGATTTGATTGATTATAATAAAAAATAATCAATAATAATCAATAATCAATAATAATAATAATAATAATAATAATAATAATAATAAAAGTACAAACATTACATATATGTATAATTTTTTTACAAATAGAGTATAAATAAATGATAATTGTTCCTTTTCAAGTTATTTTTCAGACACTCCGACCTCTCCACTTTAATTGTGGCTTATATAAATATTTTTATTCATGAGCCAAAATTTGAAAGTTATAATTTTTATCATATTGTCATTCACATCCATTGTGAACTTTTTCCATTATTCTGGCTGCGGTTATAATTACAAAAATGATTTCCATTGTTTAAAATTGAGTTGTAAATGCAACAATGTCCGATAATTTTTACATTCGGCTTTTAAAATCATGTAGTTATACAAAAATGATTTTTTTTTAAAAAGAAAGAAGGACATAAAGAAAAAAGAAAAAAGAAAAAAAAAAAAAAAAAAGCATAAACACATGTAATTCTATTTGAAAATGTTTCGATTTGGATTATTCCATTAAAGGAAATTATCAGGAAATTCGATACTTGGAATTAGTAGAAACAAAGAAAAAAAGAATTTTTTATCGTACAAGCTTTTTTTTTTTTTGGAGGGCGTTTCTTTTTTACATAAACAAGAATTTCATCCAGTAAGAAAAAAATTTAAAACGTGTTTCAAATTTGTATGGTCGGCCGTTTTGTGTCATAATTGTATTTAGATTTAACCGGAATACTTTTAAATAAATTTGGTAATTATTATGTAAATTGTATGTAATCGTGCATCTCTCGGTTAACCAATGATATACAAATCAAGATGTGCCATTGTTCTTTCCACACGATATTTTTGTGGGGAAAAAAAAAAAAAAGTTCTGAAAATTGATAATATTTTTTTTTTATTCCGAATTGTATGTTTAGGGGGGGAAACCCTTTTTTTTTTTAAATGATTTAATGTTGTCATAAAATGTATCATGAAATGTAATCAAATGTATTTTAATGTATTCAAATGTATCAAATGATCAATCATTTCATCTAATCCAATCCAATAAAAAACATTCGGAACGGAATTTTCATTCCGATGATTAAAATGGCGTATTTTGCGTATTTTGGTTTATTTTCATTTTATAATTAAAATAATTATTTTTGGTAATCTGTCTTTCTAATCTCTAAAATCCCGTAAATAACTTCTTTCTAATTTGGCGTCTCAAATCACTGTACGTTGTTAGTGCAGGTTATCACTCCAGCAGTGTGGTTAGTGTATACATAGCTTTCTTTATTGTCTATTTAAAAAAACAGACTAGTCTTATGATGAACATGGCGAACATGGCGTATTTTTGACAGAGTACTCAGAGTACTACTAATCACAAGTTACTGTTAGTAATTATAATGTCATTGCATCATATTTAAACCGTAATTTTATCGTTTTTAAAGTTTATTAGTTTATTAAGTTTATTAGTATGACAAATAAATGACAAATAAAAAGAGAAATTTTCTAGAATTTGGCGGGAAACTCTTCAATTTTTTTGTCTTAGTTTCAATTAGTCAGTGGCTGAAATTTAATCGGACCATCGTTCGGCCTTTACCGAATTACTCGGCAGTAAATAAAACTTTAGATTATATAGTATAAACTACGCAGCAACGATTTTTTTTTTTTTAAAAAAAAAAAATTTTTACCATTTTTATTTATTATTTTTATATATATGTATTATTATATATTTTTTTTTTTTTTTTTTTTTTTAAACATCACCACATCACTAAAAAATATATATATCTTTTTTTTTATAATGTAGAAAAAAAACATCTGTACATTTTTTTAAAAAAAAAGAATGTAATGCTCGAAGAAAAAAAAAGGGGTTTTATGTACTATATAAAGAAGAAAAAGGGGGGAAATATATGTAAACAAGAAGAAAGAAAGAAAGTAATAATGAAAAAAAAATTTACAAATCTATTCGAATTAAAAAATGCTAATGTTGTTATTCACAGTAATATAAATTGTAAAGCCAAAAATGTATAGCTAACTAAACTAAAAGATTCGAATGTCTTTTTTTTTTTCTTTTTTTGATTTTTTTTTTTATATATATATATATATATGTTTAGTAAAAAGTCTTAAAGCATAATATTTGTCTGTAAATTTATTATAATTAGTAAATATATTAATTATATAAAAAAAGAAAATACTACGTTTTTTTTTTTTTTTGTTTTTTTTTTTTTTGTGTGGTTCATTTAAAGAGAATAAAGCGTAAGTTTTGTTTTTAATTGAAAAGATGAAATATGAAATCATGTCATAAAAAAAAAAATCTTAAAAAAGTATAATTTTGATCTAAAAAGATCTGTGTAAATTGAAGAAATAATTTGTAAGCCAAATTTAGAATAAAGGAAAGAAATTATATTAACAGTTAAAGGAATAATTCAATTTGAAAAAAACTTCACCTTAAAATGTTAAAGAATATTGAAAAAACGAAGTATTAACGAAAAAAAAAATAGAATAGGAATAAAATTTGAATTCAAAGTTAAAAATTCAAAAATTCGTAAAAAAAATGCCATTCGGCGAAGACATCAATAAAAAAAAAACGACTTTTTTTTTTTTTTTTTTTTGAATAGCGATACTGATTACTGAGAGATCTAGAATTTTGGCGTAAAACAAACGAATATTCTAGAGTCTAGACAAATTACGCCGAAAGGCGCAAGCCAAGAGATATGCAAAAGGGTAACAAGACGTAATAAAGACGAATTAATTAATAATTCAATATTTTGGTACGTATTGATGAGGGTAATGTTCTGCGTAATTTAAGTTCATTTGTGGATTATAATCATAATCATAATCGAAATCTACGCCATCTTCCGACATATCTTGAGGTTGAGCCTCAAATACTGAGAAATCATTAATTGATGGCTGCATGTATGAAGTGAATTGTGGTGGCATTGATGATGAATTATCCATCATTCCATAATTAGAATCTGAAGGTGCTTCAGAATTCGTGTAATAAACTTGTTGTTGATTTTGAATAGGACTTCTATTATCTCCATCACTAGATATTGATGATACACGTCTTGTTGATATGTAATCGGAATTTTCTACAACGGATGATGATGATGAAACACGATGAGGTAAAGATGGAGCCGAAGATCTTCTGTTTGATGCTTCACGTGTTTGAACGCGACGTTTCCTTTCTTGTGGCCTTCTTGGACGATATCTATATTCTGGATATTTCTTCATGTGTTCTTCTTTAGCTGCTTCGGCCATTTTTTGAAATTTAAGACGAACTTCCATTGGTTCTTCGTGCCACATCTTACCTATTTCTTTAGAAACTTCATTATTTGTAATTCCTTGATGTTGGGCAACGATTGTTGGTTGTTTCGCTCTACGATAAAGTATGAATGCGTTTGGAGGTCTTGGAGGTTTTTTGACTTTAGGAACTTTACCATTAGGAGCAACATCTTTCTTTGCGGGTCCAGCAACCCCGCAAGGTAAAGCAAAAGATGGTAAACGAACATCAGTATCGGGTAACATCCGTGAAACATTGGGCGCGGCGGAAACAGGTTTAGAAGTTTCCAATAAATTTGTTACAGTTTGAGCTTTTGAATCATTGGGGACCAAGACAGGTTCAAAACCTTCAGGAATGAAATAAAAATGACCTTTTCTTTGTTCATAAAGATCTTGAACTCTATCATATGAAACATATTCAAAATGAGGTGTAGGAGTATTATTGGTAATTTGACTTGTGTTGTTATTATTCTTTAATGTGGAAGATTGTTGTTGTTGTTGGTCAGGTAAAGATAATGGTAAAGATTCAGTTTTGCAATTGTTCGATTGTAAGTAATTTGATTGATGATGATTATGATGTTGTTGTTGTTGTTGTTGTTGATGTTGCTGATGTTGTTGATGTTGCTGATGTTGTTGATGTTGTTGATGTTGTTGTTGTTGTTGTTGTTGTTGTTGTTGAGCGAACATTTGAATTCTGTAATTTGCGGGAGAATGATATTGAGGTTCACTATTTGGTCGAAGAATAACCGTTGACATTTGGAAAAAAAGGGATATATTTTTTATCGGATATATGAGAGAATATTGTGTATGATAACAATAAATAAAAAGGTGGGTTTTTTTTTTTAAAAGAAAAAAAAAGGAGAAAAAAATGTATTTAAATTTCCGATGAAAACAAAATAAATTAAAGTTTTTTTTTTTTTTTCTTAAAAAAAAAATTTTTTTTTTTTTTTGTCAGATTGAAAAAAAAAATTTGAAAGAATTTGATGGTGTATATTTATATAATTTTTTTATATTAATATAATATAATATATTACGGTAAATAAATAAATAAATAAATAAAAAAAAAAAAAAAAAAAAAAAAAAATTTTTTTTTATTTATATACTGTACTGTACTGTTGTTGTTTGTAATGAATAAAATGAGTAATAATATATAACTATTTATAATACAGTATATTATATATAATATAGTATACTATAATATAAAAAAAATTTGTGCAGCAATGAGCAGAATATTTTGCTGGGGTCATAATTTTTTAAAAAAAAAAAAAAAACTAATTCAGTTGTCACCAAAATGCACCAAAAATGTCAAAAAATATATGGATATTTATTTATTTGCTTTTTTATTATTTATTTATTTATTTTTTCTTTTTTTACTATTGTTGGCTCTGTATGGAATAAAAAAAAAAAAAAAAAAATGGTACATTTCAAAAAAATTTCCTGAATTTATAATATTCGTTTTGATATTTTTGATAATGAAAAAAAAAATATATATATTTAATGATATTTTTTATTTTTTTTTTTTTATTTTTTTTTACCATTCATTCTAATTTAAGATTATGAATTTATAATATATTGCTTGAAATAGAAAAGTTAATAAAAAAAGAGGGTACGGGTAAATAACCTTCTTAAATTGAAATCTGCAATAAATTGAATAACAAACCATAAAAAGAAAAAAGCAAAAATTTAATGTAGTCATCCAGATTTCATATAATACATTATTTTAATTATTTGTCATGCCTTTTTATATAATGCATTAAATCTCATTATTTTAATTAATTTTCTACGAAAAAAATTGTTAAAATATAATAATGCATTGGATCATCTCACAAAAACAAAACAAAAGATTTCTTTTTTTAATAGGTATCAGGAGGTATCAGGCCACTTTTTTTTTTTTTTTGATCTTACCGAAATCACAGAAAATATTAATACATTTTTGATCCGACCAATCATATCTGTGGCTGAAATTTTTGCCCTAGTTTAAACATAAATTTAGGAAAAAAGATAATTAAGATAATTGCTGCGACTTATTGCGACTTACTTTCTGCGACTTTCGACTTATAAGAAAAAAAAAAAGTGCTAAATTAGATGTGAATTTGATAAAATTGATTAGTAATGATGCCAAGTTTTGGCTGAGTTGGTCATATGTAATTGACCTAAAATTCATTAAACTCATTAAAAATTTTATAGTACACCAACTCATAAAATTCTAGTACACCCTAGAATTTGAAGTGACAAACACACAAATCTTTTTTATATGACGAGATATCACCAGAATGTAGTACACAATTCGCACATTTTTACGTTTTGGTTCGGAGATTACGAACTTTTTTGAAATTCGAAAATAGTATTTTCAATAAAAACCCAAAATAGATTCCTTTATTTCTAGTAATGAATGATTGAAATGAATGATTGAATGATTACTGAATGGGTCGTTAAACGAGATAGATCTTTTTTTTTTTTCAACTGCATGTATAATTTAAAATAGGTTGGATAATGAATATAGATAGGATTTATGCGAAATTTTAAATTTATCTTAAAAATATTTTATAAAATAAAATAATACAATATAATAAATATAATACAAAAAAAAAAAAAAAAAAAATTAGGTAATTTATTTTTTTTTGAAAATCAAATGCAATTGCTTTAAAAAACATCGTGGGCGTATTTCAACTATGCATGGGCATGATCACGCATTTATAAAACTATTGATAAGCTACAAAGAAAATAAAAATTCTCACTAAACTAATTTCTTCTCATGCTATTTTTAAACTACCCAAAAATGTTTTCCACTCATGCCCATATGGTTTTTTCACGAATTATCTTCACGCCACGCCATTCATTTTCTTATCTCCTTAAAAGAAAATCATTTGAATATTCGGAAAATATATTCCCAATAATTCCAATTGAATAATATTTATTTCAGATATAGTAGAGATTAACTTTTGCTTTTTTTTTTGCAATTTGACAGCCACATTTTTTTTGTTCACATGATGATAATCCTTTTTCTTTGTTATAATTTTTTTTTTTTTTTTTTTTTTTTTTTGCCCCCACTAATCAAAATTTCCATTATCAATAGAAACCTTAATATTTATAAAAGATAAACAGTGGGAAATAACTAATCTTTTAAAAATCCAATACAACGTTAAACTTTATCGGAAATCCTTTCCTTATTTAACAAATCTCTGAGCCAATATTATGCATATTATTTTGCATTTTATAACATTTAATATTATCTTTTTAAACCCTGAATTAAGTTTGTTCCGAATTACGTCGTTGTTGTCACTCTTCCTCCTATCAAATCCTAGTTTTTTGATTAACATGATGTAAGTATGCATTTAATTCGTAATAATATGATTTTTTTTAAAGTTTTTTTTTTTTTTAAGTGATGATGATGTATGGAAATATAATGTTACAAATTGAAAAAACATGCGCTTACTAAATAAATGTAATGCATAACATTTGTTAAAGCAATAGGAATTTATTTTGACATTTTATTTTTTTTTTTATTTTTATTTTTTTTTTTTTTGATGGTTGATGAATTTCCTCTTTTTGAGAAGGTTGTAAATTATTATTTATCACCGTAAAAAAGTCAATATATGGTTAACAAAACCCATTTTATGTGAAAAGGTTTAGTTTTATTTATTTTAAGCCCTTTATAGAAGAGTTTTAAGAATAATGATTAAAGTTATTAATAAAGTTATGAAACGATTTTCATTTTCATTCATTTTCATTCGGCTTTTAACTCAGGATAATTTTTTTTAACTCAGGATAAAATTCGCAATATTTCATTCTCTTTTCGGTCTTATTGGAAATAGAATCGAAATTTCGAGAAATTGCATCATGGAAAAAAAAGTGTTACGTTAACAATATAGTTTTACGTAGTAAATTTCCATGAGAAATGGAACAATCATTATAAAACTCGGAGATGTTTTTTTTTTTTTAAACCGTCAAAGACTCGTTCAAAACAAAAAAAAAAGATTTCGGGCGTGTTTCAATTTTTTTTTTTGTAATCTGTAAGAGGATTGATTACATGCATACTTTTGTCATAATATGAAAAAGTTAAATTAAGTTTGTTTTACATTTTTATCATAATATGACGTGACGCCAATTGACCAAATTGACCCAAAGTATGACCAATCACGTGAAGTCGAACAAAATCGGTCTAGACCTCCCTTTATACTGAATATAGTATGAAACCGGAAATCTGCCTCGATTTCACATGAGTAACGTAATACTTATTATATAATATCGGAATTTCGACAAAATCATTACCCCATATTAATAAAAATTCATGTAATTCACATGAGATTGAAGGTAAGATAATGCGGATACAAAAAATGATTAATACGGATTTATTATGAATAATAGGTAAAAGTAAGATAATGGGATTAAAGTAAGATAAATGATGGTAATGAAAGTAATGTAAAACCAAAAAAAGTATATGATTAAAATAATCATTATCTCAATACAATAATAAGTTGGTTGTTAAATTTCCATTAAGAGTTCTATTATAAAGTCAAAAAATGATTATAAGTTGTCGTTGTACAAATTCGTTGTACAAATTCGTTGTTCAAATTCGTTGTTCAAATTCGTTGTTCAAATTCAGTTGTCCAATTAAAATAACTCCTTCCTTTATTTCATTGTTTAAAAAAAACAAACATTAAAACAATGTGTGTGGTTTGAAGGAGTGGCGGATGGCTTGTGGATTGTTATTCCCAAATTTGGTATATTCAACTTCCGTTTTGAAAAAAAGAATAATAATAAGAGTATTCCCTCCTTTTTTTTTTGCTCCACATTAATTCACCTTCACAATAGAGAGAAATTTTGTGTGGTTATAACTTTAATAATAAAATTTCCTAAAGTGTGTATCAAAAGAACAAGAATCAAAACAATGGACATTACTAAAATCGGATTAAAATAACATGTAGAATGAAATCATTATTCATTTAACCCTGACGGCCGTTTGGCTGAAGAGTGGCTCATACGCATTAATACGCTAATACGCCATAATAAAATTCCATTGTTAAACATACGGCTAAAATTGTTTCTAATTTGAGTACAAAACTTGATGAAAACCTGGTAAAAGGGATTGTACGCCCAACACTTTGACCATTAGTTTTGTTGTTTATCAGCCACAAACAATTTTTTTTAAACAATGGATTCATTGGTTCGGGGTTTCATTGTCACACGAAAACTTCGGAGCTTATCTGGACCGGTCAAAACTCAAAAGTAAAAAAAAAAAAAATTTTTAAATTTTCCTAAATGAAACTTATTTACTCATATTATGATAGTCATAATTTTTTACCTTGTTTTGATACTAAGAAATAAATGATAAACAATTAGATTTATGATTCACTATTATATTAATTTTTAATTATGGGTTGTAAATGTTACACATTTAATATATGAAAATATATACATATATATATATGTAAATAGTATATGTATATATTTATAATTATAATCATTATAATGAGTAATAATAGAATAATATCTTAGAAAATCTCCTTATGATTAATTAATTACATTAAAGTGATCACATCACAAACAGTTATGTCGTATTTATTATATTATTATATGCATTTTTTTTTACTAAATTTACATTAAAGTTTTATTAAATTCCTTTAGATCCCCAAAAATAAATCTCATGATAACAATAGATTAAAAATTTCCCTTTGTCTGTTCTTTCTAAAGACTTTTTTTTAAATCAAATATTAAAAACAACAATAGGTTTCTAATGATTTTAAAGAAAATATTGTTCTTTATTATTTAAAAGGAATTGAAAGGAGTAATGAGATTATTACTTTACGGATCAAGTTAATACTATGAAGGCGTATATATTCATTCAATGAACCCTTAACTATATATGAAATACACTTTTTGGGATAACCCTTTCGATTAAACTAGTTATGTATAAAGAGAAATAGAGAACAATACGTGTAAGATACTTATCAAACAAATATCTTAAAAGCTGCAAGAATGATTTAGAACACGCGGCGGAACATGTTCTCCTAAATAACTTTACTGCAATGCGTTAATAATTTATGGCGTTAAATAAATATAAACCTTTCTTTTGTTAAACATTACCGTTTTACTAATTAATCATTAATAATCATTTTATGATGTCGTAATTTTATTGGTGTTTTAAACTTTTTAGGAAATAATGTAAAGAAAATAATAAATAAATAAGGTGAACAAGGAAAAGGAGTGGGAACATATCATGGAGTTTATAAAAAGAGAAGGTGCCAGAGAAAAAAAAAAAACAAAAACGCATTTAATAACTTAATGCATTTTTTTTTTTAAAAAAAAAAAAACGCGTATTTAAAACTTTCGTTTTTGTCGTTCCGTTTGACTCATTTTTAAACACGTATACGGTATACCCTGTGGTATACCTGTACAACACGGATATTAGAAATGCAATTATATAACATAACTCAGAGTTGGAGTGGGAGAATCCTAATTTTGGTTAACAAATGAAATGAATCATCACTTTTAATCATAAGCTAGGGATAAATGTGAATAGGATATATTTTGTTAGTGGCTTGGACCATTGTTAATTACGAATAATATCTTAACCAATCAAAAAATTCATGCTGCGGTGAACGTTGTATTAAGTTATACACAAAAAAATAAAAATGCGAGAAAGTGAATAACAAACAAACAAAAAAAGTAATAAAAATTTGATAAAATAAAAATAAAATAAACATGCTTTGCATTCATTCATTCATTCATTATATTGTTCTTTTCATTAATTAATTACCAAATTTATGATCTATATTGTTCTTAATTCTATTATAAATAAAGGGGGCAAGCATTTTTTTTAACATAATCGGTTAAATTGGTTAAAATGGTTAAAATGATAATTTTTATTTTATAATGAAAAGTGACCATTATTAATTTTTGGCAAAATGATTTATTTACAAACTACTTACAAACAAGTATTACGTAGATTACGTTCAGTATTCGAGTAATAAGTACTGCAAATATTTGCAATATTTGCAATATTTTCACTTTCTTTATTATTTGTATTTCCAATTATTACTGCAATATATCGCATCTCATAAATAACAATACTTAAAAGTCTCCCTTGAATAATATTTATAGAACCCCACAAAAATATAATTCAGTCAAAATACTAAAATGGTATGTCATAATTTAATTAAAGTCGTGACACTTTTCATTTCATTTCGCTGTTTTTTCTCTGAGTTCTCATTCATTTCTCTCAAAAACAGATTTTTTTTTTGTATTACGCACGCAGCTTTCTTTAATCTACCCCACTTTTTTTTCGACCACGGAACATAAAAAAAAAAAAACAATAGATCATATTGTTCGAAATGGCTTACTTATTTAGTAAAATATTTTGAGAGTTCGATAATTATATAAATATTTGTGTAATTATTATTATCAAGTAAATAAATAAATACGCCTTTTTGTTAAATTACTTAAATGATTGACAAGTTATTAATATTTAGTAAATTATTTTCTTTAATGGATTTCTATAACTTTATCTTTATAATTCATTTTTAATCAATTTTTAATCACTTTTAATCACTTTTAGATCATCTCCAGTTTAATTTCTTGTAATTTTAAGTTAATCTGGGCTGAAATAAATATTAGGATATCTCCGCTAGTACATTTCATTTTTTTTAACTTACAAAAAATTCTTTCTTTTCTCGATTTGTTTAATAATAAAATAATAAACATAAATCTTATATAAATAAATTAAAATGTAATTTAGAAACAACTTTTTTATTCAGGTTTTTTTTTTTATCTTTCTTCTCACGAGGGATTTTCTATCGTTGTTTGATTTATTTGGATTCCCTGATATGTCAATTTACATCTAATTTTAAGTATTAGGATAAATACTTTGTCCTATCTATCATTTATAACCTATATTTATACATAAAATCCTTTGATTAGAAGAGATCGTAAATACGGGGGACATACATTACAATAATTAAATTTAGGCCAGATTTATTTTTAAAGTATGTTTCGTGTAACTTCCCCCCTCATGCATGTCATGCATGTCAAAAATTTGTTGACATTTTTTTTCTTATTTTCTTTATTTTCGCGATTAAAACGAAAGAATGGAATTTTTCTAATATAATTTACTTTGAATTTTTACTATTATTATTATTATTATTATTATTTTAATTTATGCAGCTTATCATTTTTGTACGAAATGAACAACAATATCTTTTTTTTTTTTTTTTTTTTTTTTTTTTTTTTGAAACGCATCAAAATAAACTTGTTTTGTAACGGTAATAAAATATGGATTTCCTTTTCGGTTCTTCACAAAGAGAAATCATTTCTTTCTTTTTCAGGTGAATCCGAAACAATACTTAATGTACTCAATCCTTATTGTTAGCTGTCAAACAACAATATGATACATGAAGTTGATTCATGAAAACTAGATTTTTATATCTAATGTTTATATACTCCAATTTTTCATATTCCATATATAGTTGTTTTTCACTAATTTGGATAAGTTGAAAAAAAAAAAAATTGAAAAGAACAAAAAAAAACCATTTCGAAAAATAAAATTTGCTTTGATAATAAATAATAATAATGTAAATAAGTTTTTTTTTATTTTGGGAAAAAATTTAACTCGGTGAAAAGTTATTGTAAATATAGTTTTATCACTATAGTCACTATATACTACTATATCGCGGTTAGTAAATTGATTATATTGTTATATATAGCAGATATACTGTACATACTGTATTAATCAAAACTACGGTATGTCATATTATGGATTATGGAATTTTTTGTGTGACATTAATTTTACTGTATTTTTACTTTCATTTAGTAAATTGTTTACTACATATAATCTATTTATATGACAAATATCTCGTTTTTTTTAATACTTATCAGATACTTAGATCTCTGTGAAAATCCAATTTATTATATCATGCTTTTTAGATTATAAAAATCCTGGAATAATAAATACAAAATATATCAATATACTAATTGCAACCTCTTTTTCAATAAAAGTTATAAAATTTTATAGTTAATTATTATATTTAATTCATAATAATATGATTTTTAAATAAGAATATTTAATAAAATGCTAAAAAAATTTAAAAAAAAAAGTTTTAAAACTTATTAATAATATTATTTTTTATTGGTAATTGTTTAAGTTGGCTATTAAGTTAAAAGTAATTGCAATTAATAAATATATATATATAATTTAATATTAAAAAAAAAAAATGATTTTTTTTTAATAAAAAAAGTAATTAATATAATTTTAATAATAGTACCACAAGTTTATACTTAACAATAAAATTAGGATACTTATAAAACTTTTAGCACTTTAAAAATAAGATTTTAAAGAAAATAAACTGATAACTTTATTCTTTAAGTCAAATACTATTAAATTACCATAGATTTCCAAAAAATGTTTATATATAAAGTTATAAATATTTAAAATTAAGTGATTTTTATATGATTGGCCTATTTTAAAACAAAAACAAATCATATAAATGCAATTTTATTGATCAATTTTTATAATTCAAACTGAAATTTTTATTTTAAACTCCATTCCTATCAAAATCAATTTCAAAATTTGAATTCAATCTATTATTATTTTATTTTTCAAAGCTGATTTCTCTTTTTTTTTCAATAATTTTCTTTTATATTTATGCTTATATTTGATTGTTTTATTTTTTTATAAAATTATAAGTTTCTATTGACTGAATATTATTAAGTATAGATTTTTAGTACTATATATATTATATAATATCTGTAAAGACTTCAAATAATTATATATTTTATTATATTTTTAATTTTATTAATCATTATACATATTACATCAAAATTTTCTTATTATGAATTGACTAAAATAAATTGTGGCATAGTATTATTATTAAATATAAAGTAAATGTATATAAAATAAAATTGGTTAAAATTAATTCAATCAGTTAAAATTGATGATCTTTAAATTATAATTCTGGCTAAAATTTTCTTAATTTTGGCTAAAATTGTAATTTCAGCCCAAATTTGATTAAAATTAAAATTTTCAGATTTAATGCAATATTTTATTTCCATAATATAATACATCAAATTTAATTAATAAAAAATAAACTTTTTATCATCCTCTATGAGAATATAAAAAAATATTTTTGCTTAACTTCTGTTATTTAACTTAAATCTTCATTGGAAGTTGATGTATTTTTTTAATAAAAATAAAAAAAAAAAGTATTTTTTATATTTTTTATTTTTGTTTTTATTTCATAAAATACACTTATTAGACCTACTTATTTTTTTTAGATTTCAGATGTCAGAATGTAATTTAAATTAAAGTATATAGATGTTTTTGATTTGTATTTTATTGTATAAAAAGTATTATTAGCTACTCTATTTAATTTCTTAGATTCTTATTTTGTTTTTATTTATTATTTACTTTTAAAGATATTTCAAAATTTTACTTTGGGTTTTTATATATAAGTTTAATAATAAATCTTACTTTTTCTTTCTTATTTGTTTTTTTTATATTTAAAATTTCATTATAAATTTTCTAATTAAACTATAAGAATATTAAAAGATCTCGGATATAAATTTTGTAGATAAAAGTTTAAATACTTTAGAACTTTTTTAAAAAAAAAAATGCTAATAATTCCACTTATTTTTAAAAAAACTTTAAAATTTTTTTTCTTTAAACTTTTTAGATAAATATATATTCTAAATTATAGATACTACCCAAATTATTTTAAATAAATTCCAAATTAATTTATATATTTTGATAGTCATAATTCCCAAATTCCAAATGTACAAATTGCAAAATTTATATATGTAATTGTAAATTAATTTGGATTTGTATATTTGGGCTGTTGTAATCTCAAATTATTTTGGATTTGGGTGACATTTATATTTTAAACTGTTTTGGGATTTTAAAAGTATTTAGGATTTTTTTTTATAATAGTATTTGATTTTTTTGAATTTTTTTTTAGATATGAATCTCATGAGTAGAGGAGAACCTTGAAAAATATATATATAACTCAGATTTGATATCAAAAATTTTAATATAACTTTATACACCTAATTTTACTAAAAGCTTTATTTATACAAAATCAGCATATAAGTTTAAATTTTATTTAATTTTATACAATTTAATAACTGAGTTTATTATAAAATTTTTATTATATATATAAAATTTTTTTACAAAAATATATAATAAATAATATATATATATAAAAACTTTCACTATAAAAAAAAATTTTAAAAATAAATTTTTAAATTTTTAAATAAAAAATAAATAATATTTTCATAATTTATTAAATATCCAGTCATCAGATTTTGATAAATTTATACCATTAGATTCATCTCATTAAAATAGTTCTAATGATAGTAAAATCATTTTTCTAGAACTGAAATAAGGTTTACTAATAAATTTTATTAATTAATTAAAAAATTATTAAAAAATTTCCTATGTAAAATTAGTTATTAGATATAAAAATAATACAATTAACTCACCCTATAACAAAGTTAGTGTCTGAGTAATTTAGCTTTTGTTAAAAAAATTTGGTATTACTATAACAAATTATTCATTATAATATAGTGAACTTCGATATACATATATATTGTATTATATAAAATTCGTTAAATAAAAAAATAACTATAATATATAAAATTGAAAATTTCTATTTGTACACAGTGTGTCTGAACACTGTATTACATGATTTTATAAAAAAAACTTTATCTGTCAAATTTTCAATTTTATTAATTTTATTTTAAATTTTATTGACTAGTTTTATAATAAAAATAAGTTATATCACAAAAAGTTATATAATTTTAATTGTATTGTTAATGTAATGCTGTAATATTAATGCAATATATAAGAAAATTATAGTAAAGAAGAACAGTGAAAAATTAAGGGTGTGAGAAAAAGGAAAGATAAATAAAAAAAGATGAAGATAATTAACGTCAGAAAAAATTTTGGTCTGCAAATCTGCACAATTCTGCGAAATCTAATTCTGCACAGATCTGAGAATATGCCAATGCGTAGCACTGAAAAATTTCATGAATTTCTGCGCAATTCTGCAAACACAAAAAAATCTACGAAAATTTTCAAAAACAAATCTGCAAAATTTTTCAAAATTTTTAACAATTTACAATTACTTTTATTGTTAATTAACATTAATTAATTTATTTAATTTATTTAATTAAAGCATTGCAAATAAATCAATTTACTACACTATTAACTACACTATTTTAAGTATTAAATACACTAAATTTCCTGGCCTTTCTTTCTTTACTTTCACTGTTTCATTGAAAATGTAAAAAATGTTTTTTTTGAAGTTTTTTATCTTTATTTTAGGATTGGAATCTTTCTTTCAGTTTCCTGCACCTGCAAAAAAAACTAATAAAATTGTCAGTAAACATTTCGTTAAATAAAAAAAAAATAAAAAAGAAAATAAATACTATTTACTTTGAAATTCTATCCAGAGACAGGTCAGAAAACCGCAGACCTAAACTAATATTTTTTGAAATTTTAATCTTCAAAATTCATCTGGTAAACATCTGAAAAGCCGATAATTTATAAAATAAAAAATAAAACAGTTAGTTGATGTTTTATTTAAAAAAAAATAATAAATTTAAATTTTCAAAGGTAAATATCTTTAAATTCTGCTAAAAGACCTCTAGAAAGATGCAAATCTAAAAAAAAAATTCAAAATGTTAATTAACGTTTTGTTAATAAAAATGAGCAAAAAAATTTTTTTTATTTTTAGGATGATACCTGCTTTACAGAAACTTGGGGTTCTAAGGCGACATCGATTCGATATCGATTCGAGATATTCACGATATCGTAATTGAAAATCGAATCGACATAGTTAAGTTTGAACTTAAATATACTGATTTGATGTTGATTTGATGTTGATTTGTGACGGCATCGAATCAACATCAAATCGACACACGATTCAATATATTAATGGCATCATAGTGATATCATTAAAAGTTTAAAAAATATTAGTTTGATATCAAAACTATATTGTACTAACATCAAATCGACATCTCAAAACTATTGTTTCAAATTTTAAATACCTACTCAATGTCAAATCGACATCAAATTAACACCTCAAGAATAGTGTTCAAATATTAAGGCATTTGCTCGACATCAAAACTATATTGTTCAAACGTTACGAGAACATCGCAGAAATTTTATTTAAATTTTAAAATACCTGCCCAACATCGTAACGACATCATACCAACATCAAATTAACATCTCAAAAATATTGTCCAAATATTAAAACATTTGCTCGACATCAAAACTATATTGTCCAAACATTGAGACAACATCACAGAAATGTTATTTAAATTTTAAAATAGATACCCAACGTCGTAACTACATCATACCAACATCAAATCAACACCTCAAGAATATTAAGATATCTGCTTGACATCAAAACTATATTGTGCAAACATTGAAATAACATCGCAGAAATGTTATTTAATTTTTAAAATATCTACTCAATGTCGTAACTACATCATACCAACATCAAATCAACACCTCAGGAATATTGTTTCAAATATTAAAATATCTGTTCGACACAAAACCTATATTGTGCGAACATTGAGACAATATCGCAGAAAAATTATTTCAAATTTAATATATCTACCCAATGTCGAAACTACATTGTACCAATATCAAATTAATATCTCAAGAATATAGTTTTTAAGTATTAAACGTCTGCTCGATATCAAAATTATATTGTGCAAACACTGAGACAACATCGCAAGGATATTATTTTCAAATTAAAATATCTATTAAATGTCGAAACTATATTGTACCAATATCTTGTTTTCAATATAAAAATTGTATTGTGTTGACGAATCGATAGTAATACGGTTTAATTAATACTTTTTGCTATAGAATAAATGTTATTATGAAAAATAAATATTACAAAGAATAAAATATTATGAAAAATAAAATATTATGAAAAATAAAATATTATGAAAAATAAAATATTAAGAAGTACAAAGTATTATGAAGAATAAAATATATGGTAAATGCTAATAAATCGAAAGGACAACTTTAGGAACCATCGATAGTAAACTTCTATAATGTATCTGATATTGCAGTAGTATACTGCAAAGAAATCAAGAAAGCCCTACCAAACGGAATATTTGGAAAATGATGTTAATTATCGTCGCAATGTTTTAGCTTGCTAATTAATGATCCTGGAATTTTACCTATCACATCGGCTATATCACATCGGCATTAGAAACAATCATTCATCATCTTTCAATGATGTACTGTACCCACATTTTTGACTCCAATGACCGTTTCTCGTCTAATCAACTTCTTACTCACGTGGAACTAAATATAGTATTATTTTTGCCATTGACATCATAGAAATACCATATACAAAGCAATGTAGCAATTAATCATAATACATTAGCGTTTGACATACCTCATTGCCTATCTGGACCAAATATTTTTCTTATTTTACGTGGCGTTATCACAATTTCTTTTTCGCCTTTTTCGCAAAGAATTGGTCAGAAATTACGTACTAATCACATGTTTTAAAACACTCATCAATAACCATATGCACAAACTTGATTTGACTGTCGAGACCTTACCATGACTGATAATCATATTATATAAAGATCCTTGGTCACTTTAATCTATACTTTCGTGTAGAAGGATTTTAGCCAGGCTAGGGTCCGTGCGGTATCTAAGTTTTCACCGTAATTATATTTTTTTCAATGTTTCTCTGTGTAATAGATAAAGAATTGTTTAATAAAATCAAGTTATGCTTCAAGTCTAGTCAGTGCCTTGGTATAACAAAGTCATGATTAATAATGACAACAGAAAACCTAATTTAATTCACAATAAACATCAGAAGTTACACCCTGTAACAATCTCTGATAAGTTTGCAAAAACAAAACGCAAAAAATATGATTACTGTGACCCGAATAAATTAAGACTTACCTGAATATAACAAACCTTTAGTTGTGTTATTGCCGAAATTCGTAATAAGCAAAATATATATAAAAAAAAAATTCGAATCTGACATAAACAATCACTTACGTTCTTCATTGATGAAATGGAGATAGTTTTCTTTTTTGGTTGTAGCCATGCACTTCTAAATAACCTAGAAACAAAGTTCTTTTGGGCCCTTTCTGCACGTACCACTCGACGTGTCTTAGGACGTGTCAGAGCTTATGTAATTTGTTTCTTATTTGAATTGCCTCGAGATGGGTAATAAATTCAGACAGAAATGTAAAGACTAAAGAGAATAATATACAAATATGAAACAAGTTTCCTGAAGACAAAAAAGAAATAGTAAATCAAAGAAAATGCGTCTTTATGATTGTAAACTACGGAAGAGAAATTTTTATTTTTTGCGGAACTTGTTTATCTATTATATGCTACAATAACAGTCTTGATTGGACAATCAGGATGGTGACACATGATGGTTTAATTTCTTCTTCACGGATTCGCGGTCATTTTGACAGATATTTAGATAAGCAGGTCTCGTCTTCTTGTTCTCCCTAATGTGGCAAATGTGGAAAGAGATGGGTTTTATTTTACTTTAGGATTAGAAAGTTCAAATCATACATTTTTATTAAAAAAAAACTAATTGTAATTAAGTATCGTCTCAAATATCATTAAAACATCGCTTCGATGTCATCACAATATCGATCAACCATATTTTTCTTTTTGTACTGCGAATATTGCAAAAATGAAAAAAAAAAATTATAATTGTTATTTATACTAACTGAATCGTTAGCAATAATTATATTGATACTATCAGTAGATAAAAAAAAAAATAACGTTTTGTTTAAAAATATAAAACACATAGTAACTATGATATTGAATAAATACTACCACGAACGAAATTGTACAAAATAAACAAAAATTAATTATATTGCTTTAAAATAATAATTATTTTTGATCCAACTCTTATTTGTACTATTGTAATGATCTTGACATCTCGGATTGCAATTATGAATAAAATGTACTTTATTTACACTATCAATTGCACTGATCGGAAAAATGCTCCTCCATCTTTGACTTTCTATGGTTCGAAGGTAGTAGAGAGGGCATTCCAATACTGGATGTTCCCGATTATTATCTTCAAACCAATCTATGACTATGAAGGCATAATACTTCTCATTATTACCTTTATGTTTGAAGATTCCTCTGATGATAGCGTAAGATTCGTTAAAATCTTCATCATTAATCATAATAAAATCATTAAGATGTAAGGTCACTTTTGCAAAGGTACCATTTTCCTCTTCAATTGTATATGATGCAAATTCATACCAGCTTATTGAATTACTGTATATGAGTGCAGTGCCGCCTAATCTCATATCTTTGTATGATTCTGACAATTCGCTTTTGAAATTTAATATATTTTGAAGAAGATTATCCCGATTTTTCTTGGACATTCCTCTTTTTAAAGATATATTGGAAATAAATTCTACTGGTGATGTAACTAAATTTTTTAAAAAAGTTAATACTACTACAAATGCATATAAGAAAATTGAAACAAAATTCCTTTAAAACATCACCATCATCATCATTAGAAATTTGCTCTTCATTTGAGGATTTGTCTTCGGTAAGGTACCAGTCTGACAATAAATAACCTAAACTTGTAAAACTGGCACAAGGTCTTGTAAATTTTGGATCAATTCCACCATCGGATAAATGCCGAATTGCAAAGAGAGTATTATATCGTTTTATTAAGTCCAAATCTATATCTTTATGATTTGTATTTGGCACAATTCCTTTGAAAATGCGGTGAACCATTTCCTTAATTCCGACTTGAGTATTATTAAGAGTTCCAAAGGTTTGAGCATGCATTGAAAGGTGCATATTTATATGTAAATTTGGCAGATTAATAAAATCTGCAAAAACCTGTTAAAAAAAATATTGTTAGGATATTTAAGGATATTACTTTTCCAAAATAGTATTATATACCTTTGGAAGTATTATTAACTCATCTTGAAGACATTTTTGCAGGCTTTGATAACTTCCTGTTGTGAATTCACTACTGAAAACAGCTTTCATTGTCTTAGCAACATGTACCCAGCATGAAATAACACTCTTTGGTACAAGATCAATTCGGGCCACCCCAGTATTTTTCTTAATTGTTGCTGCTTCGCTTTCCTTTAAACTTGATGGCTTTAAAAAGATTTAGTAAACCAGCAAATTAATAAAGATATCATAATTGTTATACTTCAGCGCAAATTAAATTTTAGAATGATGAAAATTTTAGCAGCAAAGCCGAATCCAAATTAACATAACCATCCAAAATCCACTATCCAAAGCGTCCAGGTAGATACAAAATAAAAAAGATAAAAGAATATTAGCAAAGTTCACTAGAGTTCCTAAAAAGCCCGTTCCTCATACCCGTTCCTCACCTTATTCGTGAGACTCTAATTCCAAAAGTGGCGTTCTTATTCCAATTCCATTTTTCCTTAGTCTTAATAAAATTATTCGCCTTTTAAAAAGTTTTTTTAAAAAAATTTTGTTTTAAAACCGAATATATACTGTATATATATATAATATATAATTCGGCTAAGAACTGGAAAAGAAATAAAATAAAATAAACTAATAAATTTTGTTTATAAAAACTGAAAAAAAGATAATAAAATTTTGGTTATAAAAACCAATAAAAAAATTTAAAAAACCGAAAAATAAAATAAAATAAAAAAAAAAATTTAGTAACGATTGGGATCCAATTAAATTTGATCGTTGAAATTATTTTAACATTACGTATTACGTCAAAAAAAATGGCTATGCCAAAATTATTACGGCAGATTTTTACAGACATAATGCCAAAAGTTTGAAACCGTAATTAATTCGCGCTGAAGTATAATAGTAAGAATACTATTTAAATGTTACCTTCAAAAAATGGTATAATATAAATGGCATTATCATTGCAAGTTGGAAATAATCCGACATCATAAAGCTAGCATGGTGACTAATCGGATTTGGTAGACGAGACCATTTTTTTGGTTTTTCGAATTCTTTCCAAACTTCTATAAAATCATCTTCACTTTCCCGTAAAAATAATTCACATGTCAACTTGAGAAGGCGTCCAATTTTTCCCGCGGTTGCATGATAGACATCCTGCGGAGTCTGTAAATGTCTATCCCTCTTTAAGTTATCCAAGATGCTAGGCTGCGGCCTCAGACCATATTGTGAACCGAGATGTTTTTTTGCTGACGTACCGTTTTCTCGTAATATTTCTTTAAATTGATTGTCAGTAACGTGATGATATCTCGATATTTTTTGTAGGTCTTGATTAAAATCAGTTAATGAATTATAAGATACCGAACAAGTGCGACAGCCCTTCATGGCATTGTGTCTTAATACCCCAGCCATATCATTTCCTTGGGGCAAATCAGCGGTCACAACACCCAAACCAGCTATCACCTAAGCATCTTGGCCATTTACTTTCATTAATTTTCCTTATTCAAATTCTTTCATTTCAGAAATAAATGGCTGAATAAACTCATTAAAATTGCCACTGAATGGGACAAATCCAAGAACAAAATGGTTTTTAAGCAATTTTCTTTCATGAGAGGGCATATTTCCGAATTGCAAGTATATGCCTCCTAATGAATGATACACATTTCTATATGTACCAAAATCATCATAATACAAATCAATAAACAACTTATACACTGGCAAAGATGATGGTGGTAATCTTAATGTGATATAGTCAGAAGGATGTTGATATGAAAATATTACATCACGAATATGCCAACGGCTTTGGTATCTATATATTATCTCAGTAATTCGTAATGCGGTTTCAGGAACGTATTGATGCTGGTATACTATCATTACATTAGCTTTTTCAAGGACTTGGGAAATTGCAATCGTTTGATATGCCTCATCCTTCAGCCATACTTCACCAGCAATAGAACGTTCTTGCCTAACTCTCCCTTTAAAAATTTCAGGGCAATTATCATAACTTACAACTTCCTGAATTCTCAGCCGATATTCATTATTGGCATTTTTTAAAATTGCCCTCAACCTGCCCAAGTTGCCGTTCATTATTATAATGATAATAAATAAACTCACCAGATTTATATATCACTATCATATTATAAACAAAATAATTAATATGATGGTAACAATACAGGGAATTGATAATATGATTATAAATACCTTCTAATATCTTTATTTGATCATCACCAAAAAGTGGTGATTCTCCCCACAATGTACCGTGCCAATGTTCTGATTTTGTTTCAGAATCAATTCCAGGACCAAAGTACATGCACCTAAGTATTGAGGGATTATTAAGGACATACCAAATAATGTCTCTGATAGAAAATTGGTATGCATTCTTTATTTCTTTAGAAATTGAAGGAGTTTTTTTGATAAATGGAGATAGGTTTTGCTGATATAGGAATAAGAGGAAGACGTTTTCTCCATTCTCGAAATCTCTCGAATATTCTTCACTATATGGCTTGGATTGAATTTGGAATTATGAAGAACGTCAACAAGATCTTCATAAGCACTTGTAGAGATATTATGCTTTTGTAACCAGCAAAAAAGTGAAGCAGTCGTAAAATTTTCAAAATATGGAGCGAATTCTCCATCACCATTATAGGATGGCATTTTATTTTATCAAGTGCTTCATCGACAATTTGACGATGATCATCACCTCCTGTTTCTGCTTCTTCCTCTTCCTCTTCTTCTCCTTCTTCTGTCTCTTCCTCTTCTTCCTCTTCTCCTCCTTCTTCTGTCTCTTCCTCTTCTTCCTCTTCACCTCCTTCTTCTGTCCCTTCTTCTTCCTCTTCCTCTTCATTATATAAATTATCGAATGCATATTGTGAGATTATATCATCATTATCGTATTCATATTGTGAAATCACTATCATCATCTTTATGATCATATTGAACCTCTATGTCATCATTATTTTTCGGTAAAGGCGGTGATATTTGCATGTTGGTCCGGTAAGAGTGACTAAAGGCAGTGGTTGATGAGGGTGCAAGCGTTGCAGTTCTATTAGTAAATGATTTCGAATTCGATATCGTTGTTCTGATTCTTCAGTAGTGTTGTAAATATATCGTTTTCTCATGGTTAATTAGACTTTTATAATACGATAAGAAATTTGGTTATAAATGATAGAACCGAAGAAAATAAGTCTGATTATATATAATTTTTTGTACATTATAACGGGAAGATAAATTCAAAATACAGTGCACAACGCACGCGTTAATGCATAGGTTCACAAATTCATTTTCAAATTAGAGTTTTGAGTATCAGCTTATATTGGATGAAACGATTCAGATAGTTCATCTTGAAATGGAAAGCCCGATAAATTAAAAAAAAAATTTTAATGCATAATGTTATAATAAAACTCAAGAATTTTATTTAAATTTATTGCTTAAAGTAGTTATTTAGGTACGATAAACATTTATTAATATTATTGCTTGTTTATTAATCGGATTACATTCATTTATAACTGAAAATAAGAAAATTAGAATATATTAACTATAAGCAAAAATTGAAGAATAAATAATAAATATGTACCGTCAAATTATTAGCGATGTCAAGACCGCTTCGTGACGGAATATATATATCCCTAGTGATGTGATCTAATTTCTTGACCGCTTCAAGGTCCTTAGACTTCCAATGGATCTTGAAGCTTTCACGCGTAAATTCTATTAATTTTTCCAACGAATTAATTTTTTTTAATTCGTTTACATCAACGACGGCAAGTTGACGTCGTAGTATTTTCTTAACGACTACTTCCTCTGAGATATATTCATTGACCTCATGGTTAGAGAACTCCCTAGCAATAGTAAGAAATATAAACTCGAATAATAATAATGTTATATTATTAAACTAATAACGAAATAGTTATTACCTATTTGTTCCTTGCATGTCTTTTACAAGCAATATGATTGCTTCGTTGAATTTGTTGCGGTAATCGGTGAACTTTTTACTGGCATCTTGCACCAGTTTTTCGGCCTCTTTTTTTGAATGATGCAAGGTTGAATATTTTATAAACGAGTTGTTGTAGGGCAGAACGCGGAGGGTGTCGACTTCTTAAAAATAAACATTTTAATTCTTCGTCGAAAAGCCTATAATTGTCCTATTAATATATAATAATATAACGTTATTAATTGTTTCCTTATCTGAAATGGCACTATTTAGCCAATCATAAATTTTTTCATATGATATTACGGTTATTGGTATTATCATAAGATGTAGGCTTTGAAATTCCAATATCTTGCGATTTCGCAGTAAGCATTTGGTTGGCTAAATTTAATATTTCTGGATTAGCGATTAACCAATTACAAATTTGTAGTTGGTTGTCATCTCCTCAAATTGAGGAGGAATATCTTATATTACATATTAAGTAAAAAAAAAATCAGTATTCATTTATTGTACAGTAAACAGTAAAAGAGTAAAATTAATATATAAAAAAAAGGGTTTACCATCTTTGATCACTTTCACTTTCTTCGTTTCTTTCTCTTTCTTCTTTCTCTCTTTCCATCCTATCTCTTTCTCTTCTCTCTTTTCTCTTCCTTTCCGTTTCTCTTTCGTCTCTTTCTCTACCTTCTCTTCTAATTCATTTTCTCTTTCTTTTCCTTTCTCTTCTTTCACTCTTCCTCCTCTCTATTTCTCCTCTCTTCTTCGTTGGAGGGCGTTTTCACGAACTCTATCACGAGAAACTATTATGATAATATTAATACGTGACACTTCTTACATAAATAAAAACCAAGATATACCTTTTGTTTGTTTGTTACGTTTGTTCATTTTTTTTTAACGTTATGAACTTGTTAAGATGATTGTAGGATTATTATACAAGAAAATTCAGGGTCTAGAATTTCGATATTGAATCAACTATATGTACGGTTTCTAATCATATCGTATCTTCATATTCAAAATTCCTATTTTTGATTTAGAAAAACGGAGAGATCAAACTTAATTTCATATTTTGAATCATTACAGAAGTTAATTTCGTAATCTAATAGGATAAATGCGGAAAATATTCAGGGGCCAAGATTTCAATATATCAACTATATTACGTGCAGTTATACGGTTATCGTGTTGTCATGTTCAAAAATTCCTATTTTTGATTTAGAAAAACGGAGAGATCAAACTTAATTTCATATTTTGGATCATTACAGAAGTTAATTTCGTAATCTAATAGGATATATGCGGAAAATATTCAGGGACCAAGATTTCAATATTGAATCAACTATATGTACGGTTTATACAGTTATCGTGTCTTCATATTCAAAATTCCTATTTTTGACTTTTAAAAAACGGAGAGATCAAACTTAATTTCATATTTTGAATCATTACAGAAGTTAATTTCGTAATCTAATAGGATAAATGCGGAAAATATTCAGGGGCCAAGATTTCAATATATCAACTATATTATGTGCAGTTATACGGTTATCGTGTTGTCATGTTCAAAAATTCCTATTTTTGATTTAGAAAAACGGAGAGATCAAACTTAATTTCATATTTTGAATCATTACAGAAGTTAATTTCGTAATCTAATAGGATATATGCGGAAAATATTCAGGGGCCAAGATTTCAATATATCAACTATATTATGTGCAGTTATACAGTTATCTAATCATATCGTGTTGTCATGTTCAAAAATTCCTATTTTTGATTTAGAAAAACGGAGAGATCAAACTTAATTTCATATTTTGGATCATTACAGAA